>CM053789.1:107601802-108141802 GCA_028749045.1 Cupressus sempervirens | reverse complement strand
CTGCTTAACAACAGTGGCCAACTACCAACTAACATCCTCAAGCTCTTGCGAAGAAAGCATGTTCACCACCACCTGGGAATCAGACTCACAGATAATCTTACTCCATCCCCGCAAGCAACACTATTCCACAGCATATAAAATAGCCTGAGCTTCCATGAGATTGTTAGTATAATCACCCTTATGAACTGAGAAGAAAAATTTAACATCCCCAGAACTACAACGAGCCACTCCGCCAATACCAGCCAGACCAGGATTCCCACGAGAAGAACCATCAGTGTTAATTTTTAGAACTCCACAAGGAGGAGGAGTCCAGTGCCCATCCCGGTTAACTTGACCCTTCCTCTGATGGTGAAGCTGCCTGGACATAGAAGGAAACCTATGCGTTGCAGCCTCATCCTGCAGATGAAAATTGAGGCGATTACAGATAGCAAGATCAACCGGATCCATACCCTCATCAAGCTCACACTTCACAAGAATAGTTTCTTGAAGAGAATGTGATATTTTCCACCAAAGATGCAAAACACCAAGCCGAACATCTTGGAATATGCGATGATTCCTCTCCAACCAGATATGCCAAAGCATGAAAGATGGGCCTGCAATCCAAGTAGCATGGAGAAAAGAAGACTTGGAGGGAGCAGTACCCAAGCGGGCCCAGAACTCAGGAAAAGAAGAAGCATGCCGACAAGAGCAACCCCAAGCGCTCCACCAAAGGTGCCATATCTGAGTAGAATAGGAGCAATGGAAGAACATATGGGAGACAGACTCCTCTCCATTACCACACAAAACACAATAAGAGGGGCCCTAAAATCCACGTTTACAATGATTATCCCAGGTAAGACAACGGTTGTGAGCCACTAGCCACATGAAAAAATTGCACTTGGACCAAGAAACTTTATTCCAAACTTGCTTCCACCAAGGGACCTCAACATCCCCAAATAATTGTCTAGTTATCTCCTAATACCCAGCAGAGACATGATATTTACCAGACAAGGTACCGCCCCAAGCCAAAACATCTGGACCAAGCAAAAAAGAACACTCTCTAGAGGCAAAAATTTGAGAAAGCTCCTGACGATCCATGTCTGTACCTCCAGCAGGCCAATCAGAAGAGTGCTTCCATCTGTAACCAACAACAGGTCCCAATTGATAAGGAGTCTTGTAATGAGCCACTTTATCCCATCCAGCGGCAAGAAAAGAGTCACAAAGAGGCTGAAGATGAGGGTATATGGATAAAATGGAAGGGAATCCATCCCAAGCATTAGACCAAAACAAAGCCTGAGAACCTCCTTTACATATCCAAAACAGACCCCTCTTTACCAACATTGCACCTGTCTTCAAAGTATGCCAAACCATTGAGCCACCCTTCAAGAGGAAGTGTAGAAACAGAGCAAGGATCAGCACCATGAAAATATTTATGAGTGATCATATGAGCCCAAAGTTGATGTTGTCCAGAGCACCATCACCAATAAAGTTTAGTAGCCAAAGCTTGACTACTCAATAGAGCAGATCGAAGACCAAGACCATCCTCCTTTTTAGGCCTACAAATAGTTGCCCAATTAACCAAGCTCCATTTAGTACTACGCAAATTACCACTCCAAAGGAATTGTCGAGAAAGAGCATCAAACTCCTTGAGAAAGTAAATAGGTGCAGTGTGAACCATGCTTCGATAAGTAGGAAGATCTTGGATAATAGCTTGAAGTAGAGTAACCCAGGCCGCAATAGAAAGCCATCTATGAGTTCAATGATTTACCTTATCTTGAAGCTTGGTAATCAAATTTTGCTAGAAGAGACATGGCTGCCTGAAAACAACAATAGGGATGCCAAGATAAGTCAAAGGAAGTGATCCTATCTAAAACCGTAGGATACCAACAATCTTGTACTGAATAGAATCAATAGTGTTAAAAAAGTAAATGGAAGATTTGTGCTCATTAACTTTCTGGCCTGAAGCTGCCAAATAAATGTCCAAAGCATGTCAAAAGGCTTCATCTTCCTTGATCCTAGCAAGACCAACAAGAGCAGAATCATCAACAAATTGAAGATGGGAAAGAGAAGGTAAGCCATTACCCCATCGCTAGCCTTGAATAGAATTCTGGGACACCTAATGCTTAATGAATCTGCCCAAGCCTTTAGCCATGATGATGAATAGATATGGGGAGAGAGGTTCACCCTGGCGGAGGCCTCTAGAAGCACCAAATAGTTGAGAAGGTTGACCATTAATAAGAACAAAAAAAGAGGCAGAAGTAACACAACTCATAATCCAACTCACCTAGTCAGAGCTAAATCCAAAAGAAAGAAGAATACTCCTTAGGAAGCTCCATTTAACTCTATCGTAGGCCTTAGCCATATCTAGCTGAACAAACATGGCTCTCTCCCTTGAAGTAGCCATAGAGTGAATAGCCTCAGTAGCAATAACCACCCCATCTAAAATTTGTCTGCCAGCAACAAAACCACCTTGTTCTTCTGAGATAATAATGGGAAGCCACCTTTTCAATCTCTCAACAATCAACTTAGTAATAAGTTTGTAAACCACATTACATAAGGCAATTGGTCTAAAAAACTCCAATAGATTAGCACCCTCTCTCTTAGGAATAAGAGTCAAGAATGTAGAGTTCAAAGCTCGAAGCATATGCTTGCTAGCATAGGATTCTTTAACCACCTCCAACAAATCATGATTAATGATGTCCCAAAATTCTTGAAAGAATTCAACTAGAAAGCCATCAGGACCAAGAACCTTCCCCTTAGGCATGCCAAAGACCACCTCCTCCAGCTCTTCCAAAGAAATAGGACGCATGAGATAATCATTCATTTCCTGAGTGATAAGGGAAGGAATACAGGACAAAATAAGATTTTCTTCATTATCAACAGGAGGAGAGTTCTTAGAGAAGAGGGTAGAGAAGTACCAAATAGCCTCCTGGAACAAAGCTGGCAAGGAATTCAGTTGGATACCTTGAGAATTAACCAAAGAAGAGATAGTGCTCTGATTCTGGCGAGATTGCACTATTTTATGGAAAAAGGCAGTGTTACAATCACCTTCCTGGAGCAAATCAACTCTAGCCTTTTGCTTCCAAAAAGTTTCCTCTCAAAGTTCCCATTCTTCTAGAGCTCTAGAAGCAAGGGATTCATCCTTGCCAAGATCCTCTGAGAAACCTTGATCTCTAATCTCCCTTGTGATGACATCAAGATCTTCTTGAGCAAGCCTCTTCATCAAGTGAAGGTTCCCAAAGCATTCCCTATTCCATATCTTGAGCTGCCTTTTAACATATTGAAGCCTTTTAGAAAATGAGAACATTGCAGTACCATATGCAGGAGCACCATCTTTCCACCAACAGAAAACACAATCATGAAGAGAGGAGTCCTGAAGCCACATCAACTAGAACTTAAAAGGAGGATGCTTCGGAACATAAGCCCCTATAGTGGAAAATTTGATTGGCCAATGATCTGAACCCCTCCAATCAAGGATTTCTGAAGAGATAGTAAGGGTGCCACTAACCCAGAAGCAAGAAACAAGAAATCTATCCAGACGTTCTGAGATAGCAGCAACACCAGTCCTGCGATTATTCCAGGTATAGAGACCATTAGAAGGCTTAACATCAGAGAGATGCAAAAGAGATATATGTTGCCAAAG
Source organism: Cupressus sempervirens (assembly GCA_028749045.1). NCBI lineage: Eukaryota > Viridiplantae > Streptophyta > Pinopsida > Cupressales > Cupressaceae > Cupressus > Cupressus sempervirens. The sequence continues at coordinate 108,138,180 of CM053789.1, read as the reverse complement.
AAGAGCAGAAGAAGGCCCCAATCTAGCCAAACCACCATGCTTCTCCTCCAGACTTAAAACTGAATTGAAGTCCCCTGCTAACACCGAAGGATGATAAGGATGAGAATTTCTAACATATTGAATATGTTCCCAAAGTTCCTCCTTTCCCACAAGATCAACAGGTGCATACACATTAGTAACCATGATTACCTCTCCTGAGTCTAGAGCAAAAGCTACCATAGAGAGAGCTGAGCGAGAAGACATCTAGCCAAGAGGAGAAATTTTTTGAGGATCCCAAAATATAGCTAAACCACCCGCACTGCCTGTTGCCCCAACACACTGGCATTGGCCACGAGACCAAATACTAGAGGCATGTTGGACCATAGACTCCACAGAGAGCTTAGTCTCTTGGATACAAAAAACATCAGGGCTATGATCAACCACCAAGTTATGAATAGCCTTTTGTCTAGGGATGCTATTCAACCCCCTTACATTCCATGAGAGAATAATCATCATTGGGTAGAATTGGGAAAATGAGAATCCAAAGGTTTCACTCAACCAGAATCAATCAATATATCTCCTGTGAGTTTAATCTTCTCTTGGTCTGTTTTGTGCCCACTCCTTAGAGGAGGAGTAGAAGAAGCCCACTTAAAGGGTTGAGACATCAACCTCAAGGGGAGAGGAGAACGCTTGCCCTTACCTGATGGTAGCACATCCTTAACCAAGTCAGCTAAAACAACATCATTATCCTCCAACACTGCAGGAGTCACTAGAGCCTCTGTTACAAGAGTTACAGGGACCTCACAGTTCTAATATACTACAACTTGGGATGCCCCACAAGCATCATTAGGAACAGATCTCTCATCTGGGCAAATTGGATCAGAAGAGATAGGAGGAGGAATACCCTCCTCTAGAACCATACTATCCAGCACCTCAAAGCGGTTAAAACCTGAATCAGATAATCTTTCTTTCAAAGGCCTCTTTTGACCATGGCCCTTAGCACGAGGGCGAACAGGGGTAAATCCATCCTTATCCTGCATTTGAGCCTTACCCTACCTGTAGCATCTTGGGGATTCATCCCCTTGGTAGTATTAGCCATTTGAGATTGTCCTTTCCCTGTAGTATCTGCCAAACCACCAGTATTGCCAGCTGTAGAACCATCCACTCCTTTGAAAATTGAGTTACGGGGGCACTGATGCAGTAAATGACCATACTCATGACAAATCCAGCAACGGAAAGGGAGAGATTCATAATCTAATTGCTGCACCCAAGAAAAATCCCCCATACAAATTTCCAAAGAATCTGGTAATGGGTTATTCAAATTAATTTCAACACAAATTCTAGCATAAGAAATAACCTTTTTATCGAGGGATTGATGTGCGATCGCAGTCGGCTTCCCCAAAAAAGTAGCAATTTGTCGAAGGATGTCTTCATGCCAAAATTCCAAGGGAAGACGAGGCAAGCGAACCCAAACTGGCACTGTTGAAGGGAGATCCTCAGTAGAATTAAAACCTGAATGCCAAGGTTTGACAAATAACCCCACATGGTTGTAGAAATAAGGGCCTCCTTCAAAAACAAGATCCCGATTAGACATGCAAGAGAATACAACAAAAAAATAACTATTCCCCGCCAACATAATCTCCATATCGCCTTCCACCTACCATGAGTGGCAGATCCATGCCTCAAGAGAGGATAGGGAAATCCGAATTCCAAGATATTTGCATATCAAAGCATGCTTGGTCCAATAATCAATGTCCTCCATTACAACCGTTGGAGGAATAACCAGAATAGGGCGATCATGGCTATGCAGAAAACAACCATTAACTTTTTTCAGCTTGGAGCTCTCCCCTGAATAAAATGATTCAAATCGCATTGCATGCATAGTTGGAGAAGAACCATCTATTCTGACCAATGGAGAAGAAATCCCAGGCCCTGCCATGCAAACAATAAAACTCAAATCCAAAATTAACTGCAGAAGATTTCCAAAAACATCGACGCAAATTATGTCCAGTAGCTAGCAATCCAAACAGAACAGAAAAATAGTAAAGATCAAACACCAAGAACAGGCTAGGGGAAAAACCCTAGCCCAGCCGACAGCCAACACTTCTCCACATTCTCCCAACCATTAAAATTATAAATAAATATACATATAAAATTTAAATTATAAGTAGCTACATAACTATAGACAAGTACTTAGCCACTATGTGGTACTTGTTTTTATCATGCCATCTAGTAATAGCTATGATATTGATCTTTCGCCATTCACCATTATTATTTTTGTTATGGATTCGAATCTTTATTATTATTTATATTATATAATTATAATAATTACTTATAGTAGCTAAGTACTATTGTATCATTTATGACTTTTTAACGTTAACTAGTGAATAATATTTTTTCTATCAAGTAGAATTAGTTATTTTAAATTATGATATAGAATTAATATAGTGCACTAATAGAGATACAAATTTGTTATGTTTATAAATAACATTATTTTACTCCTAAAACATTTACGCTCTTATATACACACTATAAAATTGTAATTTTTTAAAGTTGCCCAATCCCTATAATTACCTATGTAATTTATAATTATTTCAATATATCTAATCAAATAATCAATTACTAATTGTTAAAAATGAAATAATAATTTATATTTTTATATGGATTATAATTAGATACAAATTGTTAAACTTTAACTCTCGTGATAAATATTATGAGTATGTGACAATTTAAAATTGTAAAAAAATGTCACTTATATTATGATTATAAATATAATAAATTTATTACATACAAAATCATGTTGGTGATTAATTCCAACTCTAGCTCCAACATAGTGTATTAATTCCAACTCTAGTATGTGTGGTAGAATAGGACTCCAACGTACATGTAGGGGAGAGTTTGAATAGACGTTGATTCACTGTTCCAAAATTGCTAGTGCATCTTTGACTGCAGCATACATGCAAGGGAGAATTTTTCTTTCAGTTTCTATAATTATGTAAATGCTATAAATGAATATTGAGATTTTTGTTTTTCAATAGCTCTTTTTCTCTTTTATCTGTACAATTTGTCTTCTTTCTTCTATCAAGATTCTTTTTATTTTCAGACTCAACTGAAAATCTTTCATACCATGAAAGATTTTCATCTAAGTCTGAAAATCTTTCATACCATAAAAGATTTTCAGCTAAATCTAAAAATAGAAAGAAGAATCTTGATAGAAGAAAGAAGACAAATTGTATAGATAAAAAAGAAAAAGAGCTATTGAAAAACAAAAAATCTCAATATTCATTTACAGCAGTTACATAATTATAGAAACTGAAAGCAAAACTCTCCCCTGCATGTACGCTATAGTCAAAGATGCACTGGCAGTTTTGGAACAGTGAATCAACGTCTATTCAAACTCTCCCCTGCATGTATGTTGGAGTCCTATTCTATCGCATATACTGGAGTTGGAATTAATATGCTATGTTGGAGCTGGAGTTGGAATTAATCACCAACACCCCTCCTTAATTCTAACTAAGGAGGAAAGAAAAATGTAAGAAGAGGAAAGAGGGAAAACCCAGTAGGAATAAAAACCCCCTCAAAATAGATGATAATAGAGCAATAAAACTACCATACTACAATTTCTTTGACCCTAAGAAGATCTCCAAGAAAGTGAAATGGAAGAGAAGATAGATGCCTCTATGGTGTGTAGTGAATGGTAGATGCTCGACACTATGTGCAGAAAGTGATCCCTGATCTTCAAACAACATTCTTCCCTTTAGGAAGAAACATAACTATAAATGCATGAATGAAGTCTCCCCAATCCTGAAAGGAATATGTAGGAAGAAATCTCAAGATGTATGATCCTCTGACAACTGCTCCATGGTCTCTGTATAGACCTTAAAATGACTATAATCTTTTAGAAACTCTTGTAGAACATAATCAAAAGACACATTTTTCACCTCAAAAGGAAAATAGATCTCCTCAAAATGTTGTGCAAATGTATCCAAACTCATATCAATCTGTGAAGAATGACTATCTAGAGAAGGAAGAAGAGGGCCAGGAGGCTCCCTCACAACAACTAAAGAAGAGTCACCTTCATCAAAGAGAGGATGAATAAAATCAATGCTATCATCTAGATCCAAAATGAGTGATTCTACAAATAAAAATGATATGTTTGGTAGAAATCTATCCCAATGAATTAAATTCAGAAGACACAAATGATCCTGTTGCAAAGAAACATTGGAAGCTTTCGATGAAGCAACTCTAATCTCTGAAAAAACAATAGAAGAACCAAGGTCATCAATAAACTGATCATCCACAAAGGATGTGTTCACACAAGATGAGGCAACTGAAATCTTAGTATCACTCAAAGAAGTCTGGTTATCCAAGGAATCATCACTTTCAGATGAAGAATCAACGTCTCCATACAATTGTCGAATGATGGTCCAAGCAATGAAAAGGCACTCTATGTGCTCTATATGATATTAAATATCCTCAGAAATAGTAAGACATATTAGTCCATAGACAATATCATTACTATTAAACCATGCAATTTTCCGCTCATACTTGTTTGGCTTAGAAATGTGTCCAAGGAGATAGGGCATTAGATCTTGCTCAATGCAATGATCCTTTGTCCCTTTTTATCAAGACAGATAATTTGCTGAGGTTAGCTTGACAATAGATGGATGAAAATATATACTAGACATCATTGATCTCCCTCAAAATGGAACTTTATCTTAGTCCGTGATTACAAATAGAAACACATTAACAACCCCCAATGTAATGAAAATTTTTCATTTTAAACAAGCTCTAATCTACAATACTTGCAACAAAAATAATACCTCTTCTTCCAACCAATCTAGCTTTGCTACCATGAAAGATTTTTGGCTAAGTCTGAAAATAAAAAGAAGAATCTTGATAGAAGAAAGAAGACAATTGTACAGATAAAAGAGAAAAAGAGCTATTAAAAAACAAAAAATCTCAATATTCATTTACAGCAGTTACATAATTATAGAAACTGAAAGCAAAAGTCTCCCCTGCATGTATGCTTCAGTCAAAGATGCACTGGCAGTTTTGGAACAGTGAATCAACATCTATTCAAACTCTCCCCTGCATTTACGCTGGAATCCTATTCTACTGCACATACTGGAGTTGGAGTTAATCACCAACAAATTAAACATGTAACTAAGTTAAATATTTAAATTTAAAAATAATTAAAATTAAATTAAATATTTATAATACAATTATAATGTTTTTATTTCTATTATAATATATAGGGCAAACTTTGTGACACTTGTTAGTTCATATATGTATATGTATATAAGAATGACTTGTTTGAAAGAATACTTAGATCAAATTATTCCACTTGAAATTTTAAACATAATTAAAAAAACCAACGATACATTATTATTAAAAGAGTAAAACAAAAAAAAATCTAGATTTGAAAAAAAAAGTTGTTTAAATAAATTTACTTACCATTTTGACAAATAATATTTTTCACTTAACAAAATAATAATAATAAATTTATTAACATAAAAAAAAATCACATTAAAAAAGATCACGTAAACACTTAAATTATATTAGTCCGTGACACTTTCTTTGTTAAGTTCTGACAGTATATATTTTTGTCCGCGCGCTTAGTAACTACACGTACGAATATAGTTGAATGCATACCATACGTAACAATGGGGCCAATACATCCGGCCGCCGTAGCCGGTGCCTAATAGTGGGAGTCGCATGAATAGAATTGAATGCGGAGGAAACGTGGACGGAAGAACAAAAGCAAGTCCGAAGAAATATGGTTTACTCGAGGAAGGCTGCAGCCCTTAATTGACTCAGCGTGGTTGGAGAGAGATGGAAACAGTAGCGTGTGATGATGCAACAGATGAAGCTTCCATCCACTCGACATTCACCGAACCCAATCCGTTTGCAGTGGAGTCGTTGTCAATAAACGCTGGTTGAGTAGGCTGAGCTAAAATATCTGTATTGCTTGTCAGCATTGACACCACTTTGGACATTAATGGCCTCAGCTCATGGGCCCCTTGTGTGCAAAGAAGAGCAATCTGGATTACCTTTATCCACCCGTCGTTCTTCATCAATTAATCTTTGGTCTACCATGCTAAATGATTCATTCTTCTGGTACAGACTCCACGCCTGCATATATATACAATGAACATTGCTTCATTAGTAGGGTTAACCAGGAAAGGTTCCTCAGCAAGTCTTTTAAAGTAATGGAATTGGTGATAAGATCTACTCACCACTCGTGTGCATTCACGCTGTTCATTGTCGACAACTCACTTTTTATAATCAACGCACTTTCGACCACTCACAATTTCGAGAACGAGCATGCCGTAGCTGTACACATCTGCCTTTTCTGTCAATTGACGGGAACAGCATATTCCGGCGCAGTATACCGTCTGTCGCATACCAAAATCATTGCAATTGCATTAGTTTATGCTTCGAATCTTAACAGAGGGAGGGGAAACGAATGTACTCAAGTGAAGAAACTTGAGAAAATCTTACATACATTGTTCCACCGACTCTTGTAGTAAGATGTGTCAGGTCATCTGGAAAGAGCCTTGGTAGTCCGAAATCTGCAATTTTTGGCTGAAATTCGTTATCCAGCAGTATATTTGCAGCTTTGATATCCCGGTGCAGGATTCGAAACGGGGATTCTTCATTTAGATATGCAAGCCCGTGCGCGGTTCCCAAAATGATCTCAAATCGCGTTTTCTAACTCAGCGGTTTTGATGTATTCGCTGCAAAAGACTATGAGAGACTATTTAATGAGAATCCAAGAGATCTAATTCATTAAACAAAAATAAAAAATTATGCCCTGTTTCTTTCTGAGGATTTTGCCAAACCAAAAAGATGCCTGTCAAGGCTCGCATTTGGTATGCATCTTTTTGGTATGAATCCGTAAACCAATAGCCTCTCCGTTCCTCCTCTGCAACAGCCAAGCAAACGAACAAGATTTCGATGACGAACAGCGCTGATCAGTTTCACTTCAGTCACAAATTCATCTAACGTGTTCGTCTAGTGTTGTACCCGAAGTTTCTTCACTGCAACCTCCTGGTCATCCCTAAATATTCCCTACCACCAGAGATAATTAAATCAGATCGTAAACTACGATTCAGTCTGCTTTATATGTTGAACCAATTGGTGACTTTCATGCCTTACAAATTATGCCAAATCCTCCTTCACCGAGTTTCATACTTTAATCGAAGTTATTAGTTGCAGCTCGAAGGGAATCGTACTTAAATAGATGATCTCCCTTAGGGTCTTCCTCCGCAGCAAAATATGCCTCTATTCGGACCGAAACGAACATTTATACAGTTAAAAAGCAACTTTACCCCTATAATACAGAAGGGGGCTTCTGAAATTCAGAAAAATAAAAAATCAAATCATACCAGAGCTAGATTCCGGGGAAATTAAAATACAAACAAAATTTCTAGAATTTAAATTTGTTTTCATAATCAACGTGTCGTATCGGATAATCATAAAATTTATCTCTCAGATAAGATCTATCATCAAGCTGAAATAAAGTAGTTTTCTTCTCTGTTTCATTCTGAAAAATAGATTTCTCTACTCTGCCTATCTCATTCTCATTCCTCCATTCTGCCTATCTTATTCTCATTATAGATTATTAATGTGATCTGAAACAGGTAGATTTTATGTATAACTCCAAAATTTGAATGAACTGTAGAAATTTCACGGCGTTAACAACTCTTACAGTAAAATTTCTTTAATTTCATCAAAAAAAAAAACAAAAAACAGTGATGAAGAAAAATATTTGATGTGCAATCCAGAAATTTTGAATGAAATTTAGCATATCCTGCGGTAAATTTTACATTAATTGACCTGCTTCTTCATCCTGGCTTCGGCCGGGGACTTTAGTGTACATCATTCGAAAATAGTGCCTGAATATAAACAAGAGCCACAATATGGCAATGAAAGCTGCACCTCCCAGGGTTCCGACCAAGATAACCCTAGTCCTCGAATGGCTTGCTGTGGAAACAATAAAAGCCAAATCTTACGAATATTGAAAAGAATCAATAACAAATCGAACAATTTTATAGCTTTAATTTGCACAGTATTTCAATTTTCAACCATAAATGTGAGCAGCGCTTGCAGGGGAGAATGTGCACTACAAGCTTATTTGAGAAGAAATGATCTATTAACTTAAATTTAGATGTGCGAACAGCAGATCGGTCTGAAAAAGGTAATAACGGATCGTTTAGTAAATAAACCTTCAAAGATTTTTCGAGAAAATTACACAGAACTTAAATAAAATAAAATAAAATACAGACTTCGGTGGCTCACAGGAAGAAGACGGAGCGGAGAAAAATGCAATGGTGGAGTAACGCAAAAAGCAGCCAGCATCAAGACCCCTTCCATCCTGGAGCGAAAGCATCGTTCCACGAGCCGAGTAGCGTGGTGGAGAGCAAACATCACAGCTATTTGTGCTAAGTGTCGGCCTGCACATGGCCAGAGCATAAATGGTCGTCGGTAAACCCTTGGGCCTAATTTCACCGGTGGCGAAACCCTCGTTTCTGAGAGCCTTGGATTTGATTTCCGCTAGCAAATGCTGCACAGTTTGATTAAAAATTTCAGGGCGGGAGGAGGAATCGGAGATGCACACATTGGAATTCCCAGCATCCACCGCCTGATCAAAGAAAGTGTGATTCTCCGAACGCAAAAAACATCCGTCAAAAATCATCCGTGCCCCAATCTCGACGGGACAATACCTTACAATCTGCTCTGTGGCCGCTGCAAAGCACTTATTACAATCCTCCATTGACAAATCCTTTCTACACTGGGCGAGCCCATAGACGCCATCTACTCCTTTCCCGGATGAAGCCGTAGCGAAGCCTGTGGAAGAAATATTTTCGGTAAGCAGTGAGAATACGGTGTTGAGATTTTCTTTGAAAACAGTGCCATTTGCATATTTGATCAAACTACAGCTATGGTCAGCCTCTATAACTTGGGGATCAGCTTCTAAACGGAGAACGAAATTGGGCGTGCCTGAAACTAAGAGTACATACAACAGAATCCTTGAGTGTCGGGCGAATTTAATTGTGTCTGGCATAATGAAAGTGCGGATTTGGGATTTCACACAGATTCGCCCTTATTATATGTAGAAATGAGGGCGGATTCCTTAAAATTTCAACTCTCTGCACCATAAATGCTTCTTGTCAACGACAAATACAGGGCACTTGATAAATTTACAGCTCGAAGATTATAACCCCAAACGTCATTGTACCTTGTCCTTTTTTATTGAAATAAAGCAGTTTACAAAGAATAACAGCTACTTCGCTACACGAGGTAGCTGGAAGAGAGATTCCTCATATAAAACAAATCACTACAACAAACCATTGGCATTACATTGAGAGGACACGACGAAACACTTTGCAAAGGTCCATATGGCAGTTACTTTGAAGCTGATTCACTTGGTATTTAAGTTGTTGTCGCTGGCCATGGCAGACGGATTCCTTATAGATCAATCTGATATCTAAGACAAAAGAAAAACAACTTGAAAAACTACATCAGAGTACAACATTAAGATGCCCCTTTCCTGTAAATAATTGCCTGGAAAAATAGCACTGCATCTAGTTTTCCAAATATGTCTTAAGATAACTTGCCTAATAGAATCAGCAATAACATCATTATGAAGGCCAAAGCCAAGAAGAGCTTCCTTCCAATTCCATTTATGATGAAAAATAACTGAAAAGTTTTTAAAGATAACTTTCCATTTCTTTTTCACATAGGGGCAGTCCCAATATATATGCTTCATATCTTCAGTATGCAAACAAGAGGGGCACCTAATTGGATGCAATGCAATGTATTTTAATTTGTCACCAACAAGTAATTTGTGGTGTAAAACCTTCCAGGCCAGCAATTGTGAATCTGCATTAGCGTTGGATTTCCAAACTTGTGCACTCATATTGATCCATCTTTTCATACTAAATCTGCATTTCCATTTCTGATTGAGATAGGGGAGGATAAACCAATGGGGTAAGGAGCACAAATATGCTTTCTTAAGTGGAAGATGGTTAAAGTGAGATGAAGAGAACCATTTCCAGTCTTTAAAAAAGTTGGATTCTCTTGGAGCGCAAATTTTAATGGACAACTCGAGTGGAACTAATGACTGCAAAAATATGATAAACGGTTTGTATTTGTTATCTAGAGCAAATTGATTTTTAATCTTCAGCTATGAAGCCCACTCAAAAATACTAAAGTCCCAAATGTCCTTAAAGTTTCTCACACCTTTCTTGAACAAATAAGAGAAATGCTTTGGAAAGCAAATAGCAAGGGGTTGGCTATGGTATTGAACCAACTTGTTCCACCAAATGGATGAAGAAGCAAAGCTAAAACCATGCTGCAAAGAGGAATCATTCCACTGAAGAAAATGACAAACATGTTGCCAAGCCTTCCAAATGGATTGCAAGGGAACAAAAGCCTTGATTTTAAAAAAAGGAGCCATGATGATCTTGTCAAGCCAATTGATAGTCTGCAATTTTTTATTTTTAGTAGCCTGCAACACACGATTACAAACAAGAATTTTCCATGGTTCATCTCCTTTAGTAGCTCTCAGTACCCATTTTGCAGCAAGACACACCCCTTGAGTCTTAGGGTCAATAATTCCCAACCCACCCCTATGCCTTGGTTGAATGCAATGAGACCAAGAAGCACCAATGAGTCCATCATTTCTGTCCCATTTAGACCAAAGAAATTTCTGAATAAGTTTGTTCAACTCTTCATATTTCCTCTTTGATGGCATCCAACATGAGGAATAGTAAACATGGGAAGCAATGAATATTTTATTTGCAACTTGTATTTTCCCTACTAAAGATAAGAATATATTATTCCAATTGAATAATTTCTCTTTAAGTCTATTAAGAAACCACTTCCACATGTTTGAAAGAGAAACCCCAATACCAAATGGAATGCCCAAATATCTAGTGATCTCTCCATGCATAATATGCCTCCATTCCAATGTCATTGTACCTTGGCATCCTCATTCTCCACATTTTTAAAAGTTCGGTAGACCTTCCCTAGAAGACATTTAAAGATCTTGACTCTTGAGAGGCATTCAAACTGAGTTCCAAATACTCGTTGAATTTGAAGTAGGTGTAGGGTTCGAAGCTCATGGCCTATATATTAAATCAATGCTACCCTATTGTGTAATGCAACTGAATTTATTTTCCATGGTTAGTGGAGTTACTATTGATTTTAAGTTTTAGCGAGAGTTGCAACTTCATATCTATTTAAACATATTCAAATTTGAGGTGTGATTACAAGTTTTAATATTAGGAACCGTTGGATTAGGAAAAAGGTTTAGCAACATTGTTTTAACTAACAAGTAGGAAATAGTTTCTACACCAAGTTAAATTGTGATATTGCTATTAGGATTTGACTCTAGTTTATAAGTCAAACACATTGACCCATGTTTCACGAGTAGTGATTCAACATAAATCCATCTTTCATGAGAATAAATGAAACACTTAGCACTCATTGGATCTCGGTAATGCTCATAGAGGTGAAGCACAAACTTCCGGTAACTACTCATTTTCTCGTGCAACTTAGAAGTTTAATATTCAATACTATATTTTATAAATAAAAAATATTGATTTTATAAAATTTCCAATTATAATGCTTGAGATTCTTAAAGTGAAATTGTTTTCACCCACTTCAATAGGACATTTATTTGCACCTTAGTAAAAAAACATATTCCAAGCAATAATATGTTAGTATATATATTAGCTAATTGTATTAATATGTGTTAGTAATTTGTAATATATCTTTTTACTAAGGTGCAAATAAGTTAGTGTACTTGGACAATTTTCTACTAAGATGCAAATAATTTTTTGTGCACCCCTAAAATAGAAATTGTACTTCAAAACCATTCTAAATCCACAAACATAATATTTTTCTCTAATCATTTGTCATTTAATAACAATACAATGTAAATCTGGATTCAACTAGTGAGAATTAATAAATTATTAGTTTGTAAAATATTTATTGATAAATTATAGTATGCAAATCTACACTAATATTTACAATCTTATTGTTATTTCTTTTCAATATTCTTTATTAATAAATATTTTAGGAGACTAAAATGTTATTTTATTTACAAGTAATATTTTTATATCAGTATAATAGGTTTATCGATGGGTTTCTCTAGATATTACAATTTAAAATATATGAAAAAAGATTTTTTTTAATCACCCAAGTACAAAATTATTTTATTAATAAGTTTAGAGAAAACACAATTTGATCTATGTTTAGTGTGAGCAAAAACAAATAAAGGAATAAAGAAAATATCTATGATTAGCACAGAACTTATGTAGTTTGGATCTTCAGATCATATATTTTGCAATCCCACCCTCTACTAGTAGTATATTAGGTGATGTGAACAAGGTTCTCACATACATATTTACATTTCAAATTTATAAATTTTCAACTTTTGTTACAATTCTCACTCCCATATTAGGATGGGATTACATCATAAACAAATCTCAAAAACCAAGCCAAATGTCTCTCTATGACTAGATGTTATATAAAAAACAACTTGACACATGCAGCTACAAATTCCTATAACATTATTGAGTGAATCCAAATCTATCAAGCCATAAAGAACATGCTCGTCTTTTAGCCACCAAGAATGGGGATTCTAGATATCCTTGTTCCTTTAGGGATTTGATTTGAAGATAGACATGTGCATACTCTTTGATCTTCCGCAACTAGTTAGTGCTCTGTATTTTCTTCCCACAACCTAAACATACTCTCTTTCTTCTTTTGACTACAATCATATCTCATTCCACTTATATATCATTGATATAGATGAAATGAGATGAAATTTAGAAACCAACATAAATATCAAGGAAGATTTTAGGCTTATATTGAGATTGTACTAATCAAATTTATTCCCAGTTTATAGCATTGATACCTCATTCTGACATTATTTAAACAACCATAAGAAAAATTCTCAAGTAACGTCATACCTTACTACATTAAGTATTTAGTAATGTATGGTCCAAAAAATTCATCATGTCCTTATGACTAAAGTCCTACATAGAAACAAAATTGGCTATATAGAGTACCCATCTTAATGTTTGGAATATTGAACCACAAATTTGGATAACATATTATTTATTTTCTTTTTCTTTAAAAGAGTGAACTTTGCTTAAACAAAATAATCTAAGGATATTATAAGACATATCAAAATCCAAGTGGTATGACAAATGGTCATTCATAACAAATGCAGGTAGAATGCTTCAAAGAGTTATAGAGTATTAGCATACGTGTCTTTCTATACATACATACATTTTTAACTAAACCATACATATGTTTGGATATACAGGCAAAAGTATAAAGGTATGTCACCTTTCAGGTTGACTTATTAAAATAACTAAATTTGAATAGATGTATTTAAAAATTAATTTGGTTCATTATAGCTAAGTTATATAAGTTCTCACACTTTTCCAATTGAAAATTTCTATTAAATGCATGTTTTAAATACTATCTTGTATCCAATTACTAAAGTAATACAATTATTTCTGAAAAAAGTGACTTTTAAATAGCTCTTACTCTTTTTACCCTTACCCCACTCTCTTTGAATCTCTCCCTCCCCTCCTCTCTCTCTCACTCTCTTATTTCACCATTGCATTGCTCTCTCTAACCCTATCTCTAAGCTCTCTCTATTGAAAACATAATATGGCCCCTTGTCTCTCTCTCTCTCTCTCTCTGTCTCTCTCTCTCTCTAGTTATTCCCTTTAATAAACCTCTCTCCCCCCAATTATTTCACCATTATCCCTCTCTCTCTAGGTATGTTGTCTAATACATATTTCCATTTCCCCCCCTCTCTTTTACCCCTTCTCAACTCTCTCTCAATCACTCTCTCCCTCCCCTACCCCTCCCCTTCCCTCTCTATATATGACCCCTAACCATCCCCCCCCCCCCCCCCCCTCTCTCTCTCTCTCTCACACACACACACATTATGCCCTTTAATAAACCTCTCTCACTCTCCCCCATTATTTTACTACTATCTCCCTTTCTCTCTAGATATGTTGTCTAATATATATCTCTGTTTCTATCCCTCTCTCTTTTACCCCTTCCCCACTCTCTCTCTCTCTCATTATGCCCTCTAATAAACCTCTCTTACTCTCCCCTATAATTTCACTTTTATCCCTCTCTCTCAAAATGTGTTTTATACTCTCTCTCTCTCTCTCTCTCTCTCTCTCTCTCTCTCTCTCTCTCTCTCTCTCTCTCTCTCTCTCTCTCTCTCTCTCTCTATGTATATATATATATATATCATTTCACCATTGTATCACTCTCTCTAACCCTATCTCTAAGCTCTCTTTATTGAAAACATAATAGGTCATCAGTAGAAGACTATATTATTTCTTATAGAAAAATATAAAGAAAATATAGAAACATCCTAATTATAATTTAGAAAAATAAGATGTATCTAATTTCTTATTTTTATTTTTTTTTACTAAATCTACCTATATACACTTTTCTAGCTTCTAAAATAGAAAATCTAGAAAAAAAATATTATAAAAAAATTGAAAAATCAAATCCGAAAAAGTAAAATGCCACTTGGCATATTTAATATTGATTTTTATCTATTTTATATTTGAGAATCTTATTTGGAAATTTTTCTTTTTTCATTTTAATAAAATAGTTTCTTTAATGCTAAAAAACATTTTCTGTTTTAAATTGATTTAAAAAAAGATATGATAACTCACACCAAATTTTTTTTTTATTTTGTTTCTTAATAGTTATGATTACCAAATGATATTACATATTTAAATATAGTTTTTATAGTTTTTGTGAATGTCAAATGACATTTTCTTTTTGAAATTGATTTTTAAAAAAGAAATTTAGTTTGTAACTCCCATTAAATTTCTTTTCTTTTGCTATATGTTAATAATTGTGATTTCCAAATGGCATTACATATTTTATTACAAATAAATTTCATTTGTAACTCCCATTAAATTTCTTTTCTACTTCTATTTGTTAACAATTATGAGTGCCAAATAGCATTACACATCTTAATTTGTTTTTAAACTATTTTGTGAATGTCAAATGAAATTTGCTATTTTAAATTGATTTTTTTTTGTAACTTGCATCCAATCAGTTTTACTTACATGGATTATTCCTTGGAATTTTCTTGTGTTGGGATTTTCTTCTCCCATTTTACATGCCTCTCGGCATAAAAACCTTTTTTACTTAAATGGATTATTCCTTGGAATATTCTCGTGATGGGATTTGCTTCTCCCATTGTGCATGCCTCTTGCATAATTACAAAGAACTTACCTTACCAATTCTTTTGATTAATTCATGAGAACTAAAACAACTTACTAAACACTTATTAATATGTTTTTTGCATGCTCAAAAAACATATTAATACTTATGTTGATTAAATATTTAATTTTGAAAATAAAATATATTTTCTTGTTTTAAAAATAGACTAGTTTCAAATTGCCAAAGTTTAAAAAATACATGCATAGTTTAAATTATAAAAAAACCATACAATATATTTCTTAAAATTATAATATAATAATTAAATTAATATTAAAAATACGTAAATAATTTATCATTAGAAATATTAAGTAAGAGGAATTATTTTATAATTAATTATGTTGATTGTTTTTATCAATCTTTGAAATCACATCACATTCTCTAATCAATGAGGCTATATATATTTAAAAATAAAATAATAAAATAATAATTTTTTTTAATATAATGTATACTCTAAAACTAATAAGACTATATATATATATATATATATATAATAATTATAATAATAAAAAAATAATAATTTTTTTAATATAATGTATACTCTAAAATAAATAAACTATATATATTATTTGTTACAATTTTTACTAGAAGAAATACATTAAATATCAACAAATTATTATTTTATTATAAGATTATGTTTCTTAACCTCACAAAATTCATACTTACTCATTTGACTCTTGACAAATTATATAAAAATTAAAAAATCAAATCCGAAAAAGTAAAATGCCACTTGGCATATTTAATATTGATTTTTATCTATTTTATATTTGAGAATCTTATTTGGAAATTTATCTTTTTTTTATAAAAAGGTTTCTTGAATGCCAAAAGACATTTTATATTTTAAATTGATTTTAAAAAAAATTGTAACTCACATAAATTTTTTTTTGTATTTTGTTTCTTAATAGTTATGATTGCCAAATGACATTATATATTTAAATATAGTTTTTATAGTTTTTGTGAATGCCAAATGACATTTGCTTTTTGAAATTGATTTTTAAAAAGAAATTTAGTTTCTAACTCCCATTAAATTTCTCTTGTTTTGCTATATGTTAATAATTGTGATTGACAAATGGCATTACACATTTTATTGAAAAAATATTTGCTTGTAACTCCAATAAATTTCTTTTCTACTTCTATTTGTTAACAATTATGAGTGCCAAATGGCATTACACATCTTAATTTGTTTTTAAACTATTTTGTGAATGCCAAATGAAATTTTCTATTTTAAATTGATTTTTAAAATTAAATTTGTTTTGTAGCTCTCATCAAATCTTTTTTCCTTACACGGATTATTTCTTGGAATATTCTCATACTTGGATTTGCTTCTCCCATTGTATATGCCTCTCGACATAATTACAAAGAACTAACCTTACCAATTCTTTTGATTAATTCATGAGTACTAAAATAATTTACTAAACGCTTATTAATATGTCTTTTGCAAGCTAAAAATAGATTAATACTTATTTTGATTAAATATTTAATTTTGAGAATAAAATATATTTTCTTGTTTTAAAAATAGACTAGTTTCAGAATACCAAAGTTTAAAGATACATGCATAGTTTAAATCATTAAAAAAAAAATACAATATATCTCTTAAAATTATAATATAATAATTAAATTAATATTAAAGATAGATAAATAATTTATCATTAGAAATATTAAGTAAGAGCAATTATTTAATAATTAATTATGTTGATTGTTTTTTTTATCAATCTTTATGTAAATAATAATCAAACAATCAAATTTACTATATATATTTAAAAATAAAATAATAAAATAATTTTTTTTTATATATAATGTATACTCAGAAATAAATCAATTTGTTACAATTTTTATTAGAAAAAATACATTAAATATCAAAAAATTATTATTCTATTATAAGATTATGTTTCGTAACCTCACAAAATTCATACTTACTCATTTGACTATTGACATTCAGGGGCGGCGAATGCACGCTTTAGCAATTCTAGAATGATGGCGCGACATTTTAATAAATTTTGAAAATGTCTTTAAAAACTTAAGTATTTTATATTGAAAAAGATTTAAAAATAGTAACATAATTATGTATTCATAATAGAAATTGTGTATTTTAAACTGTATAATTTTAATTAATAAAAGCAATATTGATCAATTCATAATAACAAGATCACTTAAAACATGGTAAACTATTTTGTGCTGAAACGGGGAGTTGGTTTGCTTGGTGCATTTTAAAAAGAATGGTTCGAACTTTGACGTTTTCCAAGGTTTTATTTTTCTTATTCCAATAATATAGGGAGAAAAGGTTTCATGGTGACTTTTATTTGCACGCAAACTTTGTAAGAGATTCCTCCCACGTACCAATATTACTTGAATTTCTTTGTAGAAACCAATCATCCCACGTGATTCTGTAAGCTCCAATTCCTTATACTATGTCTCGCCAGCAAACCTTAAGTCATAGTAAATAAGAATCTGGAATCTGGATAGTTCATCAAACATAAAATAAAATGAACACTGTGCAAAACAGATAAACCGGGGAATCTGTGGTTTTAAAATGCAAATATTATATACCATTGACTCGTTCCTAGCATTCATTGTTGCCTTCAATTTATGTGTTTGGGAGGTTCGCTTACATTTAGTAAACGCAAGATATGGAAGTATCCCAACGATTTCTCCACTATACATTTATTTTAACGTATGTTATTGATCAAAGTGAAATCAAACATTTCTATATCAATTCGACCTGGAGATTTAGATGCAAGATGGCTGTGGACTGTTGTTTGTTGAATTAATAATGAGTATAGTTGAGGTAGATAGTTTTACCCAGTAATGGACGACTGCACATGGAAAATGAGCTTTCAGATCTATGTCTCGGTCTGTGCCGACCATTGTAGTAGGCATAGTAATTAATTTACTTTAATTCTAATAGCCAGTCACACATGTACTAGTAGTTGACTATCTTTTAGCTTTCTTAGTTGCTGATTGGATCATTTGTACCAAAAGTAATGTGTTTTAGGTGAGAGGCTATAGGGAGGTGAACATAACAAGTATTGATTGAGTGTTTTAAAATTACACTTTTTAACCACTTCGCACTCGGTGGTCTCTACAGAGAGATCCATAAATACCCACATGTTATTCTATTGATCTCTTTACAAGATATATTGTCAATTAGTGTCAAAACGCTTAGTCTTAATAGAAAGATTGTTAAAATCAAGTATCCAGCTTACAGTGTTAACTGAGCTCACAAAGGAACTAAGCAAATAGTGTTAACCTTGCAAGCAGTGTCAACCAAGTTGCAATGCCAACCAAGTTGATAGTTCACACTGAGCTGTAGTATCTACCTAAGTCTAGTGGGAACCGAGTTAGAAGAGTTTTCTAGAACAGTAAGAAAGCTAGCAAAGCACTACAAACTGAGTTAGATATGTCTATCGAGTGATCAATATGAATCGAGCATCTAGTATCAACCAAGTGCTAGAGTTAGCCAAGATGACAGTGGTTTTTGAGTATCTTTAGTATTGCCCGAATAAGTCATTGGACCTGAGTTTCAGCATTGAGCCGACTTGGTAATTATTTTTGGAAATGATTGTATTGTAGCCAACCTATGTAATAACTATTTGAATGGATATAAGTATAAGATGTTTTGGTTATCCAATATACGAAGGCTACAAGCATCACAAGGAAAGGAAGAGACTCATCTATCACAGCCAGGTGATCAATTTTACTCAAAGGGATTTTCATTAGCAACTAGGTTTGCATTTTAGATTAATCCACTGATTCATCCTTGTAGGTGCATCAATCTCAAATCCTTTAACAAGGTGGACCTAACAGACCTTTTAGAAACTCCTAATAGAGTGCATGCTTAATTGTGTTGTATAAATCTTTCTACAAGGTGGACCTTAAAGTCTTTATTACTCGTAACAGAGTAAGAACACCAGAAGTGATCAATTGTAAGCCTTAACAAGATAACTTTATTACTACAATAGTGAAGCATTGTGGGTGTTACCCCCACCCCAATTTTTCCTTATCCCCGCCCTACTTTAATCTTGTATTATGGTGTTGTTACTGTACTGCTTTATGTTTCTTGCATTCAAGTAGATTATACAACTTAATAAAGTGGCTTGAGTTTAAAAGAAGTTTAAGTGGTTCTTGATTCACCGCCCCCCAGCCCCCTCTTAGTCACTTAGTTTGCAATACATTTCCAACAATTCAACCTTAGCTTTAAGCTAGTATCACCTATGGAAATACACTAAAAAATTTGGCATGATTTGACTTATAGTTTATGAGATCTAGGAGCATGAAGTTAGCCTCAATGACTACTAGGTATCTTCCCCTTGTCTCAGTTGTTTAATTGTAATGAGTTTTTACTCCTTGAAGCAAGGATCAAAAATTTCTAAATCCATTTAGAATAAGGTATGTACTACCATTTGTAGCACAAATACATGGTTCTCACAAAAACTTAAAATAGTGTTATATTGCTATAACTTTTTTTTTTGATGAATTAAAAAGAAGCCATGGTAAATGGGGTCTGACCCCAGGTTTCATTTATATTAGTTAATTTTTATGTTAAAATATTAATACTTCAAAAGAAATTATTGTATATAAAATATTGTCAATATTTTATCAAATGATAGGTGTGTCCTACAAGATTACTTGGTGTGAGGTGGTTACTTGTCTCTTTCATTATTGATTTG
This sequence comes from Cupressus sempervirens, assembly GCA_028749045.1. Taxonomy (NCBI): domain Eukaryota; kingdom Viridiplantae; phylum Streptophyta; class Pinopsida; order Cupressales; family Cupressaceae; genus Cupressus; species Cupressus sempervirens. The sequence goes on along the minus strand of CM053789.1, from coordinate 108,118,246 downwards.
TTTGCTTTTGCTTCCTTATTTACCAGTTGTTGACAATTTTTTTGTTTTGTTCAATAAAAGAATCTAGCCAGTCTTGGGGTCTTTTTGTTCTAATTTTATGATTAATTTATTAGGGCAACGTGATACTTAAGGTTAGGGTTAGAGTCTTTTGTTTAATTATTTAATAAATAGTTTTTTTATAATTATGTGATTATGTTATTGTTAATAGGCAATCTATCAAATTTGCAAGACTTAAATTCTAGTAGGTTCTTTTATGAGCCATTCAACTTCACAATAAAACTATATTTTAAATTACACACTTACAAAGATATCATAAAAATATGATTATTAGAAGACTACAATATAGCTCACTCTTTTATTGTACTTGCTACAATACTATCGCATTCACTTGTCAATTTGTGAATCAATTTGAACCAATGAAAGTAGTTTAGTTTTCAACTTTTAAAAATAGTTATAATTTTTATAAAACTTGTATTTTGAAATTTGAAATTTCTCACAAAAATAAACAAATATTTACAATATGTTTGGTTCAAATAAATTATCAAATTTCATTATTTTAATCATGATTTTAGTACATGATATAAATTAAGAAAAAAATCTTACTATACTAATCACATTCATATTAAATTATAAGATCAAAATAGAATTAAAATAATTTAAAGTAATTTTTTAAAATGATAAATTTGGTATAGTTTCAATTAAATACCAATTTAAAATTTGAATTCAATCAAATTAGCATTTATCAATTAAATTTAAAAATATTACATTAAAATTACATAAGTTCTATTATAGTTCACATTTCCTACTTTATATTATATTTTTATATAGTATATAATCTGATAAACAATTTGAACTTGTTATAGACATTAATTTTGGCAAAAAGAGGGGTAAAAATTTATTAAGACAGAAAGGAATACAACAAGGAGAGCTCAACAAGGAGCTCGATCCTGAGCAACAAGATCATCAAATTCTTGCACCATCTCAAAGGATAGTTGCCCCCTATCCCTAATATTCCAACCCGGATCATGACTAGAAGCCCATTTGGCTAAACAATCAGCAGGTCTATTCCATTCTCGCGGAATATACTTGAACCTAATGAACTGAAAAGAGGAAGAGAAGAAAAGAATCTGCTTAACAACAGTGTCCAGCTGCCAAATAACATCCTCAAGCTCTTGCGAAGAAAGCATGTTCACCACCACCTGGGAATCAGACTCACAAATAATCTTACTCCATCCCCACAAGCAACACTATTCCACAGCATATAAAATAGCCCGAGCTTCCATGAGATTGTTAGTATAATCACCCTTATGAATTGAGAAGAAAAATTTAACATTCCCAGAACTACAACGAGCCACTCCGCCAATACCAGCCAGACCAGAATTCCCACGAGAAGAACCATCAGTGTTAATTTTCAGAACTCCATAGGGAGGAGGAGTCCAGTGCCCATCCCGGTTAACCTGACCCTTCCTCTGATGGTGATTATAGACATTAATTTTGACTTTTGTATCAAAATGAATTATTTAAAACAATGACTAAATAAATATATACAATTTATTTTTAATTATCTCACATTCAACTTATATATGTTAACAGTTCATTATTTGGGTTAATCTTCTTTTGACTTTTTTGGTGGGTATATTCGTTAGTGGTAAAGTTAAAATAATATTTTTTAACATATGATATATTTTTTTAATTTATAATTAAATAATTAAATATAAAAACAAGATTGCCAAAATGTTAGTTGTATTTTATATTTCCTTACCAAATGCATGCCATTACATGGCACTAATTAGTAATATCTCCAATTCTCCTTATAATTCAACATTATTTAATATAAAAATGTATCACATATAATATTTCTTTTTATTTATTATAGTTTAGAATATAAGATTAGAGATTCTTGATATTACAATTTCTATTTTATTTTTAATATATGGATTCTAATTAAGAACTTAACTTGTATACTATTTTCTATATTGTAAAATATTTTGCGACAAGTCTAATTAATTTTAAGATATAAAGTTTTTATTTTAGTTTTTAATTAATATTTTATTTTTTAATTTTATTTAAAGATATTATTTGTATCTATTAGATGGAAATATATTCAATGAAATAATTTTTTTAAATCTAATTTGTCAAAAATGAGGTCCCCCTTTTTCTAATTGGATGCCAAGATAAATTTCCCTTTTCTATATCTCACTATTTTGCATATATTACCCTCCATTATAGGGGAGGTGTTGATAATGAAAATCTCAAATTTATTGGCATTAACATTTTGACTTGACACTTCTATATATATTTTTATTATTTTTTTAAAATTTTGGATCTCTTCCAAAGTATTTTCACCTAGGAGAATGTGAATTGTTGATGCATTATTAGAGGAATGATGTATTATTAGGGGAACTTCCTATGTTACTATAATTCCTCTTATATTCCCTTCTGTTTGGGCCTTTATTATGGCTCTTCAAAAGGCTTCTTCCATGATAATAAAGAGGAATGGGGATATAGGACCCCCTTGTCTAATTCCCCTTGATTAATATGTTGAAGAAACCTTTGGGGGTTTCATTGATTAGAAGGGAAATTCTAGGTATTGAAATATAGTTAAAAATTAAACTAATCCATTGATATGGAAAACTAAAGGCTTCTAGAGTGATGCATCAACTTCCGGGAGTCATAACTTTTGACTCAGATATGGGTTTGGCTGAAATTTTATAGGTAGTTGAGTGAGGAGGATTTCTTTGGTTTGTCAATGAGTTTGGCTCAATTGGTAGCCATTTTGACATTTTTTTTGGGAGCCCGAGATATCATCTTGGCCTTCAAAATTGGAGTTTAGTATTTTTTTCTAATTTTTTTAGAAAGTTGTTTTTGTAATAAATCTGAAATCATATTCTTGATTTCCTAGATTAGTTGGCAATTTATCTTGCCTTAGTTGGGGGCTTTTCTTGGGAAAAATAAGGATTCATAGGATGAGTTTTGAAAATTACCAAAAATGGAAAAATTTATTTTTCCCAAAAATCAATCAAATATGGTAATTTTTGAAATTGTAATAAGTGGTTTTTTTTTTTCATTATAGAGGTAGAGTAGGAGATGGAAAATTTTAATGAAGAATCTGACATTCTAAAACTTTAATGTTGTATAATTTTCTAAGTTATTGTTGTGAACGGTTTGGTCTACATCATAGAGTTTTGCATTGAAATATCTAATCTATTTTTTCATATGCCTTTTGAATGTCTAATTTCATTATCATACATGGTTCTTTGTTTATTTGAGAGGAATGCATTAATTCTTTGATTATAAATATTCCGTCAAAGATTGACATGTTTGGAGCGAAGCTTGTTTGTTCTTTTGAAATTATCTTTGGGAGATTTTTTTAACCTCTTCACTAGGGCTTTAGAAATAATTTTATAGATAGTGTTACAGATGTCTATGGATCTCTCCTAGGTCCTCATTATTAGTCTTCTCTAGAATTAGTACTAAAAGGGTGTTATTAAATTTAGTTAATAGTGAATGTGATTTTCTTGTTGCCTCAATGGCCTCCCATAGTTCAAATCCTAATATATCCCAATATTTCTTAAAGAAAATCATTGGGAACCATTTGGGCCTAGAGATTTGTCTGGATTGAGATAGAAAGGGGCTTCTTTGATTTCTTCTATAGTAAATTTATCATTTAGCCATTTGTTATCTTCTATTGTTATTAGCTTGGGAATAGACCCTAACATCTTTCTCGAGCTATTAAATCAGAGGATTCAAAATTATTTAAAAGATATGAATAATATTTAATAAAAACTAAAGCTATTTTACTTAGATTTTTAGTTTTAATCCTACACTATCTTTAATTTTTTGGATTTTGTTAATATTTCTTTTGTTAATAGTATTATTATGATTTTTTTTTGTGTTTTTGTCACCTTATGACACCCACATCTCTTGTGATTTATGTTTCCAATATATCTCGTCTTTTTCTAAGATGATTTTTTTGTTTTGCAAGTAATTATTTTTCTATATTATATTTATCAGTACATATTCTTGTTCCAATAACTTCTTTGTTAAGATTATTTAAGTCTTCTTCATTATCTAATTTTTCTATAAATATATTTTTGAAATGATCTTTATTCCATTTTATTATTTTCTCTTTTAATAGTTTTAGTTTAGCAACAAAAAAAAAACATCTTTGATCCTTCAAATTTCCCTTCTTTCCACCACTGTCTTATAATTTTAAGAAAATCACCAGCCAAGAACCACATTTTCTCACATTTAAAAGAGTTCTTGTGTGGTTTGTCTAATTTTACTAACTTTAACCTTACTGGGAAATGATTGGATGTCATGTTAGGGAGTAATGGGATTAAAGTGATAGTTAAATTGACTTAAATATCTTTTAAATATAAATATATCTAATCTTTCTATGATATTATAGAACGATGTTCTTCAATTGCTCCATGGGCTTTCTTCTCTACTATTGGGATAGGTCCACAAAGATTTATTAGCAAGAACGGAGCATCACTATTGAAACTACTTACTCTCCCCTCTATCTAGTTACTTTTGGTATGTAGAAGTCTGAAATAAACTTTCCTTGGGTCTTATATGATCGCTATTCCTCTAGAAGCCCCTACTGATTCTATTAGTTTAGTTTTCCAATGTCTCAATTTTCTAGTAAGGTTTTCTCCCTCTTCTTTATTAATTTTAGTTTCTTGTATTAGAATTAAGTTTGATTCAAATAATTTTAAATTACACTCAAGCAAGAACTTATTTTAGGGGCATTTAATCCCCTAACATTCCATGTAGTGACTTTCATGGCTCAGTGGGAAGGAACTTCCCCTTCCTTGCATGATGTAGATCATTGATTTATCTTTGATTTCTACTCATAGATGTAGCTACTCTAGGTTTACCTAAGGACTTTCTTCCTCACCTTTTATTATGTTTTCCACATAGTAGGTATTCTATGCATTCTATGGTTGTTTCTATGCATAGCTCATCATGGTTGATGTTAGAATTATGTATGCTAACTTCTATAATTTCATCTACCTCTCCATCTTCCTATTCCTCTCTCATTTCTTTCAATATCTTGTTGCTAATTTCTTGATTTAAACATTTTTTTTTCTAGGTAATGGTTTAAGAGTCTAATTGCATAGCTTGATCCCCCTCTTTAGTACTAATATCCTATTCTAGTTGGTAATCTATCATTTCTTGAATTCCAAAGTCCTCCCAATTTAGTTAATCTCTGTATTATGCATTTCCTTATTCTAATTAGTATAGACTCCTGATTGTCTTTCTATAACAATTTTCCTCAAAAGGGTTTCTACTTTTATGGGAACGTAGCTATGATTTTTCTCTTTATGTTGTTCTTTATTTTGGGATGTTGTTATGCTTTCCTTTTTTATTTTCTTGTCATATTCCTTAAATACTTTTTTGCCTTCAGTGTATGATTTACTATTGGATGCTATTTGCACTACGGTTGTAGTTGCACAGGTTCATTTTCCTATTTCTGTGCTTTCCTCCTAATCATTATCTAAAGGAAACTTTTTCTTTTTCATCCTTTTGTTTATTGATAATTTAACCCTTTCTGAGTCCAATTCTTTCTCTTTCTGCTTATATTCCAATACTGATTTTCTTGTTATTATATTGTTGTCTCTATTTTTTAGACAAATATTCTCCTTATGTTCTAACATGATCCTGGATTGATTTAGATGCAATACATGTAGTTCTTTTTTCTTTTGTAAGTCTAGTTTCAAAATCATTGAGTTTTCAATTTAGTGGCCTGTCTTGGTAGGTCTAAAGTTTTTTCTTATTAATACCCTCATCCCTATTACTACCCTCAACCCTATTACTATAATTTTTTTTATTTATTAGTATATTTGGGACTTGAAGATTAATAGTAGTAACATCTCCTGGCTTGTTCTTTTGAGTTTCTTTTACCTTTTCTCCTTCATTAGTTTCCTCTCGGTGACTTAACTCTTTATTAAATTGCTGACCCATCAAGTTGAGGTTGGGTTTATGTGCATCTTCCTAGATTAATAATTGGTCTCTTATATAATTATGGATCAAGATGATATTTTGTAGTAGTAAGCTGGGTGAACCCACAATACTAGGTACCACTTTTGTGGGAGGAAGAAACTTCAAAAAAATGTCAAATTTTTGCATCTCCATTTCTCGTACGTTCGCGCGAACACCCTAGACATGTTCGCGTGAACATGTTTCCGCCGAGTGTTCGCGCAAACATATCGTGCCATGTTCGTGCAAACAAGTATGCAGCACATGTTCACGCGAACATATATTGACAAAATTTTCGGTGGCTTAAAACGTCTCCTTCACTTTTCCAAATTCATTTTTACAGCGAGCACTGTTCATTGAGCGTTTGGGCGAACGTGTGACTTGAGCAACTTCTGTCGACATCATCTTATCATTTTCGTTCTCATTTTCATTATCGGGTATGTCAAAATAATATTAATTTAATGTTTTCAATGTTTTTTAAGTATTTTTTTTATATTATCAAAATAGATTTTAATGTTTTCAATGCATTCTTTTTGTGTTTTTAAAACATATTTGAATGTTATATAGTTTTTAATAGTTTTGAAAATATATTTGAATGTTATTTACGTTTTTAATAGTTTATAAAACATATCTAAATGTTAATTTAATATTTTTATTGTTTATTTATATTAATTTAGAAAACAGAAAAATATTATGTAGAAAACATTAGAAAACATTAGAAAAAATAGTAAAAAATATGTAATATAAAATTTAGGAAAAACATTAGAAAACAAATTTTAAAAAAAATTATGAAAACATTAGAGAATTTATGATTTAATATAAAATTTACAAAAAATTTATAAAAAAAATTACTAAAACATTAGAATTACAAAAATATTAGAGAATTTATAATTTAATATAAATTTTTTTAAAAATATTAAAAAATAAATTTTAAAAAAATTAGAAAAAATATTAGAAAATTTATAATTTAATATAAAATTTAGAAAACAATTTTTTTTAAAAAATTGCAAAAACATTAGAAAATTTAGAATTTAATATAAAATTTAGAAAATAAACTTAGAAAAAACATTACAAAAACATTAGAAAATTTATAATTTAATATGAATTTTTAAAAACAAATTTAGAAAAAAATAAGAAAAACGTTAGAAAATTTATAATAATATAAATTTTAGAAAACAAATTCAAAAAAATATTAGAAAATTTATAGTTTTCAAATATTTTGAAAATAAATTTAGAAAAAATTAGAAAAAATATTTTAAAAAAAATATTAAAAAAAAAAAAAAAAAAAAAAAAAAAAAAAAAAAAAAATATATATATATATATATATATATATATATATATATATATATATATATATGTTAATGTTAAATGTAAATATGTCAAATTCACTTTAATGTCTTAATCTTAGAAGTTTAATTAAATGACATATCTTAAGGGTCTAGATCCTGAATTGTACATGTAAAAATATAGATTAAAATGTATAATTTTTTATTTTGAACATAGATGTACATGTGTATTTGTTCATGGTTAAAAGTAAATGTATGTACATATTTTTAATAAATTCACATTTTTATATGTATAATTTGTGTATATGTTAACTATTGATCTTAATTTATCTTATAACTAAGTGTAATTAAGTATATTTAATAACACGTCTTAAGGGGAGATCCTAAATTATACATAAGAATGTAGATTAAAATGTATATTTTATTTCATAAATGTACATGTAAATATGTTCATGTGGTAGATATAGATGTACATACATATGTTTTCAATATTCATGTTTAAATGTACATATGTTATTATTTTTAATGTCTTAATAATTAGAAGTATATAATTAACTATATAATTCAATGACATGTCTTAAGGGGAGATCCTAAATTATACATATTTAAGAATGTAGATTAATTTGCATTTCTACCTATATGAATATAACATACATGTACATCCAAACCCTAACCCTAACCTAACCAAACCCTAACCCTAACCATTATCCAAACCCTAACCTTGACCTTAAAATTTAATTTCTAAACACAATATTATAAATGATAATAAATACCTTAAATCATAATCTTGAACCAAATCATAAACTTCATATGCTAAGTTCCCTTATCCTCAATTCTTAACCATGGACTTTAATATTAACCCTTAAATTTAATGCTAGAAATCATTTAAGTTTGTGTAAACCTTGACAGTGTCATAAGGTCTTAAATCTTACCCTAAAATTGAGCCTAATTACACTAAAACCCTATTTGAAAACCTAATTGAAGCCTAACTTACATAAAATTAAAACAAGTTGACCCTAATCCTAAATTGTTAAAAATTACATTTGAGATACATGCACATACATGAAGTATGACCCTTGTTTTAAATGATATATATGTAACCCAACTTGAAACCTAAACCTCGAAACATTATTATTTTTTTTTAAAAAAAGGGGTAAAAATTTATTCAAATAAAACCAAATTACAGAAGGCCTCAGACCCAACCAACCAAAACACCAACCCAAAACCAATTACATTCTGTCCTTTTCCACTAATTACTCGAAAGTCCCAGCAAGATCAGCAGGAAGATCATTCCTAACAGAAATATCCCAACCAACACCTTTCTCTGATGCCCATTTTGCCAAGACATCAGCCACTCCATTCCACTCCCTAGGAATATGACAGAAAGAGATCCAATCCACAAAGCTACTCAAGTGGAGAATCTCTCTAACAATAGAGGCAATTTGCCAACTAGATTCATCCACTCTCTAGTTATTTATCATATCACAACAATCTGAGAGTCAGACTCACACACCATTCTCCTCCAACCAAGAGAACAAGCCCGCTCCATAGCCACCTTAATGGCCAAAGCCTCCATCACGTTATTGGATTAAACTCCTTTCTAAATAGAGAATATGAAAATAACATTGTCATCTACATCTCTCCCAATCCCCCCCACTCTAGCCAGTCCAAGATTCTCACGGGAGGAGCCATCAGTGTCAATCTTTAGGGCTGCATCAGGAGGAAGACTCCATCTCCCCACTCTACAAACCTTCCTCTTTTGTGGCTGAGATCTCTTACTGCTACTAGTTCCAAATCCTTTATCCACTAATCCTAAATTCCTGATAATACAAGAATCACCAGGATCTACCGGCTCTAACATATCACATTTAGCAGAGATAGTCTCTTGAAGCTTGGTTAGGATCAACTGCCATAGTTTAGTGGCTCCAAAGTTAGAATTATAGAAGATCTGATACTTACGCTCCAACCAAAGATTCCATAGAATGAAAGAAGGTCCAATAGCCCAAGCCACCTGAAGAAATTAATTTTTCGTAGGGGGTCTGCCAAGGCTGTCCCAAAATTTAATAAGAGATTCGGCATGAATACGGCTATGGCACCACGCCTCCCACCACTTATTTTAGATCTTTCTAGAGAGAGGACATAAGAAGAAAAAATGAGAAACATTTTCCCCATCCAACATACATAGGGGACAGAAAGAGGGTCCCTGAAACCCTCTTCGCTGGAGATTATCCCAAGTAAGACACTTATTTTGCGCAACCAACCACAGAAAAAAATTACATTTTGGCCAAGAAAATTTATTCCAGACCTTCCTCCACTAGGGAACCACCTGAACTACATTACATTGGCTATCCAACTAAGCATATCCCTAGGCCACACTGAACTTACCTTTTAGGCAAGGACCCCAAGCCAGGATGTCTTTGTCTTTAGAAGAGCTGTAAAGCCTAGCAGAGAGAAGATGCGCCAGTTCAGCCTGAATCTCTGAGGAGCCCCCTGTGGGCCAAATTTGTGGATCCTTCCAACTAGCCACCTCCATCAATCGACACCTCTGAACAGTCTTAAAGTGAGCTACCGTGGTCCAACCTGCAGAAGAAAAAACTTGAAATAGAGGCAAAAGGTGGGGAAAATTGGAGAGAATAGGAAGGTGGCCATCCCAAGAGTCTTGCCAGAATAACACACTTGACCCCTCATTACAGATCCAGAAAAGACCATCCTTGATAAGAGGAGCACCCCTTTTAAGGGTGTCCCAAATAAAGGACCCCTTATGATTAAGCTCAAGTCTAGGAATATCCTGGACCTCCACTCCTAAGAAATACTTATGGGTCAAAATCTTGGCCCAATTCTGATCTTGATTCTTGCACCATCTCTAGTATAACTTTGCAGCAAGAGCTTTGATACTGAGAGCCATACATTTAAGGCCTAGACCCCTAGCAAACTTAGGCAAACAAACCGTGTCCCAGTTGACTAAGCTCCATTTAGAGGATTGGAGATTGCCTGACCAAAGGAATTGTCATGACAAACCATCAAAATCTTTCAAAACTCCCACGGGAGGTGTTTGCACTAAACACCTATAAATAGGAAGAGCCTAAATCACAGTCTTGAGCAGGGTAACCCTCCCAGCAGATGAGAGCCACCTATGAGTCCAGTGACTCACTCTACTAATAATATCAATCAAGAATTTCCAACCTCGAAACATTATCATTTAAGAGTAATATAAATAATTTATTAGGTACCCTTTAATTGAATTCTCTAATAATACCCTCCAAAATATAATAAAATCTTAGAATAACAAATTAACTCTAACCATAACCAAACTCTCAACTTTAAAGTTATCTTTTACTTATATGCAAATTAATCTAGGTCTGGATGTGTTACAGATTATCTAGGTCCATGATGTGTGATGTATGTTTAATTACATGTGTATAATTTTTAATGTTAAAAATAAAAAAGTATGTACAACAGACAATTTAGCTCTTCATACATTTTTACAGATATGGCTTCACACGATATGCTTGATGTAGCTTCTGGTGCGACACCTAATGTAGTTCCTACTGCGGCTCCTACTACGATATAGGTTGATGTGGTTCCTGTTGTAGCATCTGATGCAGATCCTGATATGGCTCCTCATGCAGCTCATGGTGGGGCTCCTCATGTACCTCGATGTAGGGCTTGTCGTGTAGCTCATGTTCTAGCTCCTGGTGCAGCTCATGTTCCAGGTCAGGCTACACCTACAGCTCCTACTGGAGGTCCTACTGCACCACCTCCACGCATCGATAGTGATGCATTATTTGCATTTTCAAAGCATGAGGTTGCTAGACTGCAACACTCTATATTGAGCTCTGATGATGGTGTTTATAGAGACATATGTACTAAAATATGTAGGAGTTTATAGGATTTGACAACTAGGTTTAGAGGTCACCATTCATTTACTCCTGCCATATTAGCTTCCATATCTAGGGAGCTTAGGGCTGAGGTTTCAAGAGATGCATCATTTGATGATGTCAAGAGGGTAGCCCCCAAAGACGTCATCTAGAGAGAGTTATTTCCATCTTATGAGGGGACACAGGGTAGGGTGAGAGGCTACAGAGTCACACAATGCAGAGACCCTATTATTGCTAGCATGATCTATCCATGATTTTTAGCTGCATATGGCCGTTATCCTAATAACGACCAAATACCCCTTTATTTTGCATAACAGTTGTACGCTGAGTTCTGTATAGGGGTCAATGTCAACTACTTGGATATTCTTGATTATTACGGATAGGAGCGTGGTCGGGTGGAAAATCATGACCAGTACCGCAGTATAGATCGTCTGCCACCTCCAGATCTTAGTTTGTTGGACCGAGGATGCCTCTTGCGATTCCTACACATGCGCCTATTGCAGATAGAGTTGTCATTGCTTCCCAAAGGGAAGAATTGACACTATTGGGCACATTGCATCTGCGGCAGCTAGTATCACATCAGATTCTATTGGTCATTATCTTCATAGTCGACGTCCTCATCCACTTGGTCGACCATCTTCACAGGCATCTAGTAGCACTTCAGGTGCCTCCTCTGATGATGCATATAGAGCTGCTGGGCTACCACTGCCAGGCAATATTCGTGGTCTTTCAGGATAGCATACACATATGGATATGTCACTGTATTTTTTGGAGGATATGTTGCACTTTATTAGCTATATTTCTGATACACAGAGGATTCCAGTACATGCGGTGATGGATGTTGTTAGACAACATTAAAGCCCCGACACAGTTCCACAGACACAGGCCGCCACACCAGTGACAGATGATACACCTGTGCATAGCTCACAACATTTGGCACCAGACTCACAACACTCTATAGATGACTTGAGCATATGAGTTGGAGATGTCCATATCACATCTGAGGGCCTTGATGATTTTGGTGAGCAGTTGCGAGGCCTATCTGAGATTGATACTAGTTCGACCCTGGGTCTTTCATCATACATGGACCTGTTATTTGGACCTGGTAGCACTAATTCTACACCAGATGTACTCAGCCAGTTACACAGTCCACTTCACTCAGATTTACTAGTAGTTGGACATGGAGTTTCAGGCTCAGGTGCATCAGTAGATGATATGATGGAGTCTGCTGATCATCCTCCACCTCCGGAGACCCAGGTACATATATAATTTATTTTTAATTTTAAATATATATGAAATTAAAAAATATGTTCATTTATTAAAAAATTTAGTTCAGATATATATGTAGATATTTAATTTAATCTTTAACTCGTAATAAATCATGTAGGCACAGGTTGCTGAGCACATGGTTACACATACTATTGGTTCAGGGCATCATATACATGAGAGAGATGATTCTATTGAGGCACCTGGTAGTGCTCAGGTACTTGAGTTTTAAATAGTTTTTTTAAAGTTATTTAAATATTTTGAAAATTAGATATATATCTATATATATATGCAAATTTGTATTTAATTTGAATGTATATGTACATGATGCACGTATGTATATATATGTTTTAAAGATAGAACTCCAACACATGTATGTATATATGTATATATATTTGCAGGGCTTGGTTGATGCGCCTTGGCGAGAGAATGTACAGGAGACTCGATCAGAGGGTCGTTCTGTTCATATGCATCTTGAGGGGTCCTTCTAGTAGTAGATCAGATTTATATATTTTTTGATGCATATATATTGGAGGTCCAATTTACATGTACACATGTGTATTTCAGTTCCTTGATGACATCCATGTACTTTCACTTTTTATTTGATTATTGAGTATTTCAGTGTTAGATACCATCACATGTACGTATATATGACTTTTTATATTTTGCTACAAACCTATATTTATTCAAGATTTACAGTTTGCATTTTAGATACATAGAGATATATTAGATCTGTAGATGTTTATTCTTGAGACGTGTATATGTGTACAAGTTGATAAATGAATTTAAATTATTAAATTCATCCATGGTACAATTAATTTAAATTATTAACTTATATAATTTTTTAATAAACTAAATTTGATAATTAAGAACTTATGATCATACAATTAAAAATATATTTAATTCAAGATGAAATTCAATAGTTTGAAAAAAAGTTGATATTTAAGAATTGTAACATAGATAATGAAAGTGTTGAAGTATAAAAAATACATAGAGGGTACTATGCAAGACAAGCAAGCAATGTTTGAATTATGTGATGCAATCCCTAATTTGTGTCCCAATGAACTAATTGGTTTTCGAGTTCCTGGGAAACCTATTGGCAATTTCAAGCAGAACCTCTCCCCCCATGACTATTTAGGAAGCACTTCCACAAATAAAAAAGTATTGGCCTTCATGGGATCAGACGACAAAAAAAAATTTCATAGACTCAAGACGATGTGGCACTGTCCTTATTGATCAATTGAGAGTTATGATTCAGAATGCACAAGGGAAATTGCAAGATAGTGCGCAGAAATATATACTTCAAAAGTGTGAAGAGTGGAATTTGGTATGGGTGGGGCCAGGTGACCTCGTCCCTCTAGAGCTCCATGAGATAGAGCTTATATTAAAATTTGATAGAGATCACACTCATAGAACTTCTTGTCTGACTGACCGCTTGTGTTGTTTGGGTAATTCATTCCAAACAAATACAGTTGCATATCATTTATTAGTCTTGAAAGCATTATATCCTGATGGCGTCAGAGTACTTTCTCTATTTTCTGGTATTGGTGGAGCAGAAGTTGCTCTTCATCGATTTGGAATACATTTAAGTTGTGTTATATCTGTTTTAAATTATGAGTTTCCTCACATTGTGATGGAAGTGAGAGAAATAATGCACTCAAAAGCCTCAGCTCGTAATTTTTCCTGATCAATGTGTAGGCTCATTTTTTTTGTAAATAACTCAACGTTAATAAACTACCTGAAAAGTAGAAAATTGATTTTAACAAGAACAAAATGTTCTCTACTGATTTTAAATTGTCAAATCAAAGGATTACATACCCTAACTAAGAATAGTAATTTTTTTCATTTTCAAATTAATTTTATAAAGGTTTACAATCATAAAATACTTTTTTTTTAACGAGAGTTCAATTTTTAGTCATCCAACGAATTTTTTTGAACCGACTCTAAAGTGGTTTGTCATGGAAGTTTATCGTAATAATAATGTTTCTTATCTTCTTTAACAGATGGTTTTTAATTATAACTTTTGGAGGACCTCTGTGGGCTTAGAAAGTATGTGTTTTGTTTTACAATGATACAAAATCACCATATTTATTGTTTGCAACTACTTGAATTTCCTTGGAACTTTTTACGGTGAAGTATTATTAAATTCATCCATGGTACAATTAATTTAAATTATTAAATTATATAATTTTTTAATAAATTAATGAAAATAAAGAACTTATGATCATACAATTAATCTAAACACATTTAATTCAAGAGGAAATTAAATAGTTTGAAAAGAAGTTGATATTTAAGAATTGTAACATAGATAATGAAATTATGTAAGTTCGAACTAACTTCTAGCCTATTTATATCGAGTTGTTAAATTATTAAATTCATCCATAGTACAATTAATATTATAGTTTTTTAAATAAACTAATGATAACTAAAACTCAGATATTCAGATTAAAAACACAATTTCACCATAGTATGTAATTGAAAACACATTTCACCAAAGTTGATATTCAGATTATTATAAAATAAATCTCAAAGCTCTAATCAAGCATGATGTACACTTATAACATGCAATATTTTTTCATGATCTTCACTGTCTAGTCTCCACTTGCGACGTGCACGCTTAAGTTTGACTGGATGCAGACAAAGCCCTATAGCAATGACCAGGTGGCTATATTGTAAAACTTTGTTGTCAGGTTGATAATCAACAAAGTGTATTCCATATTGGACTATTTTCTCTTGCTTCAAATTTGTCCCCTCTATCACAATAGAACCTGTACCATAAATTTAGGTGTTTTAAAATTTGACAGATATGAAGTTACCTAAATATATATATTTATTTAAATATATATGTGCATGTACATATGTACATCTATAATTTACCTATGGGGAACAACATTCCATCACTTTCTTCAGGGTCATATAACTTTGTCCTCTCTGCAGTACATCGCAATAAATAATAACTAACAGTTTCATGATTTCCAGGCTCAACAATCACTGCAAAGACATCTCCTGCATAACAAGTATACATGAATGCATGTGTACAATATATATATAAGATAGTTGAAATTGATAATTAAATATAAACTTGAGATTAATTTTTATGATACTCACCCACTTTTACCAATCCAAAGATATGATTATAATCATCAGAAACCAATGGAATATCATCAAAATTTTCATCTTCTTTATCAAATTTATCGGTAACATCAAGTGGTACCGAAATCCATGCACCTGTATATCCATGTGTCTGATTGATGCATTCTTCATAGTTTTCATCAATGAAACTGTCACAAAAACATGAGTATTCTCTTGTCTTCAATGTCCAATTGCAATTATCTGTACTCATGACTGAATGTAAAGAACGCGTCTTTTCTATCCTCTTGCAACCATGCATGTTTTTTCTATTGACACCTAAAAGTTCGTTAAATTGAAAATATAGAAAAATTAAATTTAAACTTCAACGAATTCAAAAATAAAACTTAACAATAAAATTTTATAATTTAATCGTGCATAAAAGTTAAATAGACGTACACATCCATACCTGTTATCTCCCAGAAGACTCTATATGGTGTCTGTCGACTCATTGTTGATGATGTCCTGACCTCATCTAATGCAAAATGAGTCTTACACCATTCAACAACATCATGTGCATCATTTACATGAACTACCTAACAATTCATTTGATATTTTCGCAAAGCACATTTGATGCAAGCTCCAGCACCATCATGTTCACCTTTTCCATGACCACTCTCAAAGAAATTCCATATGTGTTTTATATTCTCATTGCGATGATATCTACACAATGCATAAAATGGTCTAGATGATTTAAACTGTGTGGCACATCCATCAGACCAAACATAATGTTTATCAACATTTATGTTTCTTTCTTTCAAATAAGAAAAGAACGTATTGAAGCAATGTTCTACATAGTGAATGTCATGTTCTTTATCATCACTTATATAAAAATGATATTCCTTTATAATTACTCATGCTTGAACTATACTCTAAACACCATCCAAATCTAACTGTGCATGTCTATAAAAAACATGTACCATAATAGTGACCTGCTTATTAAAGTAATAATCTGATTGAATTGCTTTCTGATGAACAAATGAATAGTTTTCTGCAAAATCAACAACTGATACAATTGTTCCAAGTGGAAAATTATCTTTCAGAGTTTGAAACTGTTGTGCTTGCCACTTTGCAAAAAATGCATGACAAATATAAGGTTGAATCAATTTCTTAAATTTGTCCATAAATGTTAGAATAGGCAACTCCTCTTCAACATATTCCAACCTTTTTGTTTCTTTCCCCAACTTTGTTTCATTCTTGACATACTTGTAACTTTTGCAATTCAATATTTTTGTTACATCAATATTTTTAGTTTTCAAAGGAAATAGAGCCAATTCACCACATGTTTCACATAATCATTTGATGCAATTTATTTGACCAGCTGGATCATCTATGTTGTCACACAAAATGGATGATATAAACTCACTTCTCCTACTAGGAGGAGCAACATGAAAACCACATGTGTCTTCTACAAACTTTTGAAATACCTGATAGTGGAGATCAAACTCAATATGATGATGACAACAACACGTTTCAAACACTTTGTTTGACCTCACAAAGTATGGCTTCAATTTTCCAAACAATGTTTGCCCAACTTTTACATTAGGATGTTGACTACAAAATGACACATATAACTCATGCTGTGTTGTGTCCAACCAATCTTTTGTATGATGTTCATATTGACCAGGTGCAATCCTATGCCTGATAACATCTCTACTATTTGATGAAGGATGAGTGTTATCAATCCAAAATGATATGATTAATTTTTTTAATAACTCTTCAATCCTATCAAAATGAGGTGCTCTACACATGATTGCCCAATCGCCCTCCATAGTACTGTCATCCACAATTAATCTTCTCTTAACATATTCTCTCATTATTTTCCTACTAAAACCCATTTCAGACAAAATTGAAGATATTTGTCTATTTTGGGTCATATTCTTACTTACAACAGACATCAACATCACTTTTCTTGCCGCAAACTTATCTTTAGTTCGAGAGTGTTTTCCTATGTTTCTCAAACCTTGTTTAACATTTTCAATCAAATCAGTTTGCATGGTAGAAAATCTTCTCTTTTTTGATGTTGTGTTTACACCTAACAATTTCAATGCCTCTTGCAACTTTTTTTGTGTAAGAAAAAGTGAAAGCAACTGAGCTTGTTCAAGTGTTTCAATATTATCAAATTGAGTCATAATTTCTCTTATCTTCTTCTTCATTGACCTTCTCTTAGACAAACTTAATGGTTGAACACTAGCTGCAAGTTTTCTCAATTTATCTACATCCATTTTAAGTAAATGATCTAAATTCTTATGAGAAATACCATACTTTACAGATTGGACAATATTTAAGAGTTCATCCATACTAGTTCCTGCACCTGATCTCGACCCTTCTCTGATTTCTTTTACTGGAATTTCTATAGGGACCGATCTTGAGCCTTCTCCAACATCCATTATTTGAGATTCAACATGGAAAGATTCTGACCCTTCTTTGACTTCTATTATTTGAACCTCTGTAGGGACTGATCTTGAACCTTCTTCAACATTCATTGTTTGAGATTTCGTAGGGAGTGTTCCTGACCTCTCTCCCATAGGCACTACTTGTACTTCTGTTGAGCCTTCTTCAACATTTCCTTCACCTTGTTTAATTAGATGATAACGTGCCACAGTTTTTTGAATATTTCTTTGTTCTGCTTCATCAGATCTTTTCCTTGCATATTTTTTTTCCCTTCCTCTCTTGTTTCCCATTATAAAAAAAAAAAAAAAAAAATTATCCCTTGCCTCAAGATGAATTTTGTGCAGTAACTAGATAAAAAAATCACTGTACGAATTTGTCTGTCGCTGTTAGTACTTTTAAATTATTTAACAGAAATCAATAGAATGCAGTCATCTGTAACAAGACATAAATATTTTTCATTATATGACTAAAATCTATGAGTCGCATTCTTTACAAGTAGCAAAGCACCAAATCCTTCTTAAGCCATCATTGAATCACAAACAAATAACATGGTATGAATACTATAATGTTTGTCCTAAATTTTTTTTTTTCTTTCTTATAAAATATATAATTGTTTTGTCTCTTTAATTTTTTTGTTCTTATTGTAGGACTAGAAAAACGAGTTAAATGCATAATCTACTATGAGAAATCAAAAAACTCAATCAACATACATTAACACCCACTAGTCTACCATGAAAGCCAAACTAATCAAAAAAAGTAAACACAAGGTTAGAAACCCCCTCTTTTATTTGTAGCTCCCATGTCCTTTTTTCTGCAAATGATGTAGCTCCAAAGTTTCTTAAAATGCAAATTTTGAGTGTTTTGAGTGATTTAGAGTGTTTCTTAAGGTCTTGGGATGCAATGCAAGGTGTGGAAGTGCAGATTAGGGTTTTGGAACGTAGAATGAAACACCTAATTACCAAGTGCACCCTAAAACTACCAAGTGTGCCCTGAAACTACCAACTGCGCCCATGAAGTGTGCAGTTGGTAAAACAGGGTTGCAGTTGATAAAAGAGGTCAAAACTTGATAATTAAGATGTGGGTATGCAAGATATGAGTGTTTTTTATATTTTTAAGTGTTTAGGGATGTTATGAAATGTGAGGAAATGTTAAATGACCTAGGGTTTTGATATGCAAAGTACAAATGTCCTAGGGATGTTATGCAAGTGCAAATGCAAGGTGTCATTTTGAAGGTATGCAAGATGAAGATTATGATGTGCAAAATGAAGGTTAGGGTTATGTTTTGGAGTTGGTAAGGATGTTAAAGGTAGGTGTACACAAAGTGGACTATGCAAGGGATGGTTTCCTAGGGTTGATAATGATGTTTAGGCTATGCAAAATGAGGATAGGTGATCAAGAAGACAAGTTGGTTGATGGACAATTTGATAGGGTTTGATAGTGAAAATGATGTTAGGGTTTGAAAAATGCAATATGAGGGGGATATACCACTAGGGTAAGTCAAAAATTAAATTTAGAAATATGATTATGCTAATGATAGCTCGGTATACATAAGGTTTTTTGAACTTAGGTGAAATCTTTACAAGGTATTAACCTAAGAGTTTAACATTATGACAATAGACTTTGGATCTTGATCAAAAAAATGACAAAAAAAGATAAGATTAAAATGACAAAGCCAAATCTACCTTGACATAGGTAGCAGTTGGAAAGCTGGGCTGAAACTAAGGCAATTCTAAGAGCTATGTTTTCCATATTTTTTTGTTGAAAAATGGGTCAAACTTTACTAGTGCCTCTATAGAGATGGAGAAAAGGCCCAATTGGTGAAGGGATTGAGAAGAAGACGGATATGGAGATAAAAGGAAGAGATAAACAAAGATAGTGAGAATGAAATATATAACTAAGAGAAGGTAGAGAGGGAGATATAGGGATAGAGATGGATAAAGGGAGAGATGGAGAAGAAATATGGATATAGAGAAGAGCTGTATGTGGAGAAAAAAATGGATAGGTGATGAGAGAAGTGAAAGGGGTAGACAGAGATGGAGGGATGAATATAAAAATGAGACACAAGTAAATAGTGTTTGTGTTTGTGTGGGAGAGGGAGAGAGCAGTGAGGGAGAGACACATTGAAGGAGATAATTTGAAATGAATGCTCAAAATGATGTGTAGGACATCCGAAATGATGGTTAAAGTAGTCAAGATGAGGGTTGGGTATGCAAAGATGCAAGATGGAAGATGCAAAGTGATAATTTTTGAGGTGAAATGCAAAGGATGCAAGCTTAAATTCTAATGATTGCAATGTGAATATGAGGGATACTAAAAAGGTGCTATATGAAGTCTATATGATGCAAGTATGAGGCTCAAACTATGAAGAATGCAAGTGGATTCTATGCAAGAGTGAGATCTATGTTTTGCCAAGCACGTTTAGGAGCACAAGTTGCTATGTTTTCCAAGGTTTGAATATATTGAACCAAAGTTTGTAATGTTTTGACAATGTTTGATATTTTGACAAGGTTTTGCAAATTTTCAAGGTGTAAATTTGAATGTTGGCTTTTATCTTGATTATGTTTTACACACACACAAGACACATTAAGACAAGAATAGCTGTTGTTAAAAGTGAACAGTCACACCACAACCTAGGCTTTAGGACTGTATCCATTGAATTCCTACTTGAACCAAAGTTCAGCCGCGCTTATCTAGAGCGGACAACTTAGGACCTTGGCACCACAGGTTCCCTCTTATAGTGCACTCACTTCTCATGGCTACCAAGATCTGCTTCCCAAGGGGCATGACTTCCCAAGGGACTGTTGTCTCTACTAAGGACTGCGAGAATGTAGGATGACTTCATGGGCATGGGTGACCCCTTGAGCCAGTGGATAGAAAGGATTTTGGCCTCTAAAACATGGTTTTTAGTAAGGGCATTTCGTTCAACAAGTGAGTGATAAACTTCCTCAGAAGGTCTCCCAGCCCCGAGAATTGGGGTTTGACGCACCACAAGGATACTAGAGGAGAGCTATCACTCAGCAATACCGCCAACATGGCTTTCACCATAATTGAGTTTTATATAGCGACTGGAACGTTGACCTGGCTTTTGGCCTGTTACCGCTCTGAGGACGTCCCTTGGCATACCCAATATCGAGTATCTTGGTCCAAGGCAGGCCTCCTATAGAAGTTACATGGATTTCTCTTACACCCAAGATCCACGAATGACAAGGGGAGAGGATACGTCCAATGCAACTCCTAGGGATTTAAACACTATAAATACGCTAGGCCAAAAATAAAAAGTTCATTTTAAGCACCAAACAAAGTTTTATTTAATCTAATAAATCCACACACATGGTTTTGACAAACACACAATGGTCTTCGACAATTTCCTACAAAGCAAACATTAGTAGTTTGTTATAATCATGTCTTCATCCCACAATTGCCACATGCTGCAAGGAGACCATTAGTAACACAAAATCATATAATCTATGTTCTAGAAGGAAATGAAAACCTTAGATTATTTCTTTATAGAAATTGAGAATTCATGAAGAGTTATGACACATTTATTTTTATCGAATGAATTTGATTTGAAAATAAAATTAAATATTTTTTATTAATTCAAGTTATAAATTAAAAAATTCAATTAAATGTGAAAAAAGATAAGAAATATTGATGAAAGCATGAACGAAGATAGGAAGAATATTAATTTGGAAATATTGAGAAATCTCTCACCTGCCTTCAATTTATTTGTGGACAAAATTCGTGACAAAGACAGGCCTGCAATGCACTATCAGGTTGATACTAAATACAGAGATTGATGGCACAAAATGATGTGTATAATGAAAATTTGCAATCAATAATTGAAATGTGAGACATGGTGGTTTTTGTTTCGCGGATAGAATGATGTTTCATGCATGTAGGCCCAGGGTCCATTTTTGATAATTTTTTGGCTTTTTCGATTGTTCGCACGAACACGAAATTTTTAGCTATGTTCGTGCGAACATAGCCAGATATTTTTTTGGCTGTCATGAAAGTGCAATGAACATGTTCGCTTGAACATGTGTTTGTGCGAACATGCATAATATGTTCGCTCGAACACAGTGTTCAAGCGAACGCTCAAAATTAGGAAAATTTGAACTCTTTTTTCATAATTTTTTTATTTTTTGCTCTTTTGACTCCCATAATTGCAGGAGAATGATCTCCTACTGTAAAATTAAAAATGTCAAAATGTGCTGCTTGGAGCAAGCTTTCCAACAACTATAATTTTAATACATATTTTAGTCGTTAAGACTTTCAAATATGAGTTTAACTCATTATAGGTTCATTACCGGTTCATTACCGATTGAACATCAACCAACTTTGACACTTCAGGAAAATTAGTAAATTAGGTCAATTTTTTTTTGAAAAATATGTAGGCACTAGCTTATTGAGATACCTTACTATTCAAAAAAAAAAAAAAGATTTATGATAAATTGACTTCAAATTATCTGTGTCAAACGGAACGTATGTCTAAATTACAATTCGTGTCACTTCAAAAATTCATAAACTATACAATATTAAACAAAAATAAATCAAACCAAATGCAGACACTGGATACTGATGTTAAAAATCCAACATCAAAAGAATTACTTCATTATCATTTCTAGAAATAAAGTTATGTGTGTCAAACGGACTGTCAATCTTTAAAATATTGAATTTTATTATGTACCACTTTTCAAAGGAGATAAAATAAATTGACTTAATTTTTTTTTTTTTTAGATTAAAAAATATAGTTACAAAGTAGGAAAAAAGTATTCAAAATCACTAGTTTATGTCATCTCGAAATTATTTATAGTTTTGGAGATATAGTCACTTGAACGTGACGTTTGTTGCAAAAATATTGATTTCAGTGTCAAAATTGGTCAAAAAGTGGAACCCATTATTGTGGGATCACCCAACTATGAATTCTAACATTCTCTTTGATGTCTTCAATGAATATGTTGTTATATTTGCATGTTTCACATTGCTCCAATCTTGCTACTTTATTGTCAAATATTAAAAGCTCTTGACAAGATGTACCATAATCATCTCTTACCTTCACATGGGTTTCCTCTTCATTTTCTTCAAAGTTATTATTTACAAATAAAAATTTTATTCCAATTATTTTTTCTTATATATGATTGTTATGATTTGAGTGTTCCAACTTTTGGGTTACTCCTACACCACCCATCTTTGGAGTGGAAATTTGCTCATAATTTTGTTCTTTGCTTTCTTCCACAATCTGCCCTTCCTCAATTTCATCCAGAAGGATGTATATTTGACTACCAATACGAGTTTTGTTATCTTTATTTTGATAATTGGTTTATTTTGTGTATCTATTTTGGTATTTCAAGTGATTAGTAAATCCTATTTCCCTTTTACTAGAAGTGTTAGTGATTCTTGGGAATATCTTTTTTAGATTTGAATTTATGTGAACACACATGGTGGAGTCTATGTTGTAATCATTTGTGAATTCTAGTTCAAAGAGGGTTATTTCATGCATTGATTCTTTGAACTTTGAGTGCTATAAGTTATAAATTGATCTATTCATTATTAATTTTATGTATTTGTGTCCATTTAAGTCTTCTTTTATATTTACCAAGATCTTAAGACTTCATTTGAATCTCTCAAGGTAGATTCAAAACCTAAAAAATCTCCTATAGAATCACCTAATCATTTCAAAATCTAAGTATGGAGTAACTCTACTGGCATATTTTTTAAGACTATCCAAGTTGGTAAATGAAGTCAATTTTCATATTCCTCACTAAAATCTAGTATTCATTTGATAAAATTCACACACTAACCTTTGTAAAAACATAAGGGAACCAATGAAAGTTCATCCCTAGTTATGTTATTTCTACAATATAAATATAACAAGTGTTGGAAATCTGATGGAAAAGCTCATTATTGTTGAAGATCAAAGTGGGATATTGTTGTAAAAGAATGTTTTCAATTATTGTTTTGTCATTGATGTCAAACCTACAATTTGTAGGGATGATATTTTCTTATAAGATCCAAGTACTATCACTTAGTTGATTGATGACGAGGATTTGATCAACAAGATGTAACAAGAGCACCTAAGAGAATGGTTGAGTTATGATGTTGTAATGAAGTGCAAGGATTAGTTAAGACAATAGTCAAGTAATGTATTGATGACATACTCAAGGATATAGAGGTTGGTCACAATTAGAAACATTGGAGGAAGAAGTTGTAACAAGGTTGACTACAAAGCTTAAACTAAAATCATAAGTTGGTGTCGAGCAAGTTAGTTGAAGCTGACAAAATTCTTAGTAGAAGCCAAGTAACAGACATTTCTAGTGTGTGCTAAGTGATCTTCATGTGCCAAGTGAAGATCAGGTGCTGAGCATAAGAAAATTTTCAGGTGGTGCCGAGTGATCTTCAGGTGTTGAGCATCAGGAAAAACATAGTTGATCCCGAGTAACATAGTATGTGCAGAGCACCAGCATTTCAATAATACCGAGTTGCTGCATTATTTCAAAAGATGAAGATTCACGAATCTAAGCCGACATAGTGGCTGCATTGAATTTTGTGAACAAGTTGGTGGATAAGGATGTTGAGTTGGTGGCACAAAATTCTATGTAAAGCATTTTTGGGAAAATTCTAAAGGATTATTCAAGAAGTTTCTAGAGGAAATAGAATATGGGTTAGATGCAACGAATCCTACCTAATCAATGTGAATTAAAATTGAAAGATGGAAGAATTGAGTGAGAACAGGTACTTCAAGACTTCTATTTTAAGAAGTCATAGACCAAGAAGCAAAGAGCTACTAATACTATTGCTGCCGAAGTGCCGAATCAGCAAAGTAGTTAGAAGGGTGTCAAGAAGGTGACATCTAGGAGAAGGAAGAGCATAGAGGCTCTGCTTCTAGGAGTGTTCATGAAGAGATGATTGCACTGGTACATTGAGTATGGATACTGAAGGAGACAAAGCTTGAAAGGAGGGCAAGTTGTTAAGAGTTACAGAGATTAAAGGCCAGGAAAGGGTATGAGTTAAGAAGTGATCTGAGATCTACAAAATAAGTTGTATGTTGTAGTCAAGTCAAGGTTTTCTAATGCTCTCTAGCTATTTTATTAGATCTAAACATCCTATGGACTTAGGTTGGT
Source organism: Cupressus sempervirens (assembly GCA_028749045.1). Lineage (NCBI taxonomy): Eukaryota > Viridiplantae > Streptophyta > Pinopsida > Cupressales > Cupressaceae > Cupressus > Cupressus sempervirens. The sequence continues at coordinate 108,093,187 of CM053789.1, read as the reverse complement.
CTAACAACCATTTGTAAATCCTTTAATAGGGTGACATTCCAAGTGAATGTTCTAAACTCCTTTAACTAGGCCCACTTCTAATAGGGTGGTTAAATCCTCTAACAAAGTCACATTTAACAGTGTGTTGTAAGACTTTAACAAGGTAGGACTTTCACAGGGCATCACTTTAGAAGGGTGAGAATTGAGTAGCATGTTACTGGTGGTTTTTCCCAAATTGGGGTTCCATGTAAATCATTGTGTCTTGTGTTGATTTATTGTGTGTTATACTTGCATGTTGATTTACAATAACTTGTTGATTAGATAAGTTAAATCTTGGATAAATGAATGGTTAAAATTGGTTCACTACACTTAGTGAAAAGTTTGAATAGGACATTTGGACCTTGAATAACTGATTCACCCTCAACTACCCCACCACCCCCAACCCCCCCCCACCCCCTCTTAGTTATTCTAAAGAAATTCTAAGAATTGGTATTAGAGCCATCTGATGATTTAGTTTCAAGGTACTAAAAGCAAGAAGATCATGATGTCCAAGAGAGAAGTGCTCAAGCTTAACAAAGACAACTTTGCTGCATGGCAGAGTCTAATGAAGTTGCACTTTGGATCAATAGGTGACTATGCACAAACCTCATTTGGAATAGAACATGTAACTCCAACATAACCTCTTACTGTACATGATTTGAACAAAAACAAGGAGCATAATCAAGCAATGTTGGAGATTGCCTCTACACTTAACTATGCTAAATATGATGACATCAAAGATTGTGACACTGTATTCAAGTTGTGGAAAACCCTATTAGATTTCTATGGGGGAGATTAGAATGTCTAGAGAGAAAAGAGAGAAAGCTTAAGAGGAAAGTTTGATGACTTGAAGATGGAGGAAGGTTAAAATGCTGCTTAGTATGCTGCAAGAATGAAAGTAGTGAGCACAATAAGAAGTCTAGGTGGACAACTAGAAGAAGAAATATCTATCAGAAAATACTTAAGAACCCTACTCCCTATCTATGCCATAAGAGTTTCAGCCATCCAAGAGCTAAGGTGTGTATAAGGGAACACACTAACCTTTGAAGGAGTAGTGGGAAGACTGAATACATTTTAAAGCTATCCAATTTTGACAACTACAGACCTGAGAATCTTGAATCTACTTTCAAGGCCAAGATGAAAATAAAAGATAATGAGGAGGACACATCAAGCAAGAGAAGAAAAAAAGGAAAACATGCATCGAGTGATAACATCGTAGATGAGGAAGATGTGAAATAGTTAGAAGCACTACTGGCCAGGAGATTCCATAGAGGTAAAGTAAAATTCAAAGGTAAGCTCCCTATCATATGTTTCAATTGCAATAAATTAGGTCATATAGCTATAAGATTTCCATAGAAGAAGAACTAAAAAGAAGGAAACAAGTACAAGAACAAAAGAGAAGATGATAGCAAAGATCACAAGGAGAAAAGTAAGAGATGCTGCATTATTGAAGAAGACTCTAATGAGAATGATGATGTAGTAGTATACGTAGCCATGAAGGATGAATCATTCAAAGATAAAGATGAAGCAACAACATTGGTTACTTGTGTGAACAAGAATGACAAGTGGATCATAGATAGCGGATGCTCACATCACATGAAAGGAGATAAAAGTAAGTTCATTACCTTTACTCAATATGATGGAAATAGTGTTAGATTTGGTAATGATGCCATGTCAAATCAAAAGAAAAGGATCTATCAAACTTACAGAGAAAATTTCATGTGATAATGCATGCTATGTTGAAGGATTGAATTACAACTTGTTGAGTGTATCATAGTTAGGCAATGTAGGTTGCAAAGTTGAATTTGGAAACAAAACTACCAAGATCTATGATACTGATGGAAATCTGATAGGAAAGGGTGAACAAACTAGGAGTAATCTATTTTACCTAGATATGGAAGAGGCAACTCGTTTATAAGGATGATGAGTTGGTGGTATAAAATTCTATGTAAACCATTTTTGGGTGAATTCTAAAGGATTATTCAAGAAATTTCTAGAGGAAATAGAATATCGATTAGATGCAATGAATCCTACCTAATCCATGCGAATTAAAATTGAGGGTAAGTGCACAAAGTTGTGGTGCCAAAAGGGGAGTATAAGTGGACACCTTTTTCCTGAAATCTACAAATTTTGAACTTCAACATGAATTTGAAGATAGTTACGCTCAAAATTTTAAGATATGAAAAAAAAGAAAGTTGTAGTCTTTTGAATCTAGTTTCTAAACTACTAATGTTTTTTCAAAATGGTTTAGTTTTAGGTCCTCAAAAAAGGGGGCCACAAAAAGTGGTACTGTTTATTCCAAAAAAACATAACACGGTACAAAATGTGGCCCCCCTAAAATTTTAAATTTTTTTTTTGAAAATTTTTAATTGTTCTAGTCAAAAGTTACTTAACACTATGTCGTTTATCCCAGATTTTTTGGGTAATTTTGTAATGTGTATTTTTTTCAAAATAAATTTTTTAACTAGACACATCCCAAAAATATGAAATATTTGTGTGCTCCCCCTAGAAATAATTGAAAACTAATCTAAAATCAAAACTTTTTTTTTTCAAAGTGTGTAGAATGGAGTCTAGTTTCTAAAAAACTAAGTTTTTGCAAAATTTGATGATTGAGTTAAAATCTATAGCCCAATTAGTACATGGTGGTTTTTCACAAAAAATGAACATACATTCAAAAGCGATTATAGATGAAAGATTTGAAATAGTTCAAATTAAAAATAAATTATATGGTTAGATAGCTAACACAAAGACCTATAATGCTATGTAACCTGATCTTATCGATACCCAACCACGAGGAATCTTGAAGGGGAGCACACAAGAAAAAACAATCATTTTTGGTATGTTTGCTGGAAAACACATCGCAGACCTATTCATAAACTCCAAACCTTTGGGTTGGATCTCCAAGGAAAACCCAAGCCTTAGGATTGGGTTTAAATAAGCTTTCAATAGCGCATGCGCCTTATGCGCGCACGTGCTATAGTGCGCACACACTATCTAAAATATAATTTCTCAGTAGCGCATGCACACTATAGTGCGCACACACTATTAAGACCTAAATTGCATAAGAGAACTAGGTGGGGGGGATAAGGGAATGGCCATGTGTGTGTGTGTGTGAGAGATAGAGAGAAAGCAGGCGATGGGAGAGGGGAGAGAGAAAGTGAGAAATAGTAGGGGTGGCAAAGAGAGTATAGGATGGGAGAGAGAGTAGGGGTGGCATAGAGAGTACAAGATGCAAGAGAGAGGAAGTGTGAGAGAGAGTAGGGGTGGAAAAGAGAGAGTGCGAGATGGGGGAAAGGGATTGAAAGTAGGGGATGGGAGAGAGAGGAAGTGAGAGAGAGAGATAATATAGGTTGGGAGAGAGAGATAAAGAGTAGGGGATGGGGGAGAGAGAGAGTAGGCGATGGGAGATAGAGTGGGAGAGGAAGAGTGAGAGAGGAGGATGGGAGTGCATGTGTGTGAAAGAGAGAGAGTATGGAATGGGAGAGCGGGAAGACAAAGCAGCTTGAGAGAGAGTAGGGGATGGAAGAGAGAATAGGCGATGGGAGAGGGAGTGGGAGAGGGAGAGAAAGGGGGATAGAAATGTGTGTAAGAGAGAAAGAGAGAGAGTAGGGGATAGGAGAGAGTGTGAAAATGTAAGAGAGAGTAGAGAGGGGGAGAGGGAGAGAAAGGGGTGATAGAAATGTGTGTAAGAGAGAAAGAGAGAGAGAGAGTGGGGGATAGGAGAGAGTGTGAAAATGTGTGTGTGTGTGTGTGTGTGTGTGTGTGTGTGTGTGTGTGAGAGAGAGAGAGAGAGAGAGAGAGAGAGAGAGAGAGAGAGAGAGAGAGAGAGAATAGGCAATGGGAGAGGGAGTGGGAGTGGGAGAGGGAGAGTGAGTGAGAGAAAAAGTAGGGGATGGAAGAGGAGAGAGGGGGAATGGGTGTGTGTGTGTGTGTGAAAGAGAGAGAGTAGAGAATGAGAGAAGGGAGAGAGATAGAGAGAGAGTAGGCAATGGCAGAGGGATGGGAGAGAGAGGGAGAGAGTGAGAGAGAGAGAGAGATAGTAGGTAGTGGGAGAGGGAGTGGGAGGGAGAGAGAGGTGGAATGGAAGTGTGTAAGAGAGATAGAGTAGGGGAGAGGAGAGAGTAGGTAGTGCGACAAGGACTACGAGAGAGAGAGGGGGGGAATGGGAATGTGTATTTATTAATAAGAGAGATAGAGTAAGGGATGGGAGAGAGTGTGAGAGTTTGAGAGAAAGTAGGAGGTGGCAGAGAGAGCTCGTATAGGATGGGGGCGAGAGAGAGAGAGAGTAGGGGCTGGGATAGAGTATGAGAGAGAGTAGGGGATGGAAGAGAGAGAGTGAGAGTAGTGGATGAGAGAGAGAAAGTAAAGATGGAGAGAGAGTACTTGAGAGAGAGAGATAGTAGGTGGTGCAAGAGGGAGTGGGAGAGGGAGAGAAAGGGGGGATGGGAGTGTGTGACAAATCTAGAGAGTAGGCAATGGGAGAGGAGAGAGAGAGGGAGGATGGGAGTGTGCGTGTAAGAGAGACAGAGTAGGGGATGGAAGAGAGTTTGAGAGTGTGAGAGATAGTAGGTGGTGGCAAAGAGAGCTTGTATAGGATGGGAGAGAGAGTGATAGTAAGGGATGGGAGAGAGAGTGATAGTAAGGGATGGGAGAGAGAGAGAGAGAGAGAGAGAGAGAGAGAGAGAGAGTAGAGAGGAAGAAAGATAACTTGAGAGAGAGATAGTAGGCAGTAGGAGAGAGAGTGGGAGAGGGAGAGGGAGAGAGATTGGGGGGATGGGAGTGTGTGTGATACATGTAGAGAGTAGGGGATGGGAGAGAAGAAGAGTGGGGGGATAAGAGTGTGTGTATCTCTAAAAGAGAGAGAGTAGGGGATGGGAGAGAGTGTGAGAGTAGAGGGTGGTAGAGAGAGAGTACGATAATGGGGGAGAGAAAGTAGGAAGTGGGAGAGGGAAAAAGAGAGGGGGGATGGGAGTGTGTGTGTGAGAGAGACAGAGTAGGGAATGGGAGAGAGTGTGAGTGTGAGAGAGTAGGGGATGGGAGAGGAGAGAGAGAGAAAGGGATGGGGGAGAGAAAGTAAGCGATGGGAGAGGGAGAGAGAAAGGGGGGATGGGAGTGTGTGTGTGAGAGAGACAGAGTAGGGGATGGAAGAGAGTGTGAGTGTGAGAGAGTAGGGGATGGGAGAGGAGGGGGATGGGAGTGTGTGTGAGTGTGAGAGATAGAGTAGGGGATGGAAGAGAGTGTGAGTGTAAGAGATTAGGGGATGGGAGATGAGAGAGAGAGCAGGGGATGGGGGAGAGAAAGTAGGCGGTGGGAGAGGGAGAGAGAGAGGGGGGATGGGAGTGTGTGTGTGAGAGAGACAGAGTAGGGGATGGAAGAGAGTGTCAGTGTGAGAGAGTAGGGGATGGGAGAGAAGAGAGAGAGTAGGGGATGGGGGAGAGAAATTAGGCAATGGGAGAGGGAGTGGGAGAGGGAGAGAGAGAGAGAGAGGAGGAATGGGAGTGTGTGTGTAAGAGAGACAGAGTAGGGAATGAGAGAGAGTGTGAGAGTGAGTAGGTGGTGGTAGAGAGAGCTCATACAAGATGGGAGAGAGATAATAGAGAGGGAGAGAGAGAACTTGAGAGAGAGATAGTAGGTAGTAGGAGAGGGATAGGGAGAGGGAGAGAGATAGGAGGAATGGGAATGTGTATAAGAGAGACAAAGTAGGGGATGAGAGAGGGGAGAGAGAGTAGGTGGTAGGAGAGGGAGAGGGAGAGAAATAGGGGGGATAAGAGTGTGTGTGAGAGATCTAAAGAGTCAGGGATGGGAGAGGAGAGAGGGTGAGATAGGTAGAGAGTAGGTGGTGGGAGAGGGAGAATGAGAGAGAGTAAAGGATGGGAGAGGGGAGAGAGAGTAGGAAGAGAGAGAGGGAGGGGATGGGAGAGAGAGTAGGAAGGATAGAGAGTAGGGAGGATGGGGAGTAGGGAGGATGGGGAGTGATGTGATTTCACATAGTGCGTATGCACTATGGCCATTTTATCCATTTCTTTATTTTGGTCTGTTATGCACTCTGTTATTCTGACAGAAATCACGGGTTTCAACATAGCAAACACTATTTCAACACTTTTGGAAGTTAGCAAACACCAAATTCAATCATTGGATATGTGATTTGAAGACTTTTTGAATATTCCTTGTATAGAAAAGGTTAGTGCAATCCATTTTAAATATTGTTTGTCAATATATAGATACAAATTTGATTATAATTTGACATGTTATTTAATATATAATGAATTCATTGAAAATTGTATGTTTGAATGAAATGTTATTTCAAAATGGTTAGAAATTTAACAAGTCGTTTGATATATATATATTGTGTATTCATTCAAATAATTATAATTTTTATATGTAATTGAATAATTTGTAATTTACACATTTTAAGTAATTCTAATGTTTGAATAATTTGACATGTAGAAATCATCATCATGCCAAGGAAGAAACCAAAGATTAAAACAAATGAAGATAGGGAGAGAGATTTGGAAATTAAAAGAGATAAAATGAAATGACTATGTGCACAAAGAAAATTACAAAGCAATAATGAAGAATTGACTTTCGAAGAGGATCAAGAACCACTAGTACAAAGAAACAAAGAGAAAGAATTAGAAAGAAAAAGAGAATGAATGAGATTGTTACGCTCAAGAAGACAATTGAATTGTGAAGCTACACCATCCTCCAATGTTGGAGTCATATCGTCCACTACACCATCTTCCAATGTTGAAGGCATATCATCCTCTCATGTAGAAGAGACACTGATTTGTAGATCAGACGATATACACACTCCATCATGTCATGTTGAAAGCATAATATCAACACATCAAGTAGGTGATATTCCATCTTTTACATCTTATTGCCAAGGCACATCATCTTCAGTTCAAGGTACGCAATAGACTCAACCTTATATTAATGTTCAAAATATTGAGAGAATTGAAGAGATTAGAACACCTTCTAGAATTCATTTTAGAAAACTAAAATATTTGATTGATATTGATACTAACATTTTGAAATCAATGCCTGACAAGATTAGCAAGTGTACTTGTCAAAGAAAAGTTAATAGTATGTGGAGATTTTTTTTGAAGAATTAAATATTATAGGCCAATGCGAATTATTTGTTGAAATGATGAGAAATTTGAAATTTAGGCCTATCATGAAGATTCTTGGGCTAAGAACGATGGACGATTCAAATGAAAGAAGTATTGTAAAGAATCTAATGAGTGCTTATGACAAAGTGGGTTCTAAATCATGCACCAAAGATAGTAATATTACAAGACGAGTACTCACATCGACAATAGTAATTAGCCGAATGAAGAAAGCTCAACTCATGAGAAAGATAAAAAAATTTTACAAATTGGTAGAGGTACCTTAAGGAGAGCCATGCTAAGGCGTGAGAGATTAGAAGATCCAACAAAAAAAGAGTTATGGACATTTAGTGGTAGACTACCACAAAAGGATAAAGAAATTAGTGAAGCCTTGAAATCATTGATCGAAGATTTTTGGAAAAATAATACATGTGTTTCTCCTAATCAAAGAGATGTTGTAAGAAGGAGGATTGGTAGCCGAAATTGCGAGCCACATGCAAAACATTTTTTAGACTCAACTCAGAGACAATTTTTTGCAAAATTTATTGGTATGTATCCTCAAATTCAAATAAGTCAAAGATTTTTTGAGATGGGTAAACCTTTTTATGTGAAGATAAATCACACATGCACAACTTTTTGTTGTAGGATACATATTGATTTTTCTAACCATTTTGATATTTTTAGGCATATATGCGTAGTTTTGCATTCTTAGTTTGTTTTGTAGGATTGTGACATAAAAGAGCCACCAAGATCTTCAAAGGAATTCATATCCAAAATTCTATGTGAAATAGGGGACAACCAACAATTTTACAAGACATCATGCTTGGATGGTACGTGCTTATTTTGTGGTTCTTTGCAACTTTTATCAACTTGTTAACATATGGATAGTACACATGCAACTGGAAATGAAATAGTAGATTATGAAAAATTCAAGACAGTGACACATGCTTTAAAAGATGGGAAACATGGTAAAACATGTGATCTAGTCATTGAAAAGATTCTAGTGTATGAGTTCATGAAGATTTTTTGTGAAAAGATTATTTATGAGTATGCAAGGCATACCCATAGAGCTTGATGGTTGGATTTTCAATTCAAGTTGTGCAAGGATTCATTTCCATTGGATACCATTGTTTCAATTGTAGATTTTGTAGAGAACTACACACTACAACCACAAAATGAGGTGCAAGTAAAGTATTATACATCTCAATAGGTTTCCATATTTGTTCACATAACATTCATACATTCACCTAGAAGTACAGAGGATGATAGGAAGATTTTGAGGGAGTACCATTTTTACATCAACGATGATCGATCACATTCTACGAAGTTCGTACATGGTTATTTTCAACTATTTTATAGAGATTTGGCTAATAGGGGCATATTATATCATCAACACATTATTTGGTCAGACAATTGTGCATCTCAATTCAAGAATGCACAGATGTTATATTTGTTGAGCAGGATGCACAGGTTGTGAAGAATTCAATATATGTGAAATTCCACAAAGGTTGGTCATGGTAAGGGAGAGCACGATGGTTTAGGCACATAAATTAAAAGAGCCTTGGCTCGTGAAGAACTGAAGTACAAAGATGGAGCAATATTGACAGATGCAAAATCCATCATCCAATGGTGTAACACTACAATGGGTCCAAGTAAGAAAGGTGAGTCTATAGTTCATAGATTTTTTTGGTTGATAGATAATACTAAAATTGCACTATATCAAGATTGTTGCACACTAACAGGATCTAGTGAGTTACACTCTTTTAGAAGCTCTAATGCAGGTTCATGGAGTATCCACACACGAAAAATGGCATGCTATTGTCCATCATGTGTAGAGAAAAATTGGGATGACTGTGAGTCAACTGAAAGGGTGGACAAATGGTATATATGGGTGTTGGACCCAATTGACACCTATCCTCCCCCACAAGCACTGGAAATGGTAGAGATGGATTTGTCTATTGACTTTGACCGTTTGTCAGATCTAGTGCAACCTGGTAATATATATATATATATATATATATATATATATATATAGATATTTATATATCTTTGTAATTTCAATATGTAACTTTATAACTTTTACCCAAGTATTTTCTAAATTAATGACCGCATTTTGTACATTTGTCACTGCAGGCTATGTTTTTGCTATTATTGCACCTGAAGACAATGAAGAAGGGACAGATTATTATTCGTGTCATTGTGTTGAAGCCAAACAAAAATTGGATCACTTAGTTATAGATGGTGAAGGTTTAGAGTACCATGTTGGTGTGGTGGTTGTAACAAGCACATGGCTTAGACGATATCATATGAAGAATCCTAACTTGTGGTTATTTGAGGATTGGCAAACATAGAGGAAGATTCTTCATTATGCAAACCTTTTTGTCACATCAAATGTCCACTTGATAAAATATGGTGGAAAACCACATAATAAAATTCTTTGGAAAGTTCGCGAGTTAGACTAGGAAGCAATACTTTAGACATTAAAATGTCGAGTAGATCTAGTTGGCTCATTAGATTGAATAGGGAGAGAGTGAGAGAGATAAAAAGTGATCAATTGGATCCAAATACATTGTTACAACCTCTTCCCCAAGACTATCACATGACTAAGGTGGACCGTATTATTATGATATGTAAGTGATGAGATTTAGTTTTTATTTATTTAGAATCTAGATAAACTATTTGAATTTATATTAGATTCTTTAATAGGACCCATTTTTTTAATATTATCTTAGATTTTTTACTGTGCTAATTCTTCATTTGTAGGTCACCAAAGAAGAGGGCTAATAAAGTTGATGCATAAGTGATAAAGGGTGAGATACCAAAATCATCTATGAAATGGTATTATCAATTCACATCCTCAATATTTATTAGTGTTCTTTGTTCAAGTATCATTGTATGCTAATCATCTTATGCCTGGAATTGCAGAGGATCACAATCATCAAAAAGTATGAAGGAAAATAGGTCTCGATTTGATGATAATGGGGCAGTGATAGATATAGTTCTCTCTAAGGATTCCAATTTGTTGGACTTTGACTCATTATTATCATAAAGTTGGAATGTTGGAAAGGGTTAATATTTGATTATGAATATGCATCCCATGTGTTAATCTTAGTGGATTAATCTTGTCTTAGATTTTTTACTGTCCTAATTCTTCATTTGCAGGTCACCAAAGAAGAGGGCTAATAAAGTTGACACACTAGTGATAAAGGGTGAGATGCCAAAATCATCTGCGAAATGGTATTATCAATTCACATCCTCAATATTTATTAGTGTTCTTTGTTCAAGTACCATTGTATGCTAATCATCTTATGCTCGGAATTACAGAGGATCACAATCATCAAAAAGTGAGAAGGAAAATAGGTCTCGATCTGATGATAATGGGGTAGTGACAGATATAGTTCTCTCTAAGTATTCCCATTTTTTGGAATTTGACTCATTATTATCATAAAGTTGACGTTTTGGAAAGGGTTAATAGTTGATTATGTATATTCATCCCATGTGTGTTTCATGAGGTTAATACTATTGTAACATGATTAGTTTGTTCAAGTGACATATGATGAGGTTGTTTGTACAACATAATGATTGAGTTGAAGCAATTTATGAAGTAATGGTTGTTTGTACACATGTTAATAATAACTTATTTCCAAACCCAATTGAATTCAACCTGCAATATGGTTAAATTATGTCAATACTAAGGTTTGTAGCATTAATTGGTCACATTCCTAATATTGACACACAACTGAACTGGGACCAACTATTCCTCACAAGTTTACACCAGCAAACATATTTTAATGGAGATGTATATTAGAAGATTCAACAAAATGATGATGCATTTGGGTCATAGCTTTCATGAAGAGTTTGACATATAATTTAAAATAGTTATAAGTACATACTTCTGGGAAGTCACATTCTAATGACTTGAAATAGATTTACAATGCTTAGAACTTCCATTTGTTTAAAGTGGAGCACAATCATATAGAACTGGATTCCAATCAATTCCTAGAGATGTCATTCAATTCAGGATAGTCACCTAATAGTCATCTATCTTTTAAGAAAATCATCACTACTTACATGTGATGTTGTATATGGCCTATTGTGTGGTGACCATTCCAAATATAAATTGTTCACCATTTCATATGAAACTAAACTATCATTGGAACCTAGATGAATTCTTGTCATTCACAACTTATCTTGACTCTTATATTGTGCTCTAAAAATTATTAGCTTTGGTTTCACTTTTTTTGTTTTCCCCTTATAAAAATCAACATTTATCCTTTAGTCTCTAAAATTAGTTAAACATAAGGATCTGAACCTCTATGTGCTCCAACTTCTTGACCCTCTTCTTAATCTTCCTTTCACCTTGATCATTTAATTGACACTTAATTGATGTGTTCCCTACCCTTCCTGTAAACATCCATGTTCCTCTACCTAAACAAAATCTTCCTCCAACTCTATAGCCTCCTCTTTGATAAGAAAAAAAGGTTCATTACCCTTGTCATTTCTTCCTTGTCCTATTCCTATATTATTGGTTTTTCTTCCCCTTCCTTTGTTTGCATTTCCTCTACCACCTTCTTGTCTCTCTTTCTTCCTATTGACCATATCTTATGCATGCACTTATAGCCAATTGGAAACTATCTCTAAGCATCTTAGGAAAAATCAAGGTAATCCCATTTTGCAAGTTTTATATGAGCCCATTAAGATACCTTGCAACATTTTCATCTTTATGCTCTAATCCACCTCTTATGCTCAACTTGTGAAATTCCTCTATGTAGGTCATCAAATTCATCTCCTTTTCTTCCAAGTTATTCCTTATCCTCTATTTTTGGATTGTATTATTTGATGGAAGAGGCACATCCTTCACCATTTGGTCATGTTTTTTCCACCCTTACAAAACCTCTTTTCCATTACACTACTCCACCATGTCAATGTTGTCCCTCGTAGCTATGTTTTGTATAGCTTTACCTTATTTTACTTCACTTATATCTCCATAATTATAATAGTTCTCTTGGGAATCTATCAACCCCAAAACCTCTTCACTATCTATCTTGCCATGATAGATATGGAAATCAATTATTTTCTTTCTTCTACCACATTGAAATATCTTCAACAACCTTATCATCCTTCTTTCTTCAAGATCTAAGTCCCCTCCATCCTCTCTATGAGGATTCTCAAGTGCTTAAGCATCACTTTCTTGTTCTTCATGCACATCCCTTGTAGGAATCCTTTCCAAAGATTCCAAGATTTCCAAGATGGTTGCATTTTAATTGCTTACTTGTCTCAGTTCTCTTTACCTTATTGCATCTTAGTCTCTTTGTTTCCTCAACTCTCTATCCATTATTTTAGTAGCTTATATCAGCTCTTGTATCTCCTTCTATATTTTTTTTTTGGAGGCATCTTCTCAATATAACAATCTACAATACAAGTAACTAATTTTGCACCCCTCAATAGATCTATTAGATTTGATACCAATGATTTGAGGATTCAAACTTGATCCCCAAGAAGTAATAAACATTCAACAAATGACTTGTTTCAAGAATAGATTCAAACCATTAAACTAAATACCTACCCTTCTCCACAAGGGTCCCTCCAAATGTTCAAATTGGGTTACCAAATTTATTGGCTTGTCCCAACACTTTATAAGGTCTTCAAATATCTCAATTAGGTTGTTCCAATAGTCTAAATGCATATCTTTAATAGGTTTATTCAAAACCCCTTACTTGGACATTATCTAGGCTTGATCTTAGTATCGCTATGAATAAGGTAATTGCTTATTTTCACCAATTTCTCCCAAAACCCATAGAAGTAAATTATAGTTACAAATACTACTATAAAATTATGACAACATATAGCAATCTAATTTTTAGTTCCTTTGGTTATATTAGATGACTTCCAATGTAAAATGAAACTCTTGTTTAGAGAAAACACTAAATCCACCTTTGAAGCAATCAATTTCAACTACCCAAACTAGTCTCCCACACCTGGGAATGAGTTTTTAAACTCATTTAGACTCTCAAAACCAAATGAAACCTACCTTTGGACCCTTTACATGACTTGATTAAGCCCATTTTGGCTTATATTGCCAATGTTGGCAATTTTACAAAATATTGCACTTTTAGTGCATTTTACATCTTTTAGAGGCTTAGATAGCCTTATTACATTATTCAATACCTTTATAGGTTTTTTCTATCCACCCCTAACCTAGGATCAATCTTGATGCAGAGGATAGGGTGATGGACCCAAGTAACAACCCAAAATGAGCAAATTTGTAACAATGTGCCAAGTGACCCTTCTAGGTCCTGATGGGAAAATCCTACAAACAGTCAACTCTAAGATGTTTTTAGGATTTAATAGGTTTTTTCTACCCTATCTAGAATGTTCCCATCAACACCTTTCAGTTTCCATACCCTCCAAGCCAAAATGCTTAATTCACCCAAAACTTGTCAATGCTAAAATTGCAAAGTTGCATTAGCAACTTTTGCAACAATTTAGCAACTTTTTGGAAATAACCATAAAAATATCTATATTCCTTTGAGTTTTTACTATTTTTGAACCTTTTCTAAGTCATAGAATTGGAATCAAGTGAAAAATGAAAAAATTGTACTTTTTGTGCAAAGTTGTATTGTTGAAAGTTGTAAAAGTTTCTCAAATTTGCAACTTAGTGGAAAAAAGGTCATGGGATCGAACTGTCTGCTCCATTAGCTCTAGGTGGTCGAGTAAACCCTATCCTCAACCTCTTCATGTCCACTTTAGCACTTGAACATTCTTGGGCATGCCAAACCAGAATGTCTCCAATGGTTACTAAATGCCAGAGGGCTGCGATCTTTGACAGGGCATATCTTGAAGCTCATGCAAGGTATGGAGGCTATTCTAGTTCCTATAGGACCATGTTGCAGATACCTACAATAACCTCTCTCACTTTTTGGATATCACATTCCATTTTCATTTTACAATGCCATCTCGGGTGATGCTGAAACTTGCAGTGTTGGCTAGTACAAAGTTGCAATCTGCCAAATCTCTCTCACCTTTAATCATGGGATCAAACTATCTACTCTGTTAGCTCTGGGTGGCTAGGTAAACCCTATCCGAAACCTCGTCCTATCTCCTTTAGTGCTCAAACATTCTCAGGCATGCTGAACTGTAATGTCCCCAAGGGTCACTAAATCCCATAGGGCTTCAATCTTTGATGAGGCATATCTCAAAGCTCATAAGAGGTATGGATGCAATTCTAGTTCCTATAGGACCATGTTACAGAGACCTACAATAACCTATCTAACTTTTTGAAGATCACATTTCATTTTCATTTTACAATGCCATCTTGAGTGATCTTTGACGAGGCATATCTCAGAGCTCGTAAGAGGTATGGATGCGATTCTAGTTCCTATAGGACCATGTTACAAAGACCTACAATAACCTATCTAACTTTTTGAAGATCACATTTCATTTTCATTATAAAATGCCATCTCGAGTGATGCTAAAACTTACAGTGTTGGCTAGTACAAAGTTGCCAATTGCCAAATCTCTCTCACCTTTTTTTATGGGATCAAACTATCTGCTCTGTTAGCTCTGTATGGCTGGGTAAACCCTATCCTCAACCTCTTCCTATCCCCTTCAGTGCTCGAACATTCTTGGGCACGTCAAACTAGAATGTCCCCAAGGGTCACTAAATCCCATAGGGCTTCAATCTTTGATGGGGCATATCTCAGAGCTTGTGCGAGGTATGGATGCAATTCTAGTTCCTATAGGATCGTGTTGTAGAGACCTACAATAACCTCTCTCACTTTTTGAAGATCACACTCTGTTTTCATTTTACAATGCCATCTCGGGTGATGCTGAAACTTACAGTGTTGGCTAGTACAAAGTTGCCAATTGCCAAATCTCTCTCACCTTTCATCGTGGGATCAAACTGTCTACTCTGTTAGCTCCAGGTGGCCGAGTAAACCTTATGCTCAACCTCCTCCTATCCACTTCAGCGCTCAAACATTCTCAGGCACACCGAACCGAAATGTCCGTAAGGGTCACTAAATGCCATAGGGCTGCGATCTTTGATAGGGCATATCTCAGAGCTCGTGGGAGGTATGGATGTGATTTCACTTCCTATAGGACTGTATTTTAGAGACCTACAATAACCTCTCTCACTTTTTGGAGATCACATTAGTTTTTCATTTTACAATGCCATCTCGGGTGATGCTAAAACTTGCAGTGTTGGCTAGAACAAAGTTGCCGACTGCCAAATCTCTCTCACCTTTCATCGTGGGATCGAATTGTCTGCTCCATTAGCTCTGACTAGCTGGGTAAAACCTATCCTCAACCTCGTCCTATCCCCTTCAGCACTCGAACATTCTCGGGCATGTCGAACCAGAATGTCCCCAAGGGTCACTAAATCCCATAGGGCTGCGATCTTTGATAGCGCATATCTCGGAGCTCATGCGAGGTATGGATGCGGTTCTAGTTCCTACAAGACCATGTTGTAGAGACCTACAATAAACTCTCTCACTTTTTGAAGATCACATTCCATTTTCATTTTACAACACCATCTCGGGTGATGCTGAAACTTATAGTTTTGGCTAGTACAAAATTGCCAATTGCCAAATCTCTCTCACCTTTTGTCGCGGGATCGAACTGTCTGCTCCGTTAGCTTCAAATGGCTAGATAAACCCTATCCTCTACCTATTAAACACATATTTGTAGACCACTATTAATTCTATCTCTCTAATGTCTTGTCGAATGTCTTTTGTTGCATGAAAATGATCACCAATTGAACCATTGATAATTACAAAAAATCTTGCACCCTCTAAAAAAGACATATTCGATTTACATCATTTCTTAACAAAACCAAATTTTATCATAATTTTGTGCAAGAAATCCCTTTGAAGCCTATCATAAGCTTTCATCATAGTCAGGTTAATGACACATGAGGGAAGGGAAGTTTTTTTAATGGAATGCAATACTTCATGAAAAACTAATGCACCATCCATAGTTTCTCTTCCAAAAATAAACACCCTTCTATTTAGAAACAATCAAAGGAATGAAATGTTGAGTCCTTAAATAAATGACCTTGGAAAATATTTTATAGATGATATTTCACAATGAAATAGGATAGAAGTCAGCAAAAGTAGAAGCATTTTGAGACATAGGAATAAGTGAAATGATGGTGTTATTAAAGTGAGATAACATTGCACCACTCTTTCAAGACTCATTCAAGGCTAGGAAAAGATCAAAGAGAATAAAATCCAAAGCTTTCTAAAAAAAGAAAGGCCTTATCAAAAGAGAGAGAGACCACCACAATCTTAATTTCATCAATGGTAAAGCACCGAAGAAGTTTTGCATTATCGGCATCATGAATCAAATGAGGAATATGTGATAAAAGTATATCCTCTTCCCGTGTATAATCAAAGTCTAGCAAATGATGAGGAGCAAGAAAATTTTGAATAAAGCTCGTCCCTTCTTTTATGATATTGTCCTTGACAAACTAATTGCTTGTAGAGACACAATGTTTGATAGAAAAGATTTCTTATTGACCTTTCTTAACATAGGCTGAATTATGGAAATAAAAATTTAGTCTTATCTCTATCATTTAATTAGAGTTCCCTAAACTTTTCTCTCCAATATATCTCTTTATGAAGACATAGTTCTTTCCATTGGAGTTGTAACTCTTTATTTTTTCAAATAAGTCAATTGATCAAACTCAACTTCAAAAATAGATTCTTGAACCTATTTTAGCTCTTTCTCCACTAGTGATTTCTCCTCAAAGTTGTTCTTGAAAAAAAATTCCAATAATTTTTTTTGACTTAATATATCTAAGCTTCATGTGAAGCTAATACATTCTAGATTCCTTGACAAAAGGAGCAGACACCCAACATTGGTTGAGTAGTGACAAGGAATCCAAGTGCCTAAACCACATATGCTTGAACTTAAAAAATGGTTTACTACCACTGGGACTCCCCTTAGATTCAATACATAGAGAAATGGAAAAATGATCTAAAGCAACCAAATTGAGGATTTTTGAATTAATATTAATATTTGAAAGGAATCAATCATGAGAAATAAGAAACCTATCAAGTCTCTAGTAATTTGGTGAAACTGTTGTCCCTTATTGGTCCATGTAAGTGCCCCCATTAGAAGGAGGGATATCAATGAGGGTGTTATTATTCAAAAAAATCAAAAAATTTATCATTTTATGAAGAGGGGGAATATACCTTCAATTTTCTCATCCTGATATAGAATGCCATTGAAATCCCAAGGCACAATAAATTTATCTTCTTCAATGCTGGAAATAGCCTAAGAATAGGAATCAAAAATTTCTATCTTATCATCACATGTAGAAGTAGGGCCATATATATTGAGGACTATGAATGATATACCAAACTTAGTAACAGCTACTTGCCACTAGTTAGGAAAAGACTGAATATATAGCATTGCAAGATTTATGGTTCCAAATAATACATGAACCACCCGAAGCACCTGCAACATGAACATGAAATGAGTTCCACTTAGTCAACTTTGCAATTATAGAAGAATATGATTATTGAGACAATTTTTTTTTTTGAAGCAAAATTACATCAGCACCACCTACATCAAGTTAGATTGGAGAGTAGATCTTTTGTCTGACATTTCAGGAAAGGTCCCTCATTCTTCTAAGGTGTGCCTTTTGCATTCCTTTTCCTTTTGCTATCTATCCAATTTTTTTCTAGAGTAGCTTAAATACCAAGATAAATTTTCTCCTTAATCTTTTATGCATTAGGTTTTTTTTGTTGTCTCTTACAAGTAGACACTTGAATTGAATCAGGCATGGGAGTTTGATGTGGAGAATAGCTTTGCAAAGGATCAAAATTCTTCTTAGACTCCTTGTTCGCAAAATATGACTTACTAATAGGCACCTTATGCACAACCAAGTCAAAATTAGTTAAATCTTTATAGAAATTATCAACTATTATAGGACTATAATGAATGTAAGGAAAAATTATTGGGGTTACATGGATTAATAACTATCACTATTCCCTTAAATAATAATGAACACTGTTGTATACACATAGCCAAAACTAAACAAAATTGTTGTTTCAAATGTTGTTATAGGGACACTAGCTAAATAGCCTAATATTTGCACAACAAAAAGTGGGTAAAGTAAGACAAACCTTTAATTGATGAGAAAAATAAGAAATCTAAGGAGGAGATGGCTTTAGTGCGACCAATATATCACCAAGTACAAGATCAATCACATTACAAGACAAGAAAAAGATGAAAAAGAGAAAAAGAGATCAAGTAATATTAGCTGAAGCTATCATACTTTCAATCTATGATCATACAAAATTGGATTCTAATGCTATGATAAATTATGGAGAATTGTGAAGGGGAAAGATGCAAAAGAGAAAGATAGGAAGTGAAGTACAAACAAGTATTATAAGATGTAAAGGACATCTTATTACAAATTGTTCTAGATGCACTAGCCAATGAAAAACCTCCAATGATTGATCAATTAAGTTTACTTGTAAAATAGGTAAATGCACCTGATGTTGATGTTAATGAAAATTTGATACAATTAGAAGAGAAAATAATAGAGAGAAGATTATGGAGAAACTAAATGAGTCCATTATTGCTCAACAAGTTGAACTTGGTGGTATTACAACCGAGCTAGAAAATATTCTTAAGGAGATAATCCACTTGCTCCAATAGTTATGTGATGTACTACATTTGACACAAATATATTTTAAAGAAAGTTGAAGAATATTGATGAGGATTTAAAGAATAATGTTTCTAAGTTAACTGAGGTACCTTAGTTAATCTAGGTTGATTTTAAATAAAGACATGGACAAGATGAGAAGAAAAAGTCTTGAATTTCAAGCACTCTTGATACCTTACTTGGAACTTATACAAAAGAATGTTAATAAGGTTAGATAACTTATTCTTATTCCTAAAATGTATATTATTTAACATGTGATTTAACTTTGAATGGAGATACATCCACAACACTTGGCATTGGATGGCCACTTGGTAAATATTAAGTCTATCTCTCTAATATTTGTAGACCACTATTTTGTTAGATAGAGTAATTTCAAACTACTTATTTCTTTAATGGAGTTCCTAATAAATCTCAAGGTTCTCATTTAGGTGACCAATTGCTAGGAGGTCCATGAATATTGCCTGATAAAGTCTATTGCCAATCAATATTGTATAAAAAATTCAAACTAATTAGGTATTGAATTAAACTTGATAAAAAAATGATAGAGAAGGAAAACTTTAAACATGAACAAGATCATAAATCATATGACAATGACATATTGCAAATGATTAACTTATGCTTAAACAATGATAAAGTTTATTGTTAATCAATATTCTATCAAAGTTTTGAATAGATTAGGTATTGAATTTAATTTCATACATGCACAAATCTAATTTAATGTCATACATGAACAAACATGAACAAACATATCATATCATATGTCATATATGAACAAACATATCATATATTAACCAATAATGTCATAAGTCAAATAATGTCATACATCAAATAAATGTCATACATCAAATATATAATGTCATATACATCAAATGTGTATCAAATATGTCCACTGATGCCTATATATATATGCATGTTTAGATCAACTACATCTTTTCCTTCCCACAAGGGGAAGGAAACAAGTCTCTCAATGTCCTTTGCCATCGTGTGGAGGGAAATAGTGGAGATGATAGGGCCCTCTTGACACGCTCACTCGACCTCTTGTTGAGGCTCTTCTCTAGCTCCAACTAATACAAAGAAAGTAAATATGAATCAATATTTATTATACGTTGAAATCAAATATATATACACGCAAAATAAATTATTTTCTTACCGCCAACAAATAGTCACTCTATAAATTCACCTCAAATGCTTGTGTATGATCAAACATGATGAGACCCTACAACAATTCAATAAATATAATCACTTATAAATACACATATCACCAACAAAAATATTGTACCCAAGTAAATATCACCAAAGTCAGCTTATACCCACCAATTCCAACCCAAGTTTTGATTATGGGTCCAAGATATTTAGAGCATGAGAAATTTCATCTAACAACTTATTTTTGGGTTTAGAGAGAAAATACATGTCATAAATGGTAAGATAGGGTCCAATAAATGAAAGGAATTATTTGATTGAAGGTTAAATAGAGAAACACACTTATAGATTAGGGTAACCTTGAGTTTTTAAAGAAAATGAATCAATATAGGACTTAAATAATAATTTGAAGGTCCAATGAGTGTTAGGAGAGTGTGAAATCAATGCAAGAACCCATAATGTATATTAAAATGGGGATAAAATTAATACCAAATAAGTGTTCTTACTTTTTCAAATGATACATGTAGTCCCCACTTTATTGGAGGCATGTGTCCACCTCATGCACACAATAAAGTAGAAGAATAAAAGAGAAAGAGGTAAAGATTTTGGGAAAACTACAAGGAGATTAAATTTCACCAAGCTGAAGGAAAAAAGCTCCCAAACAAAGAATATTAACTATTACATTCATTTGCAAGGATACATAACAGAACAACAAAATCCTAAAGCTTACTAAGATTCCAAGTCAACTAGTTGAAGAGACCTCACTCAAGAAAATGTCTCAATCTCAAGCATCGTGTTGAAAAAGCAATAGCAAAAGCTCAAGTGGTCACTTGAGAAAAGAAAGAGCTAAAATAAAAGATAAGAAAATAATCAATGATTTATCCCACTAGCATAGCTATAAGAGTATAAAAAGAAGAGAGAAGGGCCATGAATCCAAAAGTCTAGTAAATTTTCTTATCCAAGTTTATTTTGTATGAGAGGAGGAGGAGGATGAGAATGAAATAATGTAGAATTTTGTTATGCTAGTTCCATTCATCCCAAAGAAATAGTGAAGGAGAGTTGATGGTGTTGATTCCAAAAACTATAGTTTCTTTGAATCCTAAGGATATGCCTAGTTCTATTATCAAGTTCAAAATTTGACTTTGGCCTATGAATAATATTAATTTAAAACACAAATTCTCCTACACTTATGACTCTACTAGACCAAGGTGAGTATATCTAATCACCAATTATATCTTTATACTTGACTATTATTTATAGAAAACATATAACTTCCATCTTCTAGGTCCTACTCCTAGTTGCAATCAACTTGGAATACAATTAATCTTCTATTCCTATCTTTAATTTTAATTTCATTATCTCCTACTCTTAATCCTCATACCTATATTTGATTTTCCTACTTCTTCTCTACTTCTAACTTCAATATGTGCTCCTAGTTCTTCTTTATCTAATTCTTTCACTGCCACTTCTACCTGTTGGATACAATTGTTAATTGTGTATTGCCTTTGATGTTACACAAATGTCATATCAGCCATCAAACAGAGTCTACCAAGCTCAGATGGTTAGCAAAGCAATTTATAGTGACTACCGAGCATTCCTAAACATTACACAGAAAGTTAGCTTTTACTGAGCTCACTCGGTAAGTGAAGGAAAGTTAGCTTTTACCGAGCTCACTCGGTAAGCGAAGGAAAGTTAGCTTTTATCGAGCTCACTCGGTAAGTGAAGAAAATTTAGCTTTTACCGAGCTCACTCGATAAGAAAAGGAAAGTTAGCTTTTACCGAGCTCACTCGTTAAGTGAAGAAAAGTTAGCTTTTACCGAGCTCACTCGGTAAGCGAAGGAAAGTTAGCTTTTACCAAGCTCACTTGGTAAACGAAGGAAGGTTAGTATTTACTGAGTTAACTCGGTCTTTGAAGGAAGTCACAAGGTTTTTAGTGTTTATCAAGCTTCACTTGGTTAACACTGAGGAAACCATTATGGAGTAGTGGTCACCGAGCTGGGTTGGGCAGCAAAGAATGTTATTGTTCTAAAGAATTAAGTTTAATTGTTTTGTGCAGCCAACTGATTTAATGATTTTTAGTTGTTGTAACTTGTAATTGAGCCGACTTGATAATCTGTAAGGTATATATGAAAGGTCAAGTTGTGAATTCAAAAAAACGAGTAAGAGTGTGGATGCATAAGAGTGCGAATATATGAATGAGAAAATACTGAATATATGAGAAAATGTTGAGGAAGGATTAGATATCCTTATGAAGCTGCAAAGTTGCATTTGATCAATGAGGATCTAGTGAAGTAGAACAGAGATCTGTATTCAGCAAAGATAAGTTGCATATATTTCAGATCACTTCATTGTTGCTTTCTAATCATTGTAACAGTGATTCAAAATCTCTTAACAGAGTTGGTTTGACAACAATTTTGTAAATCCTCTAACAAGGTGACAATTCAGTTGAATTGTTTTAAAGACCTTTGACAAGGCCACTTCTAACAAGGTGATCAAATCCTCTAAAAGGGTCACACCTAACAGTGTGTTTTGTAACCTTTAACAGTGTTGACTTGTAACAGGGCTCACCTCAGAAGAGTGAAAACTGATAACTAGTTACTTGGTGGTTTTTCTCAAATTGGGTTTTCGCATTAAATCTGGTGTCTCTTGTGTTCATGTTATTTCTTTATGCATGCATGTTATCACTTTAAATGCTTAATAAGTTATCAGAACATCAATCAAGTTTCAACATTTATTTGTGTGGTTATCAAGTGTTAGTAGTAGCTATATTTTAAGACATCTAAGGATCTGTGGATTTATTTTTGTGGTAACTGATTCACCCCTCCCCTCTCATTTACTCCATCTCTATTTCCAACACTACCTTCACTTCTAGTTTTTGAATTAAAAGTAGCCAAAACTAGGGGGCTGACCCTTTAACGAAAAACTGACCTACTATTAGAAGATAACCATTAAACAAAACTACCCCTTACCACTTAGTAAAAAAAAAACAAGGTTTCAATCCATAATTAAAAGAGTATCAGTAGTGTAAAAACCATAAAAGCTATAGTAATATATAAAAAAAGGTTAACATTAGAAATTTTGAGATTAACTATTATAAAAAACAACTAAAACAAAGAAAATTCTTTCATACCTCCATCAGTGGCTATGAGCTAGCCACAGCTGCGGCTACTCCACTATCAACAGACTGTCGCAGATGAGGTGTGTCTGACACCATGAGCTATGTGTCATACAATACACGTTACATCTAACATGAAACATAAAATAAATATAATCAAATGAATTAAATTAACATGAAACAACTATACCTGTGTGAAGCTCGTATGATGTCTATGCTCCAAGTCTGTGGTAAACGTTGAGGGTCCTGTAGAGAACTAATGCACATGCATAATTTTTTTGTCAATCCTTAATATGATTATGTAATAAATATATGTATTAATTAAAATGATTAAATCAATACATACCTCAGGACTTGTGGAAGGGACAAAAAATGGGCCTGGAGAATCGTTGCTAGGCCCAGCAACACTCTGACCCTAAATTTTGAACAATATCAATAGATGCTAATTAATTAATCATTCACTATACATATGAAATGTGATCAAATTAGTAAATTATAATTATAATTTAACTGTGTGTCAATGCCAAATGTGTCATTCAGGAACTGA
Source organism: Cupressus sempervirens (assembly GCA_028749045.1). Lineage (NCBI taxonomy): Eukaryota > Viridiplantae > Streptophyta > Pinopsida > Cupressales > Cupressaceae > Cupressus > Cupressus sempervirens. The sequence continues at coordinate 108,069,581 of CM053789.1, read as the reverse complement.
TCGGTGATAAGCCCATCATCTGCACCATCTCCAGCATGAGTGCCAAATGTGAATAGGGATCTGCATGAAGTGCACATGTGACCATGACGCACAGACGGCTCCCCCTCAACTAATGGGCTCATGGAATGGATGAGGGTCTACATCAAAGCATTAATGGTCCCTAGAGTGCTGGCCTTTACATTTTCTTTCACAACTGAAGGAATAGTCACATGCTCACACTGTGGCTTGACCATAGGTGCCCTAACTACATTAGGGTCATGACGTGCTCTTGACCTCTCAAATGATGACCCCCCACCTCTACCCTGGGAGTCTAATATATCAAAATAATTAGGGATCTCCCCAAGGAAAAAATCACAATATAATTTCTTCAAAAAATACATGGGGACCTTGTGATTGTTGCAAGGAGGGGCATCAAAAACCATCCACCATCTATCCCAAAAATTATTTCTAATAGCATCATGTATGCACCATTGGATGGGGAATCATTTAGTACCCTCTCTAACAGTATTTTGTTCACGGGGTTTTCTAAATAATGCACATATACTACCTTTTGGTATTTTTTTTTTTAACATCTTCTTATGAAAATTTATTTACATAAAATCCTTTTTGTTCATCCCTCTTAACCCACCAAATATCTAATTGACCACTAACTGAGGCTATCTAGGTGTTAATGGATTCGAGGGATGATGCCAATTGAGCCCTCATTGAATTGGTTTGTTCAAATTCTTTCAACCGAGCAATGAGTCTTTCTAATTCAATTTTTCCTCACTGTTTCATTTATTATATTTTCTTGTGTGCCTGGTAGAGGTCTTACAATTGGTTCGGGTTGTGGAATTTGTTGTTGTTCTTGAGCAGGGTTTTGGTTTAGAGTTCTTGAGGGTTTTGTTGTTCTTGTGGATTTTTCGATTGATTATGGACATTTCCTGATAAAAAATTAATTGAAATCCAAATAAATAAACAAATCTAAATGAAATTTTTAAAAACCCTACAAAATAATATAAAAAACCTACAAAACAATATGAAAAACATATCAAACAATGCAAAGTTAGGTTTATATCACTTATGGCATTATCGTGGGTGTGCTTGAGGTCTTGGATTTCGTCAACGAGGAGGCATTTTGGCAAATGGTGGTAAAAATGTTAAGTTTTCAACTTGCATACGTGCTACTCGCTGTAGGAGTAGAACAAAATACTGATGAAAATGATGGCTGAGGGTCTGCAACCCATCATATATACTTTTCTATTTTGGTAATAGCGCGTATGCACTATGGCATGTACGCACTATGGCTTGGGTTACCCAAGCCATAGCGCGTGCGCACTATAGTGCGCACACACTACTTAAAATTGGAAAAAAAAAAAAACCACTTGTCACCTTTTTGGCACCACAACTCAGTGCATATGCCCTTGAAAGATGGAATAATTGTGTGAGAAAAGGTACTTCAAGACTTCTATTTAAGAAGTCATAGACCAAGAAGCAAAGAGCTATTGATACTATTGCTACTGAAGTGCCAAATCTGCGAAGTAGTTAGAAGGGTGTCAAGAAGGTGACATCTAAGAGAAGGAAGAGCATAGAGGCTCTACTTCTAGGAGTGGTCATGAAGAGATTATTGCATTGGTACATTGAGTATGGAGACTCAAGGAGACAAAGCTTGAAAGGAGGGCAAGTTGTTAAAAGTTGTAGAGATTGAAGGCTAGGCAAGGGTATGAGCTGAGAAGTGATCAAAGATGTACAAGATAAGTTATATGTTGTAGTCAGGTCAAGGTTTTCTAATACTCTTTAGCTATTGTATTAGATCTAAAAATCCTATGGACTTAGGTTGGTCTAACAACCATTTGTAAATCCTTTAATAGGGTGACATTCCTAGTGAATGTTCTAAAGTCCTTTAACAAAGTCCACTTCTAATAGGGTGGTTAAATCCTCTAACAAGGTCACATTTAACAGTGTGTTGTAAGCCTTTAACAGGGCATGCCTATGAAAGGGCATCACTTCATAAGGGTGAGAATTGAGTAGCATGTTACTGGTGGTTTTTCCCAAATTGGGTTTCCACATAAATCACTATGTCATGTGTTGATTTCTTGTGTGTTATACTTGCATGTTGATTTATAGTAACTTGCTAATTAGATAAGTGAAAGCTTGGATGAATGAATGGTTGAATTGGTTCAGTACACTTCGTGAAAAGTTTGAATTGGACATTTGGACCTTGAATAACTAATTCACACCCCCTCCCCCCTCTCAGTTATTCTAAAGAAATTCTAACAATAAGTTGTTTGAAAGGGAAGAGATACTTACCTGGTCATTGAAGAATTTCTTTAACCAATCAGATAGATTTGATTATTTTTATTTGAGCCCATTCTAGTAGGAGAAAATGCCTAATGATGCACATTCAAGCCAAAAATGTTCACTGTAGATGCTATTGATGATTAATATGTTATCTTTACTAGGACACATCTATGTTTTGTCTATGCTCTTTTCTTCATGTTGAATTACATTATTTTTCAACTCGATGTCATTGTTTTGAATTGGAATATCTGTGACCTTGAAATGATTGGAGGATGCATATTTGGAGTCATGAAAATTTGGGCTTTCAACCTTTGATTGGTACTCTAATTGATTGTGTGTGTGTGTGTGTGTGTGTGTGTGTGTGTGTGTGTGTGTGTGTGTGTTTTCATGTGAAGTTGATTTGAGATCGTGATGCTCCAATTTGGAAAAAACCTAAATATTCTTCCTCTAAAATATTTTTCCCTACTTTCTTGCTATGATTGAAGAAGTTATTAACTTCTTTGAGTTGGTGTGGTTGATCATTGGATTGCGATCTATAAATTTTTCTCTATTCTTTTTATTGGCTCCTATATTCCATTCATTTGTTGGATCTGCAACATCTTTAGGGTTTTGAATCCTTTCCTCTTTGTGGTTTTTCTTGAGGTTATCATAATTTTTCTCAAAAGAATGAAAATACATAGAATCCTTATCAGATTTGTATTTGGTATATTTGGTTTTGGCAAAGGAGGCTTTTTTTTTCTCCACAAAAGAATTTTTTGAGGCCTCTTTCATCCTATCATTTATGTGGTTGATGAATTTCATTTTCTTGTGTGAGACCCAATTCACATAGACTTGTTACCATTGTTGATAACCTAATCAAGATCTTTGACAATTTAGAGAAGGGCTTCATTATTGTTTATTGTTTGAAAAAGTTCTCTGCTTGACACGCATAACATAGATCACTATTTTTCCCTTGTTCAATTTTTTTGCAATATTTGCTATGTGCATACTTCTCACACTTTTCACCATTTTTCTCACAATGTACAACATTTTAAAAGACTTAAACAGATTGAAATTAGTGTGAACAAAATTTTAATTATATAAAGTAATTTAATATTTATAGATTTGTATATTTCACAATGAATAAAATATTTTCAAATTTATTATATACATCAACAAATTTTTAATAGAGAACACAACATTGTAATTGCCATTACATTTGTTACAATAACTATTGTCATTGTAATTGTTGTTACATTCATTACTATATTAATATACAACATCAACCTTAGATTGGATCAAATAATACCACCCATACTAAGGTAAGAAACATGAGTCACCAATGATAAAAGTGGAGCACCAGCTATGGTGCAACATATTTGCACTGATTGGATGTCATGTGTATTAACATTGGCATAACAATGGCTAATATGTCAAATCACATTCATACACCCTTCAGAAAAAATGCAAATATTTGTCAGAACAACACAGGACATAAGCTAGGCATAAGCTATTTTGGGATTAGCAATATTTTTAATTTTACATGTTCTTTTCCTTTAGTTAAATTAATTTATTATATTTTTTGTATGTAATTTTTTGAAATTTAATTGCAATTAGGGAATTGTTAATATCAGTATTTAATACAACAACATAGTTTATTTTATAAATTACAATTCTAATAATTTAATATTATCTTTTATTTATTTTTAAATTTAAAAAAAAAAAATTGTCATGAATTTTTTTCAAAATTTTTAATATCACATTGATTATATCTTTATGTTGTAAATCAAATAATTTAAAAATAAAATTAATATAGATAAGCTAATTTTTATAAAAGTGTTTTTCTAGAACAATATATAATAATTACAATATAGGTTTATATTTTTTGTTTCATATATAAAAATCAAATATATTTATAAAATATATAGATGAATTTATTAATCTATTTTCACTTCTTCATTCATATTATATTTCTATATACATTTAAATCATTATATTTTACTTGTTGTTTTGATTAGTTTTGCAATACTATTTAAATAGCCTTAAAATTTAACGAGTGATAGCATAAACTTAATTATTATTTTTAGTTTTGCAATACTATTTAAATAGCCTTAAAATTTATTGAGTGACAACATAAACTTAATTATTTTTTTCTAAGTATATTCTTAAAATCAAATATCTCTGTCTATAAATATATAGTTATTTTATTGATACATATATTTATAAATATAATTTTACATCCCTATATAGATTTTTAAATATTCTATAGTGTATTAGTTATATAGATAATACAAACTCATAAAAGTGCAAACCAAAGATAGAGAAACTTATAAGTAATTGAAAGGTAATTATTATGAACTTATATATTATTATTAATAATTTTAAATATTTAACAACAATGAATTTTTATGATTATTTATATTATATAATGATAATAATTACTTATAGTAGCTAAGTTCTATTGTATCATTTATGGCCTTTTAATGTTAACTAGTGAATAATTTTTTTTTCTTTCTACCAAGTAGAATTAGTTATTTTAAAATTATGACATAGAATTAATATAGTGCACTAATAGAAATGCAAATTTGCTATGTTTATAAATAACATTATTTTACTCTTAAAACGTTTACCTTCTTATATAAGCACTATAAAATTGCAATTTTTTAAAGTTGTGCAATCCCTATAATTACCTATATAATTTATAATTATTTCAATATATCTAATCAAATAATCAATTACTAATTGTTAAAAATAAAATAATAATTTATATTTTATATAGATTATAATTAGATACAAATTCTTAAACTTTAACTCTCATGATAAATATTATGAATATTTGACACTTTAAAATTGTAAAAAATTATCACTTATATTATGATTATAAATATATAATAAATTTATGACATACAAAATTAAAACTATAACTAAGTTGAATATTTAAATTTAAAATTAATTGAAATTAAATGAAATGTTTATAATACAATTATAATGTTTTTATTTCTATTATAATATATAGGGCAAACTTTGTGACACTTGTTAGTTCATATATGTATATGTATATAAGAATGTATTGTTTGAAAGAATACTTAGATCAAATTATTCCATTTGAAATTTTAAATATAATTAAAAAAATCAATGATACATTGTCATTAAAAGAATAAAACAAAAAAATCTAGATTTATACTATGTGAAAAAAAGTTGTTCAAATAAATTTACTTACCATTTTGAAAAATAATATTTTTCACTTAACAAAATAATAATAATAAATTTATTAAACATAAAAAAATCAAAACACTTAAATTACATTAGTCCGTGACACTTTGTTCGTTAAGTTCTGACAATATATATATTTTTCGGCACACTTAATAACTACACGTGCGAATGTAGTTAGATACATACCTTACATAACGACCATACATAACGATGGGGCCAATACCTATAGTGGGAGTCGCATGAATATAATTGAATGCGGAGGAAACGTGAACGGAAGAACAAAAGCAAGTCAAAAGAAATATGGTTTACTCGAGGAAGGCGGCAGCCCTTGTTAATTGACTCAGCGTGGTTGGAGAGAGATGGAAACAGTAGCGTGTGATGATGCAACAGATGAAGCTTCCATCCACTCAACATTCGCCGAACCCAATCCGTTTGCAGTGGAGTCGTCGTCAATAAACGCTGGTTGAGTAGGCTGAGCTAAAATATCTGTATTGCTTGTCAGCATTGACACCACTTTGGACATTAGTGGCCTCAGCTCATGGGCCCCTTGTGTGCAAAGAAGAGCAATCTGGATTACCTTTAATATCTCCCCTTTATTCACCTGTCGTTCTTCATCAATTAATCTTTGGTCTACCATGCTTAATGATTCATTCTTCTGGTACAGACTCCACGCCTGTATATATATACAATAAATATATCTTCATTAGTAGGGTTGACCAGAATCTACTCACCACTCGTGTGCATTCACGCTGTTCATTGTTGACAACTTTAAAACGGAAACAATTACTGATGGTGGCTGTTTGTTTGGGTTTAGGGTAAAAAAATTTAAATAAACAGTCAGCACAATTGCAAGGGAGTTCTACTCAACGTTCATGTATTCTCATGTGTTCTTTGTTGACCACTTAAATGAAAAACATTAATGGGGACAGCTTGTTTAGTCTTGTAAATAACAATGGAATCTGCTGTCCATCAATGAGTGGTTGTACACCATTTGAATTGTTGAGCAATTTGGAAAACAACAATTGTTGAAGTGGGCAATACTTTTGAACTTGTGTAAACAACTCGTGCTAGAAGTCTTATCCGTTAATATTGTTGACTGTTGACCATTGAAAAAATCGCTGATAAGAACAATTTGTTTGGACTGACCATAATAATCAAAATATAATTTGTTTGGACTGACCATAATAATCAAAAATATTTTTATCAATGTCTGAATTAAATAAGAAGATTTCTGGATTAGACTGTGTATTTTTTTACCATCAACGTTTCGGATCATACTATATGATCCATCATCAGGATGAAAAAGAGTAGGATAGTAGAGATATGAAAAATCTGATGATGGATCATGTAGATATGACAAATGATGGATCATGTAGATATGACAAATGGATTGTGGAAATCTGACGATGTTAAATGTCTGAATTGACAAATTGTCTTCTAAACACTACATACATTCTAATCAATATTTAGAAGGTTATATTGTTTGGGGTTACAATACGTTTGTAATTAATATCTGATTTGAAAGATTGTTAGATGCAGTGAAAAACTAAGTGTGATTTATTCAAACAATCAATTTCTTAAAAAATCACATTATTCTCTTTTTCAAAAGCATTATTTTGATAATTAATAAGCATGTTCCTTTGAAGCTTACCCATTGTAACAGGAGTTCCATATTTGCTGGAAGTTTATAATCAACGTACTTTCGGCCACTCACAATTTCGAGAACAAGCATGCCGTAGCTGTACACATCTGCCTTTTCTGTCAAATGGCCATGAACAGCGTACTCTGGCGCCGTATATCCTCTGTCACAAGACAAATTTTTAAGCAATTATGCGAATGTTTATGTTTTCGATTTCAACAGAGAGAATGGAGCAGGTAAAGAGTTTTCACAAATCTTACATGGTACCACCGACTCTTGTAGTAAGATGTGTCTGGTCCTCTGGAAAGAGCTTTGCCAGTCCGAAATCTGCAATTTTTGCCTGAAAATCGTTATCCAGCAGTATATTTGCAGCTTTGATATCCCGGTGCAGAATTCGAAAGGGGGATTCTTCGTTTAAATATGCAAGTTCATGCGCCGTCCCCAAAATAATTTCAAATCGCGTTTTCCAGCTCAGTAAATTCTCCGAATTACCTGCAAGAGTTATTATGAAAGAGATTTTTAGAGAGAAATAACCATTTAGCCCCAAAATTTGGTATGCTCTGTTTCTCTGAAAAGGATTTAGACAAACCGAAGAGATGTCTGTCAAGGCTCATGTTTGGCATGAATTCGTAAACAAGTAGCTTCTCCAGTCCTCGTGTGCAACACCCGAGCAGACGGACGAGATTACGGTGACGAACAGTGCTGACAAGCTTCACTTCTGTAACAAATTCGTCTGATGCCGTCGTAGACTGCTGTACGAAAAGCTTTTTCACTGCAACCTCTCGGCCATCGTTGAATACTCCCTACCACCACAAAATTCCAGGTCTGATTAGCAAACAGGACTCAGAATATGCTTTAGATTTAAAAGGCTTGTAATCCGAATACCCTATAAACTTGGCCAAAACCTCCCTCGCCAATCTTCATGCTTAAATCGAATTTTTTCGTTGCAGATCGAAGTGAATCGTAGCTGAAGAGGTGATCCCACTTCGAGTCTTCCTCGGCAATGAAATATACTTCTGCTAAAATCAATTGCAGACATTAAACACTCAAACCACTAGTTTAATCCTAGTTACTTTGAATCATTACAATGCAAATCTTACTGTAAAGCTTCTTCAGTTTCATCAATGTGCGAAAAATTAGGATTCTTCGAGCCATTTCCAAATTCACAGTATGAATTCATCAATTTGTGAAAACTAAAATTCTTCTACTCGTTTTAGGATAGAATCCTACAATTAAGATTCTCGAATTTCTGAGAAAACGGAACTCTTTGAATCATTTTACGATACGATTCCTAATATAAAGCTTCCTGAATTGGAATTATTTAAATTGTCTTGCAATACGAATCATACTGCAAGGCTTGATCAAAATCCATTAATTTGCGAAAGAACAATATTCATTTACCTGTTGCTTCATGCTGCCTGCCGCCGAGGGAGACTTTAGTGCATAACTTTCGGAGACAGTGTCTGAATATAAACAACAGCCATAAAACAGAAATGAGAGCCGCACCTCCCAAGGTTCCGATCAAGATGATCACAGTCTTCGAAGGGCTTGCTGTAGCAACAGTCAAAGCCAAATGTTACCAAACATTTAACAGAATTAGCAATAAACTTTAAAGAGTTTAGATTTGTAATGCCTTGTGCTGTTTCTGAATTTGTATTTTTCGATGTTTTCATGAAAAGTTCAAAAACTTAAAGCAATTTAACAAACTAGGAATAAAATCTGATTCGAAAAAAGAACAAAAGATTGCAACAACTTACAGGAAGAAGAAGTGGAGAAGAAAGCAACAGTAGAGTACCGCAAATAACAACCGGCTTCAAGAGCTCTTCCATCCTGCAGTGAAAAGCACCGTTGTATGATCTGGATAGCAGCCTGGAGGCAAATGCCGCAGCCGCTCGTATTAAGCGTTCGCCTGCACATAGCCAGTCCGTAAATGGCCGTCGGCAATCCATTTGCACTAATTTCACCTTTGGCAAAACCCTCGTTTTTCAGGGCCTTGGATTTCATGTCCCCAAGGAAATTGAGCACCGTTTCATTGAAAAGATTAGGATTTGAAGACGCGCCAGAGATGCAGACGTTGGAGTAGCCGACATCTAAAACCTGATCAAAGAAACTCGAATTCTCATAACGCAAGAAACATCCATCATAGACCATACGCGCCCCGGTGTCGTCGGGACAGTAAATAAGAATCTGATTTTGTGCAGCTGCATAGCATGTGTTGCAGTCCTCCTCTGACAGATCATTTCTGCATTGTGCAAGCCCATACACGGTATTTATACCAGTCCCGGCTGAAGCCGTTCCAAATCCTGCCGAAGAAACGTTTTTGGAAAGCTGTGAGAAAACAGTGTTGCGATTTTCTCTGAAAACCGTGGCATTTGCATATTTGATGGAACTACAGCCATGACCGGCCTCTGTAGTTCGGGGATCGGCTTCTAAACGTAGAACACAATTTGAGACGGCGAAAATTGAGAGTGTATAGAACACAAGCCATGAGTAGCTTGGTTTTGTTCTTGATCTTGGCATGATGAAAATGTGCAACATAGATCAACACTATTGTATATAAAAATGAAAAGATGAAGTCCGTTTTACCTAGCGTTGTGGTCCTTCTTGCTTATGAGCGCACGCCACTTTTTTTTATTCCGTTCAACAAAACAGGGAGTCTTGAATTTGGGTATTTCTGGGTCAAATGTAAGCAATTATGAGTTTGACGAAGTCTAGAACATTTAAATTTTTAAAGTCCGAGGAGATCGAAATATTTATTGGTGTTGCAGAATATCCATTCAAGAGGGTGTTCGTGTATTTTTTTTATGGAGGCCATCTACAAGTAAGTTTTAGGTATCTAATATAGGCCCACACGTGCCTAAGCATGATCGCATCTCATCTCTTATGATGTCTTCGGACTTTGCACTAAGCAAGACTTGATCTGTGGTGAGCTCTTTGTGAGCCATTCAACTTCACCAATAGAACAAGGGCCCATTGACTGTATTTGTGTATTTGATTCTTTCTATTTTTTTTTTTTTGAATTTATTTTAGGAAAAGAGGCTAAAATGAAGATTAATTATTATTATATGTATAAAAGATTCACAATTTGTCATTGTGTTATAGACTCTTGCCCAATTCTAATATTATATAGATAATTTATTTCCTTATTCATTCTTTTATGGTAGAAAATACTTCATATTGTATTTTATATTTTTTTATTACTTTGTAGATAATAATAATAACAATTTTTTTTTGTTAAATATTTGAGATTACTTTCTATAATTTCTTATTAGAATGTAGATAGCAAATGATTTTCATAAGTATCAATATAAATTAGAAAAGATTAATTTGAAGTATAAATATTCTATAATTCAAAAGAAAATCTATTCATTTGCTTATTTATTTATAAAGACACCCACATAGTTGGAATCAAATATATATTTTATAATATACAAAAAAATTCATGGTACAAGAAAGAACATATATGAAACTATGTGTAGCTAGTCTATATGGATGATTGTTTAACAAATACACTTTGATTAACATTTCAAGTCATAAATATAAGCATGCTTAACTGACACATTGGAACCATTGACTAATAATGGCTAGAAGTGGCACAAACACTCTTAGCCAATAGCTTGGGGCTACTATTATGCAATGGTCTCAAGCTATTGGTTAAGAATGGCTTGACCCACTCTCAACCACTATTAGTCAATGGTTCGAGTGTGCCAGTTAAGCCGCTCAATGTATTACCAAAATGAATGTTTGTAGTACATATAAAATTAAATCTAAAATGTATATAAAGCTTAGAAAGATGAGAATAACATATATCACTTCTAATTAGTGAAAGGAAAATCAATAGAGGATCATAAACAATAATCAAAATAGTGATCCACATTAATCTGTATGTACAAAATATTTCTAATTGACATATACATATTGAGAAATACTTCCATCCATAAATAAGAGCACAAACGATACATTTTTGTACTATCAAAATGTAATGCCAGTTTGTAGCACCAAAAAGTATGTTTGCCTTACATATAAAATTAAAACTCAATTATATGTCCAATTGAGAAAGACAAATAAAACATGTACCTCTTCAAATTAGTCAAATGAGAATTAACAAAGAATCCTTAAAAAAATAGAAGACATCATAAAGGGAATACAAACACTAGCCATAGTGATCCACACCAAACTTGTTGTACAAAATATTTTAGATTATCAACAAATATGTTTGTAGAACCAAAAAAGCATCTCATTTACCATTTACCATACAAACATATGTTCAATTTGCAACCCATTTACAAGATTCTTCAATTTAGCAAATCATATAGAGATAGGGTAATTAGAATCCATATAGACATGATGGTCATGACCAATAGAGAAACCTACATGTTATGAGAAGCATATTCCTATTTACACTAATTCCCCTAATCTAATTAGATATCAAACCAAAGAGAACTAATACAAAAATAAGTGGTTAGTTTCAGTACAATCACTGATTTCTCCACACTCAAAAAATGGAAATCATAAATTTATTAATCTCACAAAATTGTCAATACAATCCAATCATCAAAAGGTATAACCATGAATTACAACATAGATTAGCTAGAATCAATATATTTTGAAATATAATGAGAACATGAAATTAAGTATGTAATGCAATGAAGTTGAAAAACATAAGACAACAAAGAGTGCATTCATCATAATTTGCTAAAGTACCAAAGGGTAGTATGACAATATCAATCTACAAACTTGACCCTTTGGCCCACAAATCATAAAGAGATGTAGGCAAATTGACAAATCTAGTTATGCAAGTTTTTTATGGTTCAAAATGTTAGTTACAAAAGTATTTATATTAAACAATAACCATTTTTATTGTTGTTTCAAATCACAAATTATGTTCTATTATTAGTTTGCAGACAATAAGAGAAGAAACCACTTTTCATCAACATTTTGGGCCCCACTCTATCATTCTTAACATTTTTCTATTAGCATACACACACAACAAATGAAATCTATTAAGTTACAAAATTTAGAGTCTTCATCTTCTTGATGTTTTCGTTACTAATTGACATATAATAATAAATCATAGTAGTGTAGTTCAAATGTTTATAGAAACAAATGTTATCTTCTTACCATCTACGATGGACAATTAAATATCATACAAAATACAAGTTCCACATAGTGACATGATAGTTAATTGTATTTGTTTTGACTTTATAGAATATAAGTTATATTTTGCTATATATTTTTAATAAATTTAATCTAGTTAAATGTATAGTTACAAAATTATCATAGCAAGTAAGAGAAATAATTAATAAATTGTTTAGAAATTCAAACTTAATGTTTATATTTTTTTTATAAGAGGTTGAACTTGAATTTTAAAAAATGTTGTTGAATGATAATATACTCTACCAATGATATTATAATGTTTAATACGTATATTTAATAGGCATGAAAGGTCAATTAGAAAAAAAAAAAAATAATAATTTAAATTTAAAAGTAAAAAAATAGCTCGTCCCATCTAAAGTGCATTTTAAAAAATAATTTGTGTGACTTCCTTACTAATTTTTTCAACCATTTTTATAAATGGATCTAACGTGTTTACAAAATAAACAATTTTTTTTTATCTTTAAATAATCATATGATAAAATATGTTTAAATAATATAATCTATAAATTAGCCAAAAAAATTAGAATATGGAGAACCCTCTAAAAAAAGGGCTTCTATAACACCAAAATAATTTAGCTAATCATATATTTTTATACTATATAAAATTTATAAATAAATTAATTTTTTTAGAAATGTTTGAGTTAAAAAAAAATTCTTGTGATTGGTGAAAATTAATTGGATTTAGGAGAGAGTGAATACAATAGTATACTCCAAATACAATAATAGAAACAAAAACTATAGTTATATATATTTGTAAAACTGATATAATGAATTATAATAGTTATGTCTTTAATATCATTACTAACTTTTCATGAATATACATTCAATTTGTATTATTATTTATGCTCAAATATCTATAGATCATCTTAAAATATCAATAAATATTCTAACTTATGTAAACCTAAAATTATAATATTCGAAGTACCACATAAATGATCTTCAATTACACCCAACTTAAATTAACCTTTGGCTTATGAATATATAAATTCAAAATGGTAGAACCCCGTTTACACTTAAATACAACTTTTCTGAATATCTATATCTTAATAACAATAAAATCCAATATGAAAAGTCAAATAGAATTTCTTTTGTTATATACAACTTAGAAAATACATGATACAATGTGATGAAAAGTTAATAAATTTTTTTTATAAAGTCAAATTAATCTATGTTTACGATTAAAAAATCAATATAAAAACCAATTTATAATCTGCTGATTTGGCTTGCTCGCTTAAAATTTATTGGTTGCTCAAGTAGTGGAGATGGACAGCTAGACCTCTGCAATTTCAAGCCACGGCGTGAAAATATTGTCTTAAAAAATTTCGTAGTCCAAAATTGGCCATCATCTTGTTTGAACCGTAAATGATAAAATAAATAATATTTGTTATATGTCATATTCTTAGAATGCAGTTTTAGAAAATGTTTATTCATTATACAAACTATATATGAACATGCAAAGATTTGTCTTTATTCTAGGAATAAATTAAGAGTTGTATGATCATGTGGTTCATGAAGATAATAATTTATTTGTTTTATATTTTTTGTTTTGAGTATTGAGAATCTATTAGGAAGAAAAAGCTTCGGAAATGTTTGTTTGTAATGAGTATAACGTAAATCAAATCAAATATAATATAATGAATATATTTTGTTCATAATATAATACTCTTGTCAAAGGGCCTTTGGTTTATTGTTGAAGTTGAAAAGCTCACAAAGAGCCCAGTAGGGATCAAGTCTTGGTGAATGCAAAGCCCCTAACATTTAAAGGGATGAGGTCGGCATCGTGCCCCTACATGTGAAATATATTTTAATAGTAATTTAAAGCCTTGATATCTATAGACTGTGTGTGATTGTATCAATTAATTATTTTTTTCATGTTATAACAAGATTTGGTTTATGGTTAGCGTGTAAAAAGAAAATTTTAATATTTTATTTGATGTGATGGTTAAGTCTAGATTATAATTTGTTTTAATAGTCAATTGGGAAAAGGGTGGACTAAATTTACATGTTCATCTTCATATTTTGATAAGATTTGGTTTACCATTATGGTACAATGTAGTATTTTTGTAATGTTATATTTGGGTTGATGGTTAGGTTTAGGTTATTATTTGGCTTATTATTCAATTATGAAAAAGAATATATAAATTTTTTTCATTTATAATTATATGATTTTAAGTTAAAATTTATATACGACTATATTGAATTAAGATTAAACTTAGGGTACGATAGGGTTTGGGGCTAGATTTGATATTTATTTAATATTAAGGAGTCTTAATGGATTTAGTCTAGTTCATTTGTTGCCCTTTATTTTCCTTTTGACTCTAGGTGTTGCATCTCACTGTCTCATCCTTTTCTCACTCCTTCATAGATGTCCCCGACCTAATCTCACCATCTCTTCCTCCAATTTAATCTCTATATCTACCTCGTGCCCATCCTAGACACACTCTTACACACACTCTCACATTTCATTTAGTTTTTTTACGTTTGACTTGGGTATCTTGCATTCAACTAAATTTTCACATATTTTTTAATATGGTTTACTATTTTGAAAAATATTTTATTGGGTATATGATATAGGTTAAGTTATTTGATGTGATGGTTAGGTTTAGATTATAGTTTGTCTTAATATTCAATTTGGAAAAGTGTGGACTACATGTACATTTTTATGTTCATACTTTAATAAGATTTGGTTTACTATTGTAGTACAATTTAGTATTTTTGCTATGCTATATTTGGGTTGATGGTTAGGTTTAGGTTATAATTTGGCTTATTATTCAATTATGAAAAGGAATATAATTTATTTTCATTTACAATTATTATTTTATGTTCAAATTTATGTAGTACTATGTTAAATAAAGTTCAACATTAGGGTATGATAGGGTATAGGGATAGATTTGATATTTATTTAATATTAGGGAGTCAAAATGGATTCACTCTAGATCATTTGTTGCTATCTATTTACCTTTTGACTCTAGGTCATGTGTCTCACCCTCTCCCCCTTTTCCCACTCTTTCATAGATGTCCCCTGCAAACTCTCTCTCTCTCTCTCTCTCTCTCTCTCTCTCTCTCTCTCTCTCTCTCTCTCTCTCTCACACACACACACACACACACACACACACACACACACACGTGCGCGCGCGCGCGCACGCAGACATGCATACGTGCACACACACAAAAGTACTATATGTCCTTATATTGTTCTCTAATTATCCTCTCTCTCTCTCTCTCTCTCTCTCTCTCTCTCTCTCTCTCTCTCTCTCTCTCTCTCTCTCTCTATGAGACACAAACATAGACACAAACACAGACAAATGCGTGCATGCGCGCGCGCGCGCACACACACACACACACACACACACACACATGTCCTTTAGGTTATATTTTCAACATGGTATCTAGTATTGAATTAAATTTAGCTTTGGAGATTAGTTTCAAATAAATGGTAAACATGCTTAGTGTAGATTTAGTTTAACACGATGGCTAAAATTTCATATATTGTATTTATTAAATATATAAATTAATAACTAAATTCAATTTTTAAAATATAATTGTATAATATATTTTGATATTACATATATTCACATTAAAAGTAAAAAATATACAAAAAAATTAAAATAATTTATGTAATAATATTTTTCTATTAAATGTATTAGAATAACTTATCTTATATAATAATATTTTATCTATTTCTCAATGGCCAAATGATATTGAATCTAGTTTTTAAATTTTATTATAATAATAATAATTTAAATTTACTTGTTATATCTATTTATCTTTAATAATAACCTAGTTTAATGATTAAAATATTTAAAATATTTATTTATATATATGATTCAATATATCCAATTGTTTTAATGTTACAAAGTAATATTGTTTTGTAGATAATAGTGTGATCTGAAACCTTGAAGTAAAAATTAGAATACAATCTATCCAAAAACTACAACAAAGAATAATAAAGTTTTTAAACATAATGAGGTTAAATTAATAAATAATTATCTTTATTTAAAAACTGAATTCTAGATCTTATTATATTAGCAAACGATCATTTTTAGTAAAAAAATATGAATTATAACTAATAAAATACATATATTAAAGAAAAGGGCTATAATTTGCAATTGAAAGGAATAAGACAAAACCTATTTATTGATAAAACATATTGTGCTTGATAATATAAAAGTCTATAATAGTTTATATAAAGTGATTAAATTTTTTATGCATGAATAGAATCATATCTTTTTATGAATAATAGCTAATTTGGTTGATGTAAAGACCTTATAAAATAATCACCGATGAGATAAGTATTGCAACCTTCATTTTCTTCATGATCAACTTTGACTTCTTCAAAAACATCTTGAAAAATAGCTATTCTATTAAATGTCTCCCTTACTTTTTCTATAACATTTCTCATTCTCAAAATTTCATTATTCGAGATGAAATCAATTCCTACTGCTGCATTTTCAAAATGTAGAAGAAATTTAGAATGACTCTTTAATGTAGATTTTTCACATTTATCAATAATAGTTTGAGGGGATCCATCAGAGTTCACTGAGCCAACTGGACTTGGCATAATGATTTCAAAGTCATTGTCAAAGTGGTCCATTATATTAATATTATATCTTAAAAAAAACATAAAAGGTTATGAATTTAAATTTATTACATATAATTTATTATATATGGTGACCCTAGCAAATATAGAGCATGTACACGGAAGAAAATATGATTTGCAATAAAGAAAAATCATTATATTCATTTTTAATTTAAATGAAAATAAAACTCATTATAGAAGTGTAATATGTCAATATTCTCAATTGCTTCTTATACATTGTAGAGTGCATGCGATCATCTAAAAGTCTAAATATATCTCCTAAATATATCTAAAAGTTTTAATTTTAAATTGTAAATTATCAAAATTTGTTAATTAAATATGAGATATATTAAATAATTATAAATAAATAAAAATATTATATTATATATATATATATATATATATATATATATATATATATATATATATATATATTGTAATATGAGTTACAACAAAAGTAAATTTCCATTTGAAGTTGTTTGATTGAATATTGAAATCATTGTGGAATTATTTTAATAAATAGGATATTGAAATTGATTACAATGGTATCAAGAATCAATCATTTGAATCTGAATCATTAGATTCATTATAGAGAATCATGTTTCTTTAAAGTAGGTCATGTGTATCAGGATCCAACACATCAAACTAGTATAGGTGCTCAAAGGTTCTTCATCTCATATATGAAGTACCATTATTTGAATGCCTCAGTAAAGAAAAATCATAGATTAATTGTGTCCATGTAGGTATATGTTCTATTACTACTTTTTTGATTCTTTCATGAAATGGAAGATTTGAAAAACCCCCTAATTCCCCCATCTATCAACCACATGTCAATTCCAAGGTGTATCTTGTAATCGAGCAAATTGTATACGAAAAATTTGGCCATGATAGTGAAATTTCTCTAGACCCTGAGTACTAATTTGTGAAGCTTGAAGCATTGATTTCAACCAGTGAGAACCATTTTCATTTGAATATGTGGGGTAAGGACCTTGTTCTAAATAGATGATTGTAGGAACAAAGTACAAGTCGGTGGGATCACACTCCTCACAACAAGACAATTCATCAAAAAAAGGATCTCTATAGAAGTAGTTGAAATTTTGAAGAGCAAGAGGATGAAATCTAAAAAAACCTACTTCCAAAAGATTTTTTTTTTGAAGATAAATACTTTTTTCTTTCCTCGCCATGAATTATTCTAAGATCAACATACTTGTAGAAATCATCAATTCTAATTGTTCTTTTTCTTAACAATATTTTTTGAAATATCCAAACGAGAGTAAAGAAAAGAAAAATGACTACATAAAAGAGAATGAAATCTAAATGAAATATTTATTAAAAACCTAAACAAGTACTTCTCAACTGAATAATTTAATAGAAATAACTCAAAATATGTTCTTTTAAAAAATATTACAATTTGCAATTTAATTGGTACCAATATCAAAGAATGATAGAATATTTTTTTCCAGTCTTCCTAAGAAAATGAACATGTATAACATCTTAATTAATGATCCATATTATATTTTCATAGAGCAACTATCTACAAATGATTTTACAACTACATTATAATAAAAAGATGTACCTATTGCAGTCAATGTTATTGTAATATTAAAGATAAATGTTTTATGACATATTTTTTTATTTTTGTAAGCCTTATTATTTCTACTTTTCCTTTTTCAAGTTGTTTTCCCTTTTTCATTTTCTCATAGAGATCATAGGAGAATGGTGGCATTATCCTCAATGCTTGTAATGATTTTACACAAGAAATCACAATAAATGTCATTCATGTTCTCTCTATTGGACCTATATTAATTGTTGTTTTTCCAAGTGTTAAACCTTGAGATTTGTGTATTGACAATGCCCAAGCCAACTACAAAGGTATTTAAGTTATACAAGCTCTTTGTGATGGATATATTGGAACTAATTTTGGATTTTCTTCATTGAAAGGGAATCCAAAGTAGGTGCCAAATTTCACTAGTACATACAAGGGTAATTCTGGTGGCATGGTTCCTGGCTTGTACACAATCTCATGAACAAAACCTAGAGCACCATTTACAAGTCCTACTTCTATCCATAAATTGGAAGTGAACATTACTATTGCATTCTTTGAAATCAACAATTCCATATCTAGCTCATTTGTAGAATTGTCATATGCTCTAGTAATATTTGATACATCAGTTGCAATTAGAATGTGACATACTTCTATTATTAATGTGAACATTATCGTTTGATGAAAATAAATAAAGATTTTTATCAAAATCATCATTATTTCTAGAATAATATTACTCATTCCCAACATCAATAAATTCCAATCCACAATTGTGGAATTTGCATCTCTAAGATTGCTAAGAAATTGATATATTTTGTTTTTTTTTGGTTCTTGTCCATCTTTCCTAAAAATCTTTTCTAATGTGACCAGCTTTTTGAATTCTCCCCATAGTAGCTTTGCTCTTCTAAAACATGCATATGGTACTTTTTCTTTTACTAGAGGTAGCTGTCCAAGGTCTCCAACTAAAATGGTTGAAATTCCTAGGAAAAATAACAAACATTTATAAATTCATTTGATTTTCAATATAATATTTTTATATATCATGAATAATATTAATCAAAATTTAACATATAAAAATAGATGAACACCTCCAAAGCTGAGATTGGATTTATGAGGAAATGCCTGATGAAGCCTTGAGTCAATATTCTTGAGTAGCTTCTCTAGAATAAAGCTCATTTCATCTATCAATATGTATTTAATTGTTGACATATCAGTCAAGTTTGTTATTAGTGACATACACTTATTCAGATTGTAAGTATCTACCAAGCTTATTGTATAGTTAATAGTGTTAACCAAGCATTTCAATTGTTACCAAGTTCTACAATTTTTATGGATTCCTTTGGATAAATTTTAGTGTGTGCCAAGTAGTTACATCTATTGTGAAGATCAATAGTGTAAATTGAGCATCTTAGTGTATGCCAAGTTTATCAGTGTAAATTGAGAAGTACAATGCTTATTGAGTTCATTGTTGATGTGATCCGAGTCTAGTGTTAACTGAGCTACTAAGTGTTAAGCTGGTGATTCATTTTATATCGAGCTCATAGTGGAAGCATTGACTGAGTTATATAGTGTGAATCAAGTGATTTAGTTTATATGCCGAGTTTGATAGTATTCATTGAGTCACCAATACAGATTGAGTTCAAGGCTACTTTGAAGTGATTAGTGTGGACCAAGTTTCTACATCTACCGAGTGCATGATGATGCCAAGCATTGACAATGGATGCCAAGTATCATAACCTCACTAAGTTAGTCTTCCGAACTTGAGTGTCTACGTTTGAGCTGAATTTATAATAATTGTGTAAACTTGTATTGTGTTCAACTTTGTAATTGTGTAATTGTATTGGTATATATATGTAATGTATTGTATCACATCCAAAATATATGAGAGGAATGCAATGTAATCGAATCTAATTAGAGAAGAGAAGAAAGTGGAAATTACAAAGGCTATAGTAGTATAAGGAGTGGTAAAGATATATTTTTCATAGAAAGGTGATTTGTACATACAAAGGAATCTCACTCAAGAAACTATGTTGTAGATCAAAGATCAGCTATTGCTTCATCCTAATAGGTGGATTAGTCAAATCCTTTAACAAGGTAGACCTAATAGTGTTATGCAAATCTCTTTACCAAGTGCATACTTCATTGTATGTTTGTAAATCATTTAACAAGGTGGATCTAGTAGTCCTTATTGCTCCTAACAAGGTAGATCATCAGAAGTGATCAATGTAAGCCTTAACAGGTCAACTTTATACTATAGTACTAAAGCTTGTGGGTATCATCCCCACCCTAGTTTTACTTTTTATTTGGAAGGTTTTTAGGTCACCAAATCTATGTTTCAAAGTGTTTGCATGCTTTTATGTTTTTAGTTTCTTATGCATGCAATTAGTTCAAAATATATGCAAAGGATTAATTGGGTAATTAAAGACAGAAGTTTTAAAGTTATTGATTCACCCCTCCCTTCTTCTAAGTAACTTAGCCTTCATAATATTTCCAATAATTGGTATCAGAGCTTTGTGGTTCTTAGAGAATGTTTGATAGCTTGAGAAAAGATGAAGGATCATGGAGATATTCAAACTTGACAAGGCTATTGACAATGAGAAGCCAGATTTAGAAATGGCTATTACACAACTCAAGAAAGAAAAGGAGCAACTCTCTCAATCCCCAAAAAGAAGAAATGATATTGCAATTCAAATGAATGATCATCTCTACATTGAAGAAATAATTAAAGACCTTCATTCAGCAAGCAGCTCAGATGAAGAAAATCAAGCAATCAAAGAACTCTTAGAAGAGAATGGTTCACTGCAAGAAGAAGTAAGAAAACTAAAATTAGAGCAATAAATTCAGTCAATAAGGCTATGTGAAGTCATGGAAGATAAAAAAAAGATAAAAGTAGAAATAGAAGGAAAAGATAATGAGATTCAACATTTATCTCTTTAATAGGCTAACTTCATTAGTTAGCTCACCAATGCAAATGAAGAAATCATGAATCTAAGGTCAAAAAATGAAAGATTACAGAATGATTTAAACTCTGAAAGACAAATCAATGAAAGAATGATGAAATCCCAAGCATACATGAATCAATTGAATGAGAAAAATCTCTATAGAAAAAAAGGAAAAGTAAGAATTGGATGCAAAGAATAAGGTGAATCTTTCAAACAAGGAGCTCAAAAGAATCAATGACCTACTTGCAATCACTATGGTAAGATAGGTCATATATCAAACAAATGTTAGAGCAATGGAAATGGAAAATTCAATAGAAAGTGCTACAATTTCATTCAGCATGGTCAGAAGCCTAATGAATGCAAAGATAAACCAAGATTTGGAGGAAAATGTCACAAATGTAAGAAACATGGACACAAGTCATCACAATGCAAAACCAAGATATTGACTCCAGCAGAACAAATTGTGAAAGCTATATTTGGTTGGGACTACAACACTTAGTGTAGATGTAATTATTGTGGATAATTTGGACACATTGGAATTAATTGTGTTAAACATCATATGGGAAAGAGATATTGCTAAAAGATGTTTCATTTGTACAGAACTTGGTCATCTTGCCAAAAATTGTATGAATGCTGGAAGAATTGAAGATGAAAACAAGGCAAAGGTTGATAACATTAGAAAACAGATGAGACTACAATGGTTTGCAAATTCTAATGAGAATGCAAGTACAAACAATGATGAACAAGTCACTTAAGAATTGGGTGACTCCATCATTTCTACTTGATTTCTCAAAAGAGAATCGGAACTAGGCTACTAAAGATGACATTTAAATCAATTCTAGTTAATAGATCAACAAGATCCAAATCAGTATTCAAAATACAAAAAGATCATTGAGTAAAAAGGTACTAGTTACTATTGAGTTACTTTCCTTACCGAGTGAGCTCGAGTAACAGACTCTACTGAGTGAGGTCATAAATAACCGAGTCTTAAGTGGTTACCGAATGATGGAAGACTCTACTAAGTAATCGATGCAAGTGAAGTGGATGACAGTCTATCAATTTGATCTACCATTTGTACCAAGAATTTATGGTGGAATTTGAAAAAATTTTAAAATCAAAGTCATTTTTACTATGAAATTTGAAGAGCTATTATGCAATGCAATCTTCAAGTGCATTCAAGCGATTTGAGCAAATTATTACCAAAAGATTTCAAATTCTCTTAAAACCTATTGAGTGGAGATGGCATTCCACATCAGCAAGGAAAAACGAGGATCCAACATGTTGGTTTTAGGTGTAGAATGGAAAGCACCAAATTTCATGCTCACTCCTACAATCATAGAAAACATAGATCCGAGTGGAGTGCAGTCACAAATCCCTCGAAAGGGTACTGTTGATTAACGACATTTGTTTGCATTTTAAATGTACAATTGAAGATATTGGTACTTTGGAAATGGATGAAGCCCTAGAAAAGTTATGTGTGAATGGCATTTTGAAACCCGAGCATCAATATCTTGAGGCTAAAGGATTAACCCATATTCCTCACATGCCCCATGAATTTCGAGTGAAATGGATTAGATTTATTCTCAGTTGGGTGCACAATGGATAGTTATGGTTGGAACAACCAATTTTGATCATGAAGAAGATGATTCAAAGAATCACTGGTCTCCCAATGTTGGCCAAAGCCAAAATGACCAAAAACTTAGGTTGGGTTAAACTAGAGAAGAAAACCCTAGCAGAATGGGATGGTAGAGGCATGAAGATATGTAGTGTCATTGACATGGAATTAGAGTTTGGCATTCACATCATTGCACATAAGATCTATAGTTCAAGTAGGTTGAATTGTGTGTCATGCGAAGTAGTTGACCTTGCATACAATGTAGTCAAGAATAATCTTTCTCTTGAGCTTGCCAAGCTACTATTGAATCAATTCAACAAGAACATGGAGAGAATCAGAACATCAAAGAACAACCCATGTAAGTTTGTATTTCTATTTACATGTTTACTCTTTATGCTAAAAAATTCTTCCCTTCAAAAGGTTCAGTTGTTTGGAGAAAAGATGTACCAATACTCTACCAAATTAATGAGTAAATTGCTGAAATGGGAGAAAATTACTCTAGTATCATGGATAATCATTTTGATGCATTCAAGGAGAAAAAGAATAATAGATTTAGAATCCCCAAGAAACTAGTTGAGGATTACAAGGATGATGTATTTTTTATGTTAGATAGTAATAAGGTATACATTCAGGTAGTTAGGCCTATAATTGCATGGGTGAAACCACTAGGGTATGAGGTTAATATTGATGAAATAAAGGATATAATTGAGGCACTTATAAATGAACCAATGGAACCCAAGGCTGCATATTTTGGTACTTATGATGAAGCCAAAGCAAGGATAGAACTTGAAATCAAGCTCCCTTAGGTGGTAAGAAAAGGAAAGGAAAGAATTGCCAAGTTGAAAACAAGCACCACTCTTTTTTTGACCGAGGGAAAAGGTGAAGATGAAGAAGAATTAGAGAAAGATGAACCACTGAAGAAAAAGGGCAAGGTAATCATTACTAAACCTACCAAGCCATCCACTTTAGTGTTCACCAGGATATCCTTAAGAAAAAAAGCTGATAAGGAAAGAGGAGATATAATATTCAGAAAACCTCCACCCACCTTCCAAGATAGATTGAAAGAACTATAGGCAGGGGCCGGTATAATAAATTTTAAAGCACTAAAGTATGAAACTAGGACTGAAGAAGAACATAAGAAAATTGAAGATCTGGTGATGGATAAAATGGGTAACTAGAAATACTCACCTAACCATTTTATCTCTCAGATTCCTTATATTTTGATGGATAAGATTATACCAAGATGAGAATTTTCCATGCAAACTGTTAAAGACATCTATGTGCAAACCTTGAGGTAGCTTGTACCAAGATTAACTGACATAGAGGTAAAGGAATCTTTAAACAAAAATGAAGAGAAATTAACCTGAAAATTCAACACTTGTCTAGTATTCATGAAAGATATTGAGCATGTTGTAAAGAGTGCAACAAATACATGGAATAATGTATATTTCATAAACCAAGTGATTTTCTAGTCATCATAAGTGACAAGGTTGATGAAGATGACCAAGAAAAGCATGAAGGAGGAAATGATGAAGAAACAACACATTTTGATACTATTGATTATGAAGAGGAACAAGAGCAAGAGGCTATCAAGGAAGGAACATTGGATGATGAGGAAACTGACCTAGTTAAGATTTCTGTAGCAATTATTGCCTCACTTCCTTGCTCTCCAAGAAAAATAGTGATAACATTAAGCACAGAGACAACCTCAGTAGGATTGATTGTGACTACTACTGACAACACAAACATCCAATCAATCTTTGCACTAGTTCAGCTTAGCATATCATTGACTGAAGTATCAAGTACTTCATCTACCAAGCTATAGACTCTTCTCTCTTCAATTCTGATTGAGACATCAATTTTGGCTACTACAGTTAATGAGTATTTCTATAGTAAGTGCAGTATCAATTTTTGTGGCAAGTCCTATTATGTCTACTATTGTTTCCATTCCTAGTAAGAAAGAAATAAGTGCAAGGATAGTTGAGACCAAACCTCAACCAAGCACAAAATTTTTGGGCCAAGGAAAAGAAAAGGAGGAAATAGACCTTGATGAGGAAATAGTGATCCCAAATTAGGACATTTCCAAGATCAATCCAGATCAAATGTAGACCTTTGGTGAACTTCTCCAAAAGAAAGCCAAGCAACAGAGGCTAAGAGAGGAAAGAGACAAAGAAGTTAAAATCATTGAGGATGCAAAGAATATTTTGGTAGAGGCTCTAGGTATAGAGGTTGATTCTTCTCAACCAATTTTGAATCAGTTGGCAAAAGTAGTCGAGAAGTATAATGAAGATGTAGATGGACAAGACAATTTATTGCAGAAAGCAGAGAAGAAGTTTGAAAATAAAGTGTTAGAGCACATTGCTCAACAAATTTCCATTTACCAAGTAGAACTCTACTATTTTGGGCTCTCTAGAAACCCCTTGTACTAATGTATCATCAGTTTTTGGTAAGATACTTGATATTTCAAATTTTACTAAGGAAATAAAGGACAAAATGTCTAAGATTGATGAAGATCTCAAGGTGAGTGCATAGTAGTTGCAGCTCGACCCAAGTTCAAGTTCTACACATTTCAATAAGATTATATTTTTTATAGATAAGCAGGTAGAATTTCTTAGAGAAGAAGCAGGAATTGGATCTACATTGGTAGATATCCAAACTATGATTCTTCCTAACATGGATGCACTACAAAAGCATATTGCACATGCAAAAACCCTCATCCATGACAATAATTTCTCCATAGTAGATTGCATGATTGAGTTGTCAACAGAAGTATAGATTGCACTACAAATGTAAGGTCTTGCAGGACAATCGAGAAAAAACTTCGACACTCATACTAAAGGTACATTCAAATTTCTTGTCTCATTTTGGCATTACTATGTAAATATATAGAATAAATATTTTGCATTAATGTCAAAAATAGGGAGATAGATGGAGAAAGATGTAAAAAGTTATGGGGGTGAAAATTTATTGTAGAAAGATGTAAAGTTGTAAAGAAAATGGGGGAGAAAGATGTGAGATTAAAAGAAGCGTATAGCTAGTATATATTCTATATAGCAAGGAGATGTATAGTATACTATTCAGAAATATATGTTACAAAACCAATTTTGAAAAATCTCAAAAATAGTATACTCTATCGAGATAGAATTACATGGTGATAGATAAAGGTATTCAGGAACTTTTTGAATTCAGTTTTGATTGATAAGTGTTTTTGTCATTAATGCCAAAGGGGGAGATTGTTGACATATTTGTCAAGTTTGTTATTAGTGACATACACCTATTCAGATTGTAAGCATCTACCAAGCTTATTGTATAGTTAATAGTGTTAACCAAGCATTTCAGTTGTTACCAAGTTCTATAGTTGCTATTGAGTCCTTTGGACAAATTTCAGTGTGTGCTGAGCGATTACAACTATTGTGAAGATCAGTAGTGTAAATTGAGCATCTTAGTGTATGTTGAGTTTATCAGTGCAAACTAAGTTGTATAGTGCTTATTGAGTACACAGTTGATGTGATATAAGTTTAGTGTTAACTAAGCTAGTCAATGTTAACCAAGTGATTTAGTTTATATCGAGCTCATAGTGGAAGCATTGATTGAGTTATATAGTGTGAATCAAGTGATTCAATTTATATGCTAAGTTTCATAGTATTCATCGGTTCATCGATGTAGATAGAGTTCAAGACTAATTTGAAGTGATTAGTATGGATTGAGCTTCTATGTCTACCAAGTGCATGATGATGTTGAGCATTAAAAATGGATGTTGAGTATCAAAACGTCACTGAGTTAGTCTTTAGAACCCAAGTATCTATATTTGAGCCACATTTGTAATATTTGTGTAAACTTGTATTGTGACTGACTTTGTTATTGTGTAATTGGATTGGTATATATGTAATTTATTGTATCACATCCAAAATATATGAAGGGAGTGCAATGTAATTGAATCTAATTAGAGAAGAGAAGAAAGAGGAAATTACAAAGGTTATAGTAGTATAAGGAGCAACAAAGATATATCTATCACAACAAGGTAATTTGTACATATAAAGGAATCTCACTTAGAAAACAAGTTGCAGATTAGAGATCAGCTACTACTTCATCCTAATAGGTGGATTAGTGAAATCCTTTAACAAGCTAAACCTAACAGTCTTCTAGAAATCTCTTTACCAAATGCATACTTCATTGTATGTTTGTAAATCCTTAAACAAGGTGGACCTAGCAGTCCTTATTGCTCCTCATAGGGTAGATCATCAGTAGTGATCAATGTAAGCCTTAACAGGTCAACTTTATACTGCAGTACTAAAGATTTTGGGTATCATTCCCACCCCAGTTTTACTTTCTATTTGGAAGTTTTCTGGGTCACCAAATCTATGTGTCAAAGTGTTATGTATGCTTTTATGTTTTCAATTTCTTGTGCATGCAATTAATTTTGAATATATGCAATAAGATTAATTAGGTAGTTAAAGATAGAAGTTTTAAAGTTACTAATTAACCCTTACCCTCTTAGTAACTTAGCCTTTCATAATATTTGCAACATTAATATGAATCATTTCCTCTTGAAAACTTGTCAAAAATGTTCCTTCTAGTTACATGAAATACTTAACTAGAATTTTCAACTTTGAATGTATTGTTGATCTACCAATGTTAAATGTTGATACTCTAGTCAGTGCAAGGAGTAATACAGGGGAGTTATTTGGCATTGCAACTTGTTTAGATATTTAGTAATTCCACCAATCAAATATGACTTTCCCATACCTGCAGTTCCTTGAGCAATCATATACAATGGATTTACACTCTCACTTGCTTGATAGTGTGTCATAATGATGTTAAATTCCTTTTTTTGTCTCACTAAAATTTGTTACATGTTGATATTTTTCTCTATGGAAAAATCTAAAACCAATCCATTTTCTCCCATTCTATTGATAAAATTTATTGCCACATTTCTTTCTTCATCTTACCTATATGTATTTGATTGATTATGGTATCTATCTATATCCCTTCATCCCAACATATCAATTTTAGAAACATGCATTTCTTGTCCATGATGCAACTGTGAAATTATTTCCCATTTATACTCTATAGTATTAACTTGACCAATAATATTTTCTTCCCTTTTTGTTTCAATAATATTCTCACTGTCTTATGATTCTATTACTTTTTTAACATGCCACAAAACATAGTTAAATGATTCCTAATTTGAAATGATGGTGTTATTATCTTCACCAATATCAATTGTGATTAATTTGAACCTTTTGTACAAAAGCAATTCTAAGAAACCAAAGTCAACAAACTTTCCAGATTGGTGTGATAGAATAGTTACAAATCTTGGATATACCCTGACAATTCCATTATTCTATATCTTCTTTTCCATTTATTTTTATTTTTTCTATCCTTGTTAAATTTTCATGATCTGGAGGCATCAATCAATGGCAAATTTTCCATAGAGTTGGGTCTCCTTTTAATATATGCATCAATAAAGGATTCTTTTGTCTCGTCACTTTCACCTTCATTTGTTTTTGTTATTGGTTTGAAAGTTTTGCATGAAACATTTAGATTAACAACTTTTGTGCTACATTGAACCAATGGAAGTTCTAGTAGCATATGAAATGTCTCTTGAGCTCCAAGATCTCTTTCAACTATAGTTTTAGTTAAAAGTTTCCTATACACCTTTGAGGAAAAGTCATCAAGATTCTCGATATTGGCCAAACACATTAGCATTTGATGGTAGGTTTCTAAGTTTCTTTCTACCTTTGCTGTATATTTTGCAATGTATCTAATAACCACATGCTCTAACAAAAACTAGCTTCCAATCAATATTAGCTCTCCAAAACTGGAGTATGTAATGATTGTATGTTTTAACTCTATCATCATTTCTAGCATGCTCAAACTTTTTTTCACTAGTTTCAATGTCCTCATATAACTTTGAACCATTTAGATTTAGAGGGCGGGGGGCATTATACCTATACATGTGAAAAAAATATTTTATATTACACTAAATAGTCACTAAATTTATTATCTATATGAAATATACCATTGAAACAATTTCTAACTAGAAGCCATTTTCCCTTCCATTTTCCTAAGACATGCACCCTCCTTACACATTGTATGCCTTTTGATAGTATCTATAATTTCCCCATAATCTCGATCAAAATCTACATCCATAAGTTTTCTTGTGTCTCTTAAGCATGGATGTTGTGAATTTTTTTGAAATGCCTAAATCAAATCACTTCTAATTTAAAAATTGTTCAACATAAGAATAAATAACTCTATATTAAAGCTAAACAAAATTTATAAACTTATTGTAGATATACATGAATGTTATGTTGGTGAGCATCAACTCTTGGATTCCATGCATGAACAATCTTGTTAAAATAATTTCTAGCTTTATTTACCTTCTCTTCATTATGCCAATCTATTAAATCCATATTTTGAGCACCATGAAGCCATAAGAAACCATGTACATGTGGAGACCCCCTATGTTGTGATTCATATCTAGACCAAAAGTCTTTAACATTCAATCCCTTTTCTAACATCTCCTTTCAAACACAATATGTTTGAGGTCAATGTAGTGAGTGACAATGTGAGGGTAGTAAACAAAAATTTTGTCTTCTCCAATTTTGGGCTTCTCTTAGGTTAGTTGGAAAAGTTCCTAGAATTAGAGCATGTAGATCAAGCCAATACATGTCAATTGCACTTGATGTAAAGAAAATTGTAGGCGTCCCTAACTACCTAAGAATTTCACATACTTATCCTTGATTTGTAGTCCAATATTACCTTGTGCCTCACAAATTTGTACCAAATTACATCAATTAATCATCAAGATGAGAATTTAGTACATGTTCCATGTGTTCTATCAATTCATCTATGGTAATTGGCAATTCTTGGATATGTCTTTTTGGAAATATAGAACTAGAATTTTGTGCTTGGTGTCTCATTATCACATTCAATATGTAATGCCAAAATCTATGATGTTTCCCAAATTCATTATCTCTAAATTGAATAAGATGTTTCACATATTCATATAGAAAGACTTGTCAAAATTTTGGCTCTATTCAATCACATTCTCCTTTAGGGAAAAATTTAGGAAAAGCCATACCCAATAATCTGGGTGTTACATATTCATTCACTAGAGATGTACAAACTAATGGCTGATCAATCGACCTCAAAAGCTCAATATTTGGGTTTTTAACCCATGCATGGATAAATTATATTTCTATTTGGACATTTGGTGGTGGTGTTGCCATATATGTCGTGTAATTTCTATTGTCATCATCTTCCTCTATTTTAAGTTCTACTAACAAGATATCATTTTCAATTCTGAGTCAAACTCAACATGAACTATCTTTATCTTATTGAAAATACTATAGTCTCTATATTTTCAACATCATCCAAAGAATGATCATCTACTTTTGCATAAGAATAAAATTTATCATTATTAATCTTATACTTTTGTGCCCCATATACCTGACTTCTTTTGACTATAAAGTCATAATTTGTACCTTGTTGATCCTTTTTTCAGACAATTATCATTGAAAACTCTCTAATTGGATGTTGAAGAATTTTATATATTATTTCTATATCTTGGAGAAAGCTTATTGTGTGTCCATTGTATTTATATTGTCCCCTTTTTGCATGTGTCACTTGAAATATTGAACTGACAAGTGAAATCAACATCTCTTCTACATGAGTTAAATTTGCAGGTTTCTTTGGTTGCGAGCATGGATCCATATTGTTCAATGCAAAGAATCTATTATTTCCTTTTTCCTATTGACATCTTGAACACATCAGACCTTCTCTTGAATGTCTTACTTTTATGCCAGGATAGAATTCTTGACACATATAGCACATTCTAAGTGTCCAACACTATCAGGTTGATGTCAAAAAGTTAATTGAAAGTTATGAAAACTATTCCCAAAGAATTCATGATAATTCTCATGTATTTGCACATTACAACTACGAATTGAACTTCATTATTATTTTGAAATTTAGTGCTTGTACTATATTGTCTACCCTTCTTCTATCACTTCTTTTTCTTTCTTGATGGTTTCGGTTTAGCCTTTGACATTCCCTTTATATATCATTCATTTTTTCATGGCATCTCTTTCTATACTCCCTTTGATAATTACTTCTGTATTCTCTTTCCTCTATGGATGATTGAGTATTTATATTTCTAGTACAACTATGTTTTTAAATTTCTATTTCATGAACTATGTGTTTTTGTGGAATTATTGTATAGTCCATTTCACTCACATTTCCATCTATTGAAATATCAATATTCATTCCTAAAATAGTTGTTGCTTCACTTTCGTTGACAATTTGTTTGCTAGGGTACAAAATTTGAATTTATGCTATGGTTTGATTCTTTTGATCTTGTTCTCTTATTTTGATGTAGCAACATCCTAGGATTTTCTCCAATCCTACATATTGGATCTAAGTGCTACTAGTTTCCAATTTTCTATTTCTACCAAGTTGTTCAGTAGAGGCTGAGTTAGTGTAGCTCCTAGTGGGTGCCGAGTTAATGTAGCTCCTAGTGGGTGTTGAGTTACTATAGCTCTTAGTGGATGTTGAGTTATTGTAACTCTTAGTGGATGCCAAGTTATTGTAGCTCCTAGTGGGTGTTGAGTTACTATAGCTCTTAGTGGATGCCAAGTTACTATAGCTCCTAGTGGATGCTAAGTTACTATAGCTAGTGGATGTCGAGTATTCCTGTATGTGCCAAGTGTTAGTATTGGTTTAGGTTCTATTTGTGACAAGTTGTCTATGAGCTAAATTTTTCCATTTAATTTATGTATGGATATTTAATTTGTGTTGTGGCTGACTTGTGGCTCAACATATATTTATTGTGAAGGATTTAATTTAGTTTGTAATGAACTAGGATGACTTGTGGCTTAGTTGGGTATAGGTAAAAGGTTTTGTGGAGTATTTAGGATAGTTGGAGAATTCATTCATTTTCAAAGGAGTAAAGAATATTGTGTAGATGTGAATTTGAAGAGCTAGGGATGTGGCTTGAGAACTAGAGGATATGCTTGGTGGACCTAAGTGTACAAGTGTGGATTTTTCTTGCTGTTCTTATCCAGTTGTGGATGTTGACTAGCTAGAATCATGTTTGTAAGTGGATCTTATTGGATCTTGCAGAACTATTATTGTAATTGTAGTTTATGTTTGGCCCTAACTGGGAAGGCCTTATAGTTGCGCATATTGCATGTGATCAGTTATATCTATAAATAAAGAGTTGTGATTTGGTATTTGATCTTACATTACTATTATTTTGTTGTTGTGTTTCTGTTGTGTGGTTGTTTATTATAACCCTAGATTGAATCCATGGGAATGCATGAGAGGATAAAAAAAAAAAAAAGAAATAAGGGCAAGATATATGAATGATTTATTGCAGATCTGAGGGTTTTGGGTTTGCTGTTATGATGGGATGTTAAAAGATTTGGGCATGTGAAATTGTTGGACAAAAGAGTTTTTCGGATGTTTCATTTTAAATGAGGGTTTTGGGGGGTAGCATGTAGAAATGACCTCCTGGGTAAAAACAGACCTCACCATTGAATCCGGGTCGACATTTCCATAAAATTTGATATATAATATGCCCTAGTTTGGCCATGTTCAGAGGAAATGAAAGAGTTTTTTAGTTTCAACCCGTGATGGCCATCAAATTTAATCCCGTCGGAATTTTCGTCACTGAAAAAATAAAAAATGAAAAATCGTACTAAAAATGGTAAAAAGACTGTCTTAGTAAAACAACCATAACTTTCTCTCAAAATATCGGATTTCAGAGTTCTTATAGGCGTTGGAAAGCTAATTCAGAGCACTACAAGATGGTGTAGGTTTGGTTCTCTAATTTTGATATTTCGTCAAGTTTTGAGAGCCCTAAAGTCAGATGTTATTTATTTTGAGCACGGATTGGGGCATAACTTGGGCATACGAAGTCGGATTTTGGACTTCGAGTAGTCAACGAAAAGCTCTTGGAGAGCTCTACACATTGGTTTAGATTTTGTGCAAGTTTGGCATGATTTATTTGGTGATATACTGATCTGAACAGTTTATAGGTATATTTTGACTATGGTAATATTGTGAGTTTATGGCATTGGAGATTTAAGTTTTGATGTCATTGTATACTCAGTTCATATTTTAGATTGGTCTCATGATGATATGGTTATCAGTGTTTGGTTTGGATATGCATGATGACTTGTTGGGTCTACAAGTTGTGCAGTGTTGTAAGCGGTCTATACTTATAGGTTGCATTTATAGCTTGGTTATGGGTTGTCTTTGCCCATTGATCTTTCATTATTGATGCATATTCAGATTGGTGGCTTGGATTTGGGTTGTTTATGCCCTGAGTCACATGATTTGCTAATTTTATTCTTCATGTAGAAGGGAATAGATGTTGTTACCAGGTACAGTCATGGTGGAGGATTGTGGTTGACTATGCTGACAGGTTGGACATACTTTGAGAGCCAGATGCTCGGTTCATGGATGTGATCATGGTGTCATGAATTTTGGCATGACATGATTGGATATACAGGTACATCCTTGATGTTCATTAGCTTGGATTTCTGATTCAATTATGGTGGTATATCTTCTTGGTTGAGGATCATAGTTATTTGGTTTCTTTTGAGGAGCTCATGATGTGCACTTTGAGTTCTTTGATGGTTTAATGCCTTGGTTGATTCTCATGGTTAGAAGATGGTTTTTCATCATGATGTCATGGATAGCTTGGATACACAGTTTAGTGGGAGCTTGTGACAATGATGGGGTGACAGTGCAGGATTAGTTCTTGGTTTGGTTTATATCTTCTTGGTTTGGAGAGGATGGATTTTATGATGCCATAGGTGACTTGGTACCATAGTTGAGTGGGAGTTGTTGGCATTGATATATTTATTGAGTGTTTGAAAATGTTGAAGGTTTGTCTTAGATCCTGTTGCTGCAGAAGCGTCTTTGACATTTGCATGGTGCACTTGTTATCTTCATGGTGTTTGAAGATGGTTAGATTTGAGGACTCATGGAGTTCTTGGTTATCTTCATGGTGTGTGGAGATGGTTCTTCCTAGTATGTGGAGATGATTTTCTTCATGGTGTGTGGAGATGGTTGCATCTTGAGGACTCACAGGGTTCTTGGCAAAGGTGTGGTTTATATTTTTTATTTGACATGTTATCCTTGGTGTGAGGATGGTTTCATTATTATGTCATGGTATACTCTTGATACGCGTTTAGAGTTGTGACATATTATAGTGTGTTCATATGGAGCATGTTATCTCTTTAGTTGAGATGGTAAGATCATGTTGTCATGTTTATGTTCCTGAGGCCATGGTTGGAACTTTGACATTGATCTTGATTTAGTTTCTTGGTATTGAGTACACTGATCATAAGCTGGATACTTCATGATATTGCTATGTTACATTTGGAGTTGGCATGGATTGATTGGTTACAGGTGCTCATGGATACTTAGAGACGGTGGTGACGCTGATTTCTCTTGGATTAGAGAAGTATTTGTTGGGACAGTTGATGGTTTCAGCAGGAAGTCCGAGGGGCAGTCACCTGATATGGACTTGAGAGAAGATTGTTCTTAGATGAGTCTTGGTTGGAGACTTGGGTATCTTGATGAGCATTCTCATTCCCCACTCTTAGTCTACTCGGCGGTTTTCTACTTGAGAGGTATAGCCCATTGTTTTCTCTCAGTTGCATTATATTTATGCTTGTCTTTCATGGATATGGATCTTGAGCTATGGTACATGAGTTAGTTCTGGAGGGTTCATTTGAGACATGGTTTAGCATTTGTTATCTCCATGTGCATATGTTGTTATGCTGGTTGAATTTGGGAGATGGTTTTATATTGGGTATATTCCTTGGATTAGGAATGGTTATTCCTTGGTTTAGAAATGGTTTATTGAGTTTGATCTTCTTGTGAGAGGTTCACATCCATGATGAGTTATATGGTATGGTTTGGGTGTTGTTGAGGCTTCTTGTTGGAGTTTTATGGAGGAGATCATACTTGCACAGTTTACATCTAGAGGTGTGTGTAGAAGGACATGATACAGGTTATGATTTGCATGGTTTCTCTGGTCTTGGTTATCTTCCTAGATGTTTAGTTTTGCTTACATTGGATTTGAGATTGGTTGGAGATTGTGATCACTGGTTTGTGCTCATGTATGTCATGTGAGAGATGACATGGTTATTTCTTTCTCTTTCCTCTGTTGGTTGTGGTGAACTTGGGAGAGTATTGGAGAGTTGTTATGAGAGTTTTTCTTGCAGGATATTGGATTATGTATTGTGGATGTCCTTGATGCTACATGGATTCACTTCTTTGAGATGTTGTTAGTGGATTGGTTATAGATTTGACATTATCTTTTGCAGTAGGAGCTTCTTGGTATATATGTGGCAGGTATTGCTCTTGAGGCTTGTGATTGCAGGTTATAGATTGGATATGTCGGTAATATAAGTTTCACTTGTTATACCTTTGAGGTATGGATAGTTGGATGGGTTTGGCACTTTGCTGTGGGTGCTATTTCAGCTATGGATATTTTGACAACTACGGATACATGTGATTACCTTTGGATCAAGTTTTTTGTGCTTGGAATTTTAGTTGGTACATGATTTTATGATCTTCTAATGCGACAGGTTGGGTGGTTTTCTCTTTGGATGGCTTCTATGTATGTCCAGTGGGAGTGGCATAATAGGAGGTGAGATCATTCATGTTTGAGATGCTGGATACTTTGATTTTGTTGCGGGTACCAGGATGGAGCACTTGGTGTATTTTGATCCATGATGGTGGATGTGCTGGGAGGGATTGTTCCCTTGTTCATTTATGTGGCTACAGATTGACCCTATGCAATGTATACAACAAGTGGGAGATTGTTGAGATAATGGGTGTTGCACACATTGCATAATATTGTTATATTTTATTATTTTATTTTTTTATTATGTAATGTTGTACCTAGATGGATGTGCAACATGTAAAGATTCCCATGGAATATTCTTGATGAGTTGTATTGTAACATTGTGATAATATTTCATGTAATTATTTAATATTGGGGAAAAGAATTAAATGCCCAATATTAAATGTGGGTTCAGTGGGTTAGGTAGCACATGGTTTTAGCACATGGTTTATGTAATACCACTTAGTGGTTTTGTGGGACTTGCTACTATATAAGCAGCCACAAGGGTAGTTGTTGTAGAGAAGAGATAGAGAGTGAAAAGGAGAAGACAAAAGGCAAGAGTCGAGCGGGACAAGGCTTGACAGGTTAGCCAAGGGAGCATTTGTGAAGGTTGGAAGCATGGCATGGGATGTGTGGATTCATGCTTGTTCACATAGTTTGCTCAGTTGTGGCTATGGCCATGAAGCCTTCCATGGTTTTATGGCAATGGTATTTTTGCTGAATAATACATGATGATGGATGCTTTTGGAGGCTGGGTTTTTCCCTCAATGAGGGTTTCCCAGGGTATATCTTGTGTCACATTTTATGGGTATGTTGTCTATTCTCTTGCGTGTGGATTTTAATTCCATGTTTATTTTAAATCTATTATGGGTTATGTGGAAACGGTTATATTCTTTATTGCCAAGTTTCCTTACAATTGGTATCAGAGCCTGGTTTTGGCTTGGTCATGGGTTCAAATCTCCCCGGTGCCATCCCGACCCGTGTAAGCACCTGGTATGCGTGTCGAGGGGGAGATTGTTGGGTGATGCGACGCGCTCCCCTGCCCACAGGTGGTTAATTATGTGGTGTTCCATGTTCACTAACAGTCATGGCTTTTGGTGCAACGGTAAATGGGCCACGCACTTTGGGGATTCTCCTACCTTGTAATACATCATATTTTATACTCTCCTTCACTTCTTTCTCTTTCTTGTTGGTTTCAATTCAGTGTTTGATGTTCATTTTCTGTATCATTCATTTGTTCATGGTGTTTCTTTTTATATTCCCTTTGATAATTACTTCTATATTCTCTTCCTCTATGGAAGATTGAATATTTATATTTCTAGTACAATTGTGTTGGTCAATTTCCATTTTAGGCACTATGTGTTGTTATAGGATTATTGTTTAGTCCATTTCACTCATATTTCCTTCTACTAAATTTTCATTAGTCATTCCTACAATATTTTTTTCTTTATTTTCTTTTTCAATCCATTTTATCCTTCCTTTGATCTTGTTCTCTTCTTTTATAATATCCTTCATATACCCTCATAAATTCAATTTTGTGTCTATGAGAGTGAGACTCATAACTTATTGTTTTGAGATGATTCCCATTTTCTTCTTTGATGGAACCCCTTTTTTGTGGACATATATTATCAAGCATAGTATCTAAATTTCCTTGAATAGTATTTGTATCATATAATTCTTCATGCAATCTTGTTATTTTTCTTCTAGCATATATTTCCCTATCTTATTCATTATGAATGATACATTGGGTTTTCCTTTCTATAGCACTCATTTGTTCTTGTTTTCATTGTCTATACTCTCTTTGATACTTCCTTCTATGTTGTCTTCATTCTTCATCAGTTTGAGCTCCACGTGTCATTACTATGAACATCAAATAATTAAATAAGAATATTTCTAATATAAGATTAAATTATGTGGTATTTAATATAGATAATTAAAAAAAAAGTCTTTAAAAAAATACTATTAGATAATTGTAGACAAATTTAGAACTTAGATATTATCAACAATAATTAATATGAAATAAGAACATAAACTCAAAGTTGATATATAATATATATTTTGTCAAAATATAATTTACAAGATACTACTAATTTTTCTAACTCTTGTGTCTTATAAATCATTTTAAAAGTTAGAATTCTATTAGTCATGCAATTAATAAATAATGATAATTTATCAACACCCAATTTCTTTAATTTTACAAAAATAGAGTATAAAATTTATCATACAAAATTGTTTCATTTATTCATGTGATATACAAAATTGACACATAAATATATATAATGTACTAAAAACATTTTTTTTTTCTTTAAATAAAAGAAATCATTACATTGTAAAAGACACATTTAAAATGAAATTCATTGCATAAAAATATCTTTCCAAGATAGTGTATATGAATAAGGTGCCTCCATCAAAGAATTTAAAATTCTCCATCAAGAAACAAAAATGATATAACACCACTATGTCTATTTAATTTTAGCAAAAACTCTAGACATGACTTACATTCTATGATTTTTGTGCAGTTTTAGTCTCATATGTTTTGATGACTTTCATTATTTCATCTTCTTTTAGTCCTAGCTGATACTTCATCTTCACATTTATAAATGCAATAATTCTTTTCATTCTTGGTTGTTTCATCTATTTGTATGCAATCTTTTTGAAATTGATAGATAGTAAACTTCTTTTCCATCAAATTGTCAATGTCCTCTTTACATGAAATTTTTTGAATTGACTTCAAAAATTGTTAAAAATGTGTTCTTGAGATCAAACATTCAATTGACATTCCCAAGAAAAATGCCCAAGGTTTTCTCCAAACATCTTAATCATCGATAAACTATTTTTTGACATATCCTTAAATGCATTCATTTTCTTTCTATAGGTTAAAAGTATCATTTTCCTCATGTTAAGTTTTATAAGCCACTCTAGAAGAATCTCTTTTCTATGTAAAATTCCCATATCTTCTAGCTGGACATGGGAGGATCTTGTCAATGCTCTCAAAATTAGATTTTTTTTTGGTACAAAATAATAAATATTTTCTAATTTTTTCATCTATATCCACCCCATTATTTGCAATATCTATAACATTCTCATAACATTTTATCCCCCTATTTTTGAATTGGCTACCCAAACATTGAAGTTCATATTTTCATTTTGTAAATGTAGAACATATTTCTTCTGTGTTTGGATTGAGGCAATGGAAAGGAATGCAAAGGAGAAGAGATAGTGTAACAAACTGTAATGGGCACCCAGGAATGCCCAAAGGCTGAATCAACTGCTGAAATTATATTAATTCTAAAAATGTTGCAATCAAGTACAAAGAGATGTATTCCAAAGGCCAAACCCTAAGGGAATGACGTCTAGAATGTTACAACAGAGAATGAATTTCCTCTATTGCAAAAAAAAGGAGTGTGATTCACACATCCAAGCTCTTATCAAATGCAATTCACAATCATCCGATACAATAATCCCATGCTAAACAATGAGACTCTCACCCCTATTTATCCTATTCCTTCACCCTTCTAGAAAGAACTAAAACATTAATTAATTGCAAGTGCTAGAAGCTTCCCCCTTCCAATAATTAATGCACTCTCTAGAAACTCCTCTCTTGCAATAATTAATTGTGCTTCTAGAGGCTGCCACCTTTCCAATAATTAATACACACTCTAGACGCATCTCCTTTGTAATACAATAATTAATTAAATTAATTAAGTATAAAGCCAGCTTTTAATTTTAATTTATTTAATGACTTTATAAGAAACTAATTTAATTTTTTCTTATCCTCCACTTAGACTTTGGAGAACGTCAAGGCCAAAAGATGGGATCATTAAAAATCTGCCCTCCTTGAAATTGCTTGTCCTCAAGCAATTAAGTAACATAATGGACTCCAACCTCCACCTAGATCCCAATATGTGATATCCATATGGAAGTTAAACCAACTGCAAACCCGCATCATTAGGACCAACCCCTGTAGCCTAGCATTCAAAACTTGTGCTGATGAAGTCAGAATGTCATCATAAGGCAACTCCATAGAAGATCTATGAAACGTCTTCTTCCCTTTATCCATCCACATAATATATATTGGACTGGAATGCATATTATCACCATCATGCATTGAAAAAAATGTAGTTGTATGTGAACCATATGTACTCATGCTAACTGTATCAACAATAGGTGTTGCCGCATCGAAATATATGGACATAGGAACAACATTAACTACTGCAACAGAAAACTGAACTGAATTTGTAGTTGATGAAAACTCATAATCATTACCATGTGTGGCTTCATTAGAAAATACATCAACTACTACATTTATACCATTAAACTCCTCATTGGATGCTTCAACTGACATAGAAGTGGCTGTTGATATGATAGTATCCTCGCATTCTCCTAATTCCACTATTGCTACGTCATCATCCCCTGACAAGGCTTCATATGTGGTCTCCTGACTTTGCACACATGTCCCTACTGACTTTTCTGAAATGCCCACATCACCAACATCATAGCTGGCTGGCTCTATACGTGTCTCGATCCCACCTAAGAAATCGACTACCTTCTGCTCTGGAGCAACGTACAAATCATCAATGTTGATGCCCATCTGTCTAGCCATAAGCTGCAACATCATATCCATTCGCCTATTTTGCTCCTGTTGCATACGTTGCCTCTTCTCTAATGTACCCAATAACTGTCTCAACATCACATCTTGATCTGGACTAATATACATCTTTATCTGGCTATCAATATGATCTCCATAGGATGGCAGGACTTATAGCTCTGATACCACTGTAATGGGCACCCAGGAATGCCCAAAGGCTGAATCAACTGCTGAAATTATATTAATTCTAAAAATGTTGCAATCAAGTACAAAGAGATGTATTCCAAAGGCCAAACCCTAAGGGAATGATGTCTAGAATGTTACAACAGAGAATGAACGTCCTCTATTGCCAAAAAAAGGAGTGTGATTCACACATCAAGCTCTTATCAAATGCAATTCACAATCATCCGATACAATAATCCCATGCTAAACAATGAGACTCTCACCCCTATTTATCCTATTCCTTCACCCTTCTAGAAAGAACTAAAACATTAATTAATTGCAAGTGCTAGAAGCTTCCCCCTTCCAATAATTAATGCACTCTCTAGAAACTCCTCTCTTGTAATAATTAATTATGCTTCTAGAGGCTTCCACCTTTCCAATAATTAATACACACTCTAGACGCATCTCCTTTGTAATACAATAATTAATTAAATTAATTAAGTATAAAGCTAGCTTTTAATTTTAATTTATTTAATGACTTTATAAGAAATTAATTTAATTTTTTCTTATCCTCCACTTAGACTTTGGAGAACGTGAAGGCCAAAAGATGGGATCATTACACAAACAACTTCAACTGAGTTATAACTTGGAGACTATTTAGGTGAAATTTTGGTATGAGATTTAGAAGTTGAATGTATAAAAGGTGATCCATGAGAAGTTGATTCTTGTAATTTTATCATAGTAACACATTCTTCCTCTAATCTTTTCCTTTTCAATAGATCTACACCATCACTCTCATTTTCACACATGCAATGCAAACACATGTCCTTTGAAGAAATTAGATTAGCCTCTTTTATTATCCTTAGAGTCATTCATTTATCATCATTGATCATAATTACATTAACTGGATTAGAGCCCTCTATAATATGTGGTGCAATATGATAACTCAACATAGGTATTGAAGTTAAAGGATATGGCCTTTGTAACCACTCGATGGACATAAGAATTACACCCATAATCCTATTTTCAATTGATGTATCCTCAAGAATGTACCAATTAACTCTTGGGATATCTTTTTCTGAAAATTTTTCTATAGGAAATAGAGGAATTAATCGATTCTCATCCTCTTTCATGTCTTCATCTATATTCTTGGGTAAAAGTACAAAGTTGTATCACCTTTCAGGATGACTAATCAGAATGACTGAATTTGAGTATTTCTATCTAAAAATATATTTTTTCAAACATATGATCTAGATAAATTCATTTTAGCTAAGTTAGATATGGTCTCACACTTTTCCAATTGAAAATGTCTATTAAATGCATGTGTTATACTAGTTTCTATCCAATTACTAAAGAAATAAAATTATTTTAGAAAAGTAGTGTTTCAATAACTCTTAGTATTTTTTATGATATTTTTTTGATAACATATAAACACTAATTTATAGAGCTCAAAGTCAATAATATTCTCATATAGAGTTTATAGGTGTTTTAATTAGATATAGTATATTGTAATTAAAAAAATTCTACAATCATGTATTTTAACACTCCAAAAGATGTTGATTTTGACAAATAAATAAATATTAAATCATATTAAAAAAATTTAAAATTATACAATACTCTAGAGGTGAGAGTCCTCTTAAAGAATGTATAAATTTTCTTTTGGTTATAATAGATTTTTTTTGAAAATTTTGGTGGGAGATGAAAACTATCGATTTCAGGTGAATTAAAATTTGAATCATTATAAAAGAGAAAATATAGATCTAAAGTTTATTTTTCTTTTTGATTGTTCTAGCTATATATATTATCTATAACATAGTTTGATATCAAAGGGAAATAAGTTTATTTCAATATATTTTTGTGGTGAGAACTTGACCGCTAATTTTCAACATTTTTTCAGTAGCTTAAAAATTATCTATAAAAATTAGGAAAATATATCAATTCCTATTCCAAATAATTAGTAGAAACTATAATCCTAAACTTCATTCATTTCTACACGTTTCATTAGTTTAATTAATTTTCAAATTCAAAATAATAATGCAAATTTATGTTATTGAAGGTGAATAGTTATACTTCTTTCATTAGCCTTTTCTTTTACATGATCTCATCACATCAATTCTTAGTTTGCCCAATAGTCTTCCAAACATGGTAAATATTTGTAATTGTTCCCTAAAGATTGACTGAATGTACCTACTGGGTCAAAATTACATCTTCCATTTCCAAATTTATAGATACAAAAAGGGGATAGATCTCTTTTTGCTATTTCAGCAACACTTTTATCTATATATGAATAACCACTAATTGTAATTGGAAAATCAAAAAAATTGGCTAGCTTTTCACCATAATTTTTTATGAAATCCACAATTTGTCTATGCAATTTGAGTAACAAGATTCTACTTGAAGAATACTTCATAATTTTAATGGCATACCATGATAACTATAAACTCCTAGGTATGAAAATGTTTGAAATTGAACATACCAATTTCTAAACTTTATTATTTCATTGCATGCTTCTGTTGATATCCTTTTCCTTGCATCATTTTCAAGTTTTATTATTATGCAATATAAGGATGCATCTTTGACTCTACATAAATGTCTTTCAGTTTCTATGAGTTCTAATTTCGGAAAATATTCATGCACCATTGGCTTTCTACTGCTAATATGTGCAACCCTTGTGAGACCTAGGCATTTCCCCTACAAAGCCAACATATACATCAAATAGGATGTCATGTATAATTTCTTAGTTGATAAAAACTTCTCTAACTACTTGTCTAGGTTATCACTGATTATTGTAGCCCAGTCTATTTGTTTTCCTTCTATCATTTTCATGATAAATAGATACATTCATGGTTGAAAATTATTTTCCTCTCTATGTCCATGCACCCTATGCAAGAGAGTGATGTAATCTTTTGGCTCTTCCCTAAACTCAGATTTAGGCTGCCCTCTTCCCATCTTCTTAACAATGATATTTTATTGAAGCAACACAATTTTATTAGCAAAGCATATAGCATTTCTTTTTTCTTTTTTCATATAATACTTCTTACTTCTTTGCAAATCCATGGTCTCATATTTAGAATGTTTTTGTATGGAGAACATTTTTTGTACCATGATAGGGCTAATATCCAAAATGGTTTCTTCCTTTGCATAGAAGATCTTACTTTTCTCCTTATCATAGAATCATGCACATTGTAAAACCAAATCCATTGACTGCATAGAATTAGGGAATGTTGTTGCTTCAACTAAACCAGAAGCTATCAAGCCTTGCAATAAAATTGTAGTTTGCTCCCCATTTCTTATTTTTTCAATGAATTCTAATATGTCAACATGACCTAAGTCAGTGTCCCATATCTCCTCAAACTTATAAGGAAATAAAGAATAAGAAATTCTTTTGTTATATTTGAACTTCATTATAGATGATATTAAATTTCCTAGAGAAAAGAGAATATATGAGATTTATAAAACAAAAAATTAATATAATGACAAACCAAACAAAAATTTTAAAATAAAAAAAATATGTTTAATATATTAAAACATTAAACTTTCTCACAAATTAAATTGTAACATAAGTTTAAATTTCATTTAAATAATAAACTCCAAGGCTTCAAATAAAATATATATAGTATTTTTTGAATAGTTAGGGATCAAGTCAGAGTTAAAGTTGGAGATAGAGTTGGGGTTGGGGTTAGGGTTCGAGTTAGGGATCATCATAGAGAAATAATTTTCATCAAATTGACTCTTATATATTCTTTTACACTTTTAACATCATCTCAATTTTTGTGTTGGGACTTATAACTTCCCTTTCATGAATTATTTTTTCCACTATTTGAGTCATTTGTATAACACATATCCCAAATTTGACCATAGTTGTACTCCAAATACTCCTACATTGCACCTAAATCTCATACTTCCCTTAACCCTGTCCCTTATTTTAGTGTAAC
Organism: Cupressus sempervirens; assembly: GCA_028749045.1. Classification (NCBI taxonomy): domain Eukaryota; kingdom Viridiplantae; phylum Streptophyta; class Pinopsida; order Cupressales; family Cupressaceae; genus Cupressus; species Cupressus sempervirens. The sequence goes on along the minus strand of CM053789.1, from coordinate 108,025,300 downwards.
ATTTAACCACTTATTAACCCTAACCATAACACTAAGTGTCATATAAATGAAATTGTAAACCTTGGATCCTAACCATAACTCTTACTCTATATATGATTGTACTAATCATTTAGTAAATTATATACCTTAGCCTAACCCTATATGTACAAGTATCTAGAAATAATATTTCTTTTTATAAGTTATAATATGTATATACACACACCCAAAGAGAGAGAGAGAGAGAGAGAGAGAGAGAGAGAGAGAGAGAGAGAGAGAGAGAGAGAGAGCATATATGTAGACAAGAAGGAGCTCATATTATGTTTCTTATAGAGGCATGTTTTATGTAGAGAGAGAGAGAGAAAAAGAGATTATGAGGTGTATCTAGAGATTAGGCACAAAGAGATTTAGGGTTAGGGTTAGGTTTAAAATTAGAGTTAGAGTTGGGATTAGGGTTAGGGTTAGAATTAGGGTTAGAAATATAGTTAGGATTAGAGATAGAGTTAGGGTTAGGGTAAGGAAAAGAATTAGGGTGAGGATTAGAATTAGGATTACAAATATAGTTAGGGTTAGTGTTAGGGTTAGAATAAGAGTTAGGGTTAGGGTTAGAGATAGAGTTAGAATTAGAGTTAGAATAAGGGTTGGAGTTAGAGTTAGAGTTAGAGTTAGGGTTATATTTAGGGTTAGAATTAAGGTTAGGATTAGAATTAGTGTTAGAGTTAGGGTTATGGTTAGTGTTAGGGTTATGGTTAGGGTTAGCATTAGGGTTAGGGTTAGGGTTAGTGTTAGGGTTATGGTTAGGATTAGCATTAGGGTTAGGGTTACAATTAGAGTAAGAGTTAAAATTAGTGGTATTGTTAGTGTTAGTGTTAGTGTTAGTATAAGAGTTAGAGTTAGAATTAGAGTTAGAGTTAGGGTTCAAGTTAGAGTTAGAGTTAAAGTTAGAGATCAAATTGTGATCAGGGTTAGATTAGGGTTAGGGTTAAAGTTACCTTATTAGATTTAGGGTTAGGGTAAGAGTTACGGCTAGGATTAGGATTAGAATTAGGGTTAGTGTTAGAGTTAGGGTTATATATAGTGTTAGGGTTAGGATTAGGGGTAGGTTTATAGTCAAAGTTAGGGTGAGGGTTAATATTGGGGTTAGGGTTACAGAAAGAGTCAAAGTTAGAGTTAGGGTTAGAATTAGGGGTAGGGTTTGAATCAGGGATAAAGTTAGAGTTGGAGTTAGGTTAGAGTTAGAGTTAGAGTTAGATTTAGGGTAAGAATTAGGGTTAGGATTAGAATTAGCATTAGAGTTAGAGCTAGGGTTAGAATTAGGGTTAGGGTTAGGGTTAGAGTAAGAATTAGAGTTAGAGTTATAGTTAGGGTTAGAGTTAGGAACAGAGTTATAGTTAGGGTTAGAATTAGGTTAGGGTTAGAGCTAGAATTGGGGTTAGGGTTAGAGTTAGGATTATATTGGTTTGGGTTAAGATTAGGGGTAGAATTAGAGTTATAATTAGAGTTAGAGTTAGAATTAGGGTTACAAATATAATTAGGGTTACAGATTGAGTTAGAGCTAGAGTTACAGTAAGGGTAATAATTAGGGTTAGGGCTAGAATTAGGGTTACAAATAAAGTTAGGGTTAGGGTTAGGGTTATATTTAAAGGTAGGATTTGGGCTAGATTTAGAGATAGAATTAGAATTAGAACAACAGTTGGAGTTAGAGGTAGGGTTAGGATTAGGGCGAGGATTATGGTTAGCATAAGGGTTATGGTTAGAGTTAGGGTTAGCATTAGGGTTAGGGTTATAATTAGTGTTATTTTTAGTGTTAGTGTTAGTGTTAGTGTTAGGGTTATAATTGGGGCAAGAATTGAGGCTAGGGTTAGGGTTAGGATTAGGGTTAGAATTAGAGTTAGAGTTAGGGATCAAGTTAGAGTTAAAGTTGGAGATAGAGTTGGGGTTAGGGTTAGATTTAGGGTTAGGGCTGGAGTTAGGGTTAGATTTAGGGTTAGATTTAGGTTTAGAGTTAGAGTTAGGGTTAGAATTAGGATTGGGTTTACGATTAGAATTAGGGTTAGGATTAGAGTCAAAGTTACATATAGTGTTAAGGTTAGTATTAGCTTTATATATAGTGTTAGGATTAGGATTATGAGTATGATTAGGGTTGGAGTTAGTGTTAGAGTTAGGGTTAGTGTTAGGGTTACAATTAGAGTTAGAGTTATAATTATAGTGAGGGTTAGAGTTAGAGTTAGAGTTAGGGTTAGAATTAGGGGTAGGAGTAGGGTTAGGGTTAGAGATAGAGTTGGAGTTAGAGTTAGGGTTAGAGTTAGAATATGGGTTTAAATTAGGGTTAGATTTAGAGTTCGAAGTAGAGTTAGGATTAGAGTTATAGTAAGGCTTAGGGTTAGGGCTAGAATTAGGGTTAGGGTTAGGGGGAGAATTAAAGTTAGAGATAGAGTTAGAGTTAGAGTTAGGGTTAGGGTTAGGGTTAAACTTAGATATACATACTTATATATATATATGTGTGTGTGTGTGTGTGTGTGTGTGTGTGTATATATATGTATATATATAAACAAATAAATGGATACTAATTTTATCAAAAATAAAAAATTAGAATATATATAAAAATTATTATCATATCTTCCATATCCGCAGTGACTGCTACTAGCTTATATAAACTTTTATATATATAATGCCAAGAGTCATCCTTCTTGAGCCACCTATTTTAATTCAAATCGTATCCAACACAAAAAAGACCATTATGATTTAAATTAAAATAGGTGCCTCGAGAAGGATGACTCTCGGCATTATATATATATATATATATATATATATATATATATATAAGTGTATATAAGCTAGTTATGCCAAGAGGCATATACAATGGGAGAAACAATTCCCAGCACAAAGAATATTCCAAGGAATAATCCATGTAAGGAAAAAAGATTTAGTGAGAGTTACAAATGAAATAATAGCTGGCCTATATAATAGGAAGCCAAATGGAGGCCGATATAATAGGCCCAAAATAGTAGGGCCTAAAAAAGTAGGACCCAAAAAAATAGGGCCCGAAAAAGTAGGGCCCAAAAAAATAGGGGCGAAATCATTTCAATATGATTTTTTTTTTGTTAAATATAATTTTGCATGCACATTCATACTTATTTTTTGTGGGGAGTGGGGGAATTTGAAACAAATTCATGGAATGTGAAGAGACGTCTGTTGGGAGATATGAGGAGCCTCTCAGAAGTTATAAAACCAAGGCTCATCATTTCATTTTCATTTTATGTTTTTGCAGGAAGGAAGAAGTGGAGGTTATTGGAGGATTAGATTGGAGTTTTTGAATAGAAGGATTAGATTGTAAACCTTGGATCCTAACAATAACTCTTACTCTATATATAATTGTACTAATCATTTAGTAAATTATATACCTTAGCCTAACCCTATATGTATAAGTATCTAGAAATAGTTTTTTATATAAATGATAATATGTATACACACACACACCCAGAGAGAGAGAGAGAGAGAGAGAGAGAGAGAGAGAGAGAGAGAGAGAGAGAGAGAGAGAGAGAGAGAGAGAGAGAGAGAGAGAGAGAGAGAGCATATACGTAGACAAGAAGGAGCTCATATTATGTTTCTTATAGAGGCATGTTTTATGTAGAGAGAGAGAAAAAGAGATTATGAGGTCTATCTAAAGAGTAGGCACAAAGAGAGTTAGGGTTAGGGTTAGGTTTAAAATTAGATTTAGAGTTGGGATTAGGGTTAGGGTTAGAATTAGGGTTAGAAATATAGTTAGGATTAGAGATAGAGTTAGGGTTAGGGTAAGGGTAATAATTAGGGTGAGGGTTAGAATTAGGGTTACAAATATAGTTAGGGTTAGGGTTAGGGTTAGGGTAGAGATAGAGTTAGAATAAGGGTTGGAGTTAGAGTTAGAGTTAGAGTTAGGGTTATATTTAGGGTTAGAATTAAGGTTAGGATTAGAATTAGTGTTAGAGTTAGGGTTATGGTTAGTGTTAGGGTTATAGTTAGAGTTAGAGCTAGAATTGGGATTAGGGATAGAATTAGGGTTAGAGTTAAGTCATATAGGTTTGGGTTAAGATTAGGGGTAGAATTAGAGTTAAAATTAGAGTTACAATTAGAGTTAGAGTTAGAATTAGGGTTAGGGTTAAAATTAGGGTTACAAATATAATTAGGGTTATAGATTGAGTTAGAGCTAGAGTTAGGGTAAGGGTAATAATTAGGGTTAGGGCTAGAATTAGGATTAAAAATAAAGTTAGGGTTAGGGTTAGGGTTAGATTTAGAGGTAGGATTTGAGCTAGATTTAGAGATAGAATTAGAATTAGAACAAGAGTTGGAGTTAGAGGTAGGGTTTTAATCGTTGACACAGACAAGAAGGTCAGCTTATCAATAAAATTTGTATTTTATTAAAGTTGGTGATTAATTTAAAATAAAGGAATCCTATATTTAGTTTATATTGTCATTATTTAATTAGATTATATATGTGGCTACTAAATATATTAATTAAGAAATAAAATCATAAGTCTAAATAGATTCCTTAATGATAGGGAGATTTATTGATTACAATTCTTAATCATTGCAATAAAAATTGCATTAGCATTATTAAAAATTCAACAATATATAATGTTCTCACATCATCATGGAGAAATAATTTTTATAAAATTGACTCTTATATATTCTTTCACACTTTTAACATCATCTAAATTGTTGTGTTGGGACTTATAACTTCCCTTTCATGAATTAATTTTTCCACTATTTGAGTAATTTGTATAACATATATCCCAAATTTGACCATATTTGTACTCCAAATACTCTAAGAATACACCTAAATCTCATACTTCCCTTAACCCTGTCCCTTATTTTAGCATAACATTTAACCACTTATTAACCCTAACAATAACACTGAGTGTCATATAAATGAAATTGTAAACCTTGGATCCTAACTATAACTCTTACTCTATATATGATTGTACTAATCATTTAGTAAATTATATACCTTAGCCTAACCCTATATGTATAAGTATCTAGAAATAAATTTTTTTTATAAGTGATAATATGTATATACACACACTCAGATAGAGGGAGAGAGAGAGAGAGAGAGAGAGAGAGAGAGAGAGAGAGAGAGAGAGAGAGAGAGAGAGAGAGAGAGAGAGAGAGAGAGAGAGAGAGAGAGAGAGAGAGAGAGAGAGAGAGAGAGCATATATGTAGACAAGAAGGAGCTAATATTATGTTTCTTATAGAAGCATGTTTTAACTCTAACTTGATCATTTAACTCTAACTTTAACTATAACTTGATCCCTAACTCTAAGTCTGCATGACACCCTTCTGAATTGCCCCCATTATTTTCATTCTACTTCTTCCATTGGACTCCACTTATCTCAAGAATACTCCCATCTTCTACAATCATCTGGATACAATTACTTAGACATTTAGATTCCTTGACCCACTCTTTCAATCTATAATGCCATCACCACATAAAAAAATGATTTTCCATGAATTCATTGTAAAATTGTTGAGAGAGCTATATCATTTGTCTTTCTACTTTATTTATTTGTATAATAATAGGCTTCAATACATCACCTATTTAATCCTCCTTGAATGTAGTATCTATTTTGTACATGTGACTAACCAAAACTATAGTTCCAATTTTCAATGAGGAAAAAGTAGAGCACGAGGAGCATTTTGCTCTTGATTTGTTTCAATTTTCAAATGTAAATTATAGTTTTGCTCAATTTTTTTTTCTATTTATGATCTAGTTCCCTAAAAATATTGAACAACCTAAAATACATCAATATCCTCCCATGAATCATAAATGGACTAGAACTTTCTACACATCAGATTTGATTTCCAAGAATGTTCCTAGAACACTAGTTTAAGTTCATTTCAAAATGCTTTGGATGTTGTTTGAACAAGGTTTTGTGAGAATATCATACCAACTATTATAGGCTACCATATAATAGTTCATTCATCTTGTCATAATCTAGACAATTTAGAGTTTCTCAATTTCTACATCTGTCCACTTCTATTAAATTGATAAAAAGGGTAGAGTACATTTTATATAATATAAAAATGTATTAAACAATAATATTGTTTAGTGATTTGGAAATAGTATCAATTGTGAAAGTAGATATTTAATATTAGTTTGATATAATAATATGAATAGACTGTTAGATTGTTAATCTTGTTATATGATTTAAACTTAAATCTTACAACAAGATTATTTATGATTGTTAATTTTATTGAATCTTTATACATATGTTTAGCTATGCAAGTGATCCTAAGTTGTTCTTACAAAGTTTCAAAACAATCTCTCCATGTCATGTATGTGATGTGATAGGGGTTTGAAACTATTTAATGGAACCTAGATTAAAACTAAACTTTACTATCTTGTAGACTAAATTAGGTATTATGTTAATCTTTGTGAGTCTTTGAAGGATGATTGTTACTCACACAATGCATGGAAAACCCTTTTCTCACTCAAGATACTACCATGTTCTTCTTGGAGAGTGGATTTGAAAAAAAAATGAGTCAAAATATTATTTGATGATCATCTTGCATGGAGCTTAAACCAATTCTCATTTTGTTTATGTTAAAAAAGTTATTATTACCATCATTTCCACCCGATGTCATAGTTATGCTTAGAAAAATTTCACTACTAAGATCAATCTTATCACATGAATCCACCTTATATAATGGTAGAGATTGATGACTAGAAGGCTCCAATGTGTCATTATTAATATAATTAGGAGACCTATGTATAAATCCTTGCTTGGAGCAGTGATCTATACTCGATTTTAAAATTTATATATTTTTTCACTGGTCATAATTGGAAAAAAATTTGTTTGTGATTGAATATTATCATATACTTATAAAAGGTATGATTAGAAGTATGTATGACATCTTAATTGGATTATGACATACATCGTTGTATTGTGATGGTTAAAAGAAGATAATATGGAAAAAGAGGGGGAAAAAATGGTGAATACATCTTTTTCTTGTGATACCTAATGTAATTGAGATGCTACTATTGATGCCTATACTAGTATAGATTATCATGATTATCTTATAAATTTTGGTTGCATAGTGAGCTATTGTAACTTGAAACTCTTAGCTTTACACAAAACCTACAACAATGTTGTGGGTTGAGAAAACTTTGCCAAATAGAAAATCACTTTATTTTATAAATATGTTTAGCTATGCAAGTTCTCATAAGTTATTTTTTGGTTTTTATTTTATGAATATAGGGTTTTAAAAATTAAGGAAAAAAGCTTAAGTTTTTGGTTATTGAGAAATTCAATTTGCTATAGTAGAATTTTTTTTGTCAAAAAGTACCAATGAATGTGATCACAACAAATCAAGATAATAGGTACTTCAAATTTTAACTTACTAGTACAACCACCCCCTAATAAGTTATCAATTCTTTTATCCTTTTGCAACAATTGCAATTTGTAAAGAAAAACATCAAACATGCAAACAATTTTTACATAACAAAATACAAAAGCAACATAAACAATACAAAAAAATTTCCTATCTGCATAGAAACATCAAGTCTCTGAATACAATGATTGATGAAGCTCAATAAATTAAAGCATTAGGAATCAATTATGCTTTCATGTTATCGAATAGTAGAAAATCATTACAATCTCATTAGTAGATTGAACTAGTTATCTACCACATCAAAATTTGAAAAATAAAAATAAAGATAATTCCTACCCAAGTTTCACTTCCTTCATGATCTTTGATCCCTCTTTTAACAAATTGTCTAACAAAAATATATATACATGTTCATTTCTATAATGATCTTTTCTCTACTTTTTGTTTTTTCAATTTATCATTTGTACAATGACATATCTAAATTATGATTCTCATGAAACTAAAATTGATTACATGCCAAAATCATATATCACCATAAATATTTAGACACTCATAAAGAGTATTTAATATAAACAACAAAATTAGAAATTACAATCTTGACATAAAATTATCATAACCTAAATTAAAATAATCGATATGATTTAAGCCCTTTTAAATATTTTCTATTAAAAGAATATAAATAGAAAGATGTGACTTAAATTTTGTCCTCTCTCCAAATCCCTATTCAAATATGACCATTGATCTTGAAATTATTTTTCTTATTAGACACCTATCCTAAAAATCTTTAAATAGATAAGCTTGTTTGATAGACCAATATTTGAATTCAGAGTCAACAGAAGTCCATGTACAATATTTCATTACACATATGTTGAAGTAGATATGTTTAAACACCATACATATAAATGAGAGGACCATTTTTATTTCCTTATCTTTAATTCTATCTCATTGCTTAATTGGATGTATAATTAGAATTAAATTCCTTTGACTAAATCCTTGTATTGTTCATCATTTGTCCATGGTACACTAGTGACTGGGTCTTATTTAATATTTAATAACTTTATTTTGAAGACATTGATTAAGAAATCATTATATGTTCCACAACTTTCTTCTATATATAAAAATTGATAGTCCTTATTTTACCACGTACTTACCTATCTTAAATTCATTTGTCTTTTAGTTCACCCTAATTAGTATTCAATATTTAGGAATGTGAGGATTCTCTAGTGCGTGCATCAGTCTCTAACTTTGTTTTTCTACTCATATATGTTCATGACTTTTTCACTTATCCATATACGTCGTACAATGCACAGTAAAAAAACTTTTTCCTTGGTGAAAAGTGTGATTAAGTGGTAACTTGAAACTCTTAACTTTACACAAAACCTAGTGTTGTAGGTAGAACACTTTCCCAGATAGAAAATCTCTTTATTTTATACATATGTTTACCTATACAAGTGGGAAAAAAACTCATGTTTCTGGTTATTGAGGGATTCAATTTTCTATAGTAGATTTTATTTTGACAAAAGTACTAATGAATGTAATCACAAGAAATCAAATAAAAGGTATTTAAAATTTAAACTTACTAGTTCCACCACCCATTGATAGATTATTAGCTCTTTTATGTTTTCACAACAATTACAATTTTAAAAGAAAAACATCAAACATTCAAACAATTTTTACATAACAAAATTTAGAAACAATAGAAACAATATAAAATAATTTCCTATCTACATAGCAACATCAAGCCTCTAAATACAATGATTGATGAAGTTCAATCAATTAAATCATTAGGAATTAGTTATAGTTTCATTTTATCCAATAATAGAAAATCATTACAATCTCATTATTAGATTCAATCAGTTATCTACCACATCAAAATCTGAAAAATAAAAATAAAGATACTTCCTACCCATATTTCACTTCCTTCATGATCTTTGATCCCTCTTTTAAAAAATTGTCTAACAAAAATATATACATGTTCGTTTCTATAATGATCTTTTCTCTACTTTTTTTTTTTCAATTTATCATTTTTACAATGGCATTTCTAAATTATGATTCTCATGAAACTAAAATTAATTACATGTCAAAATCATATATCCCCATTTGAATATTTAGATGCCCATGAAGAATATTTTTATATAAACAAAAAATTTAGAAATTATAATCTTTACATGAAATTATAATAACCTAAATTAAAATAATCTATATGATTCAAACCCTTTTAATTATTTTCTATTAAAAGAATATCAATACCAAGACATGACTTAAGTTTTTTTCTCTCTCCAAATCTCTATTTAGATATGACCATTGATCTTGAATTTATTTTTTCTCATTAGCCACCTTTGATAAAAATCTTTAAATAGAGAAGCTTTTTTGATAGAATAATACTTGAACTCAAAGTCAATAGAATTCTATATACAATATTTCATTAGACATATGTTGAAGTAGACATGTTTAAACACCATAATTATAAAGGAGATCACCAATTTTCTTCCTTATCTCTAATCCTATCTCATTGCTTAATTGGACATATAATTGAAATTGAATTCTTTTGATTGAATCCTTGTATTGTTCATGATTTGTCCATGGTAGACTACTAATTGGGTCTTATTTAATATTCAATAACTTTATTGTGAAGACATTGATAAAGAAATCATTATATGTTCCACGACTTTATTCTGTACATAAAAATTGATAGTCCTTATTTTACCATGTACTTACCTATCTTGCATTCATATGTCTTTTAGTTTGCTTGATCTATATTCAATATTTAGGAATGTGAGGATTCTCTAGTGCATGCATCAGTCTTTGAATTATTTTTCTACTCATGCATGTTCATGACTTTTTCACTTATCCATATATTTCCTACAATGCATAGTAGGAAACCTTTTTTCTCTCAGTAAAAAATCTTATTAAAGTTGGCATTGTAATTTACCATAATAATATAAATGTCCAAGCTAGATCTCCTTTATGTATGCGGTCATCTTTCCCATTCTCTTTGTTTTTTATTGAGTACGAGTGGCTCTCAATTTTTTTTATTCTGTTATCATTACACCTTCCTTAATAGTGATAGAAGAATACAAATATGAAGTGAATGTTATTCATCTTTCCTCTTTGATGTATGACCATGACACATAATGCATGACACTGGCCAAAATTAAAAGACCTTATGAGGACTAGGGATGGTTTTCTAGAACCAATCAAGGGATAAAGAAGAACATTAACACTAGAAAGGAGATAGCGAGTAGAGAGGCATTTAAAGTTTCTAGAGAAAACAAAGAGATAATTCAAGGGAATTTAGGTTTCCTAAGTTAGATTTATTTTCTTGCACAAAGAAATTTTGTGATTGTAATTGATATTTGTTCAGGTTCTTCCACTAAAGTATGATTTCCCCAAGGCTTCTGATCTCACCATATCTATTCATTATTATTATTGATTTAGATCACATAGAGAGGGTTATGAATCTAAATATAACAATTACATAATAACATAAACCAATGAGCATACCAAAATAACAAAAAACATCAAACATTCAAACTATAATGCCCGGCTAGGTGACCCTAAATAAATTAACCTAAAATTTAACTAAGTTTTCCAAATAGGTTTTTTGAAAGATAATAACTTAACAACAACAAATATAATATAGCAAAAGCATTAACATTCACATAAAAACATACCATAAAATAGATCACAATTCTTAAGGGTCTCATGAAGTTGAATCATATTTAGGTTTTAATTAATACTAAATACATTATATAACACCTCCATATTAAAGAATAAATACAAGTAAAAATCCATTTAAATAATATACAATTATATAAGATTCTAATTGGCAATAAATAGAATGCACAATCATCACTATACAGGCGAGAGGGTATGAAAGGCTAAAAGAATATACATCATAAAATAGATTACATCATCTATTTAAGATCCATGAAATAAAATAAAATACAATAGGTATAACCATCCATAATTGGTAAATAAGATTAGATAGAAAGGAACATCTGCACAAAAACATCCAGCAATGACATTCGATAGTCAAACCTTTGTGGTATAAGAAAATGCACTAGCACTCAACTTCATGGAACCTAAATGGTCCACTCCCACTACACTGAGGAGATAGTATCAAGTCCCAAACAAGATTACAAACTTAAAAGTCAAGAAACAACATCTAGGTTCAAGAAATCACCTAAAAGAAAACTATCTCAAAGGTTACCAAGACACAAGTATCAACTAAACCTAGAGGCAACACAGACATGTAGGAAATCTTCTATGCAAGTGGGTAAGTGTCATCACATGAGCCAACTCTAAGGTTACTCTAGTAGCCACTTTGGACTCTGGACCCCCTAGTTTCTCTATTCAGCATTAATATCCTTTTGTATATACAAGGCATACTAACAAGTCAACTCTAAGGACACCCTCATAGTCTTTTAATACTCCAGACTTGTTAGTGACTTTCTATGGTACCAATATCTTATTAATTTATTTTAATGCATTTAATGAAATGTTAGATTACTTATTAAAATAACCTACAATAGGTTACCCACCATCCTCTTTAGGGCCTTGACCTCCATTGCAAGCCACTTCCCAACATGACATACATATAATGTACACTAAGCTCATCAAAAGAAAAAGATCACAAATGACCATAAACCACACATTAGTTCTTAAGAAAGAAACTGGGAAGTACTAAAATATTACTGATCATAATCATAGATTCCACCAAGAAGATCATCCTAACAAGATCGATCCCAAAAAAATTGCACACATGAAAAACCATGACATCACATGTCATCACCTAAAGACAATAAGTCATATTCACCTTAGACCTATACAAGAAACTAGAAAGCACAAAAAAACATCTAATCAAACTCATCATAGCACATACATGACACATCACCATGGTCAGGTATAAAAGATTGTAATAAAAACATTATTATGATATCATAGAGAAAAACTCCCAAGTCTCTAGTAAACATCCTGACTAGAGAAAGCTAAGTCAAACCCGAACCCAACATTAGTAAAACACATGTCATAAAGAGTACATACCAAAGTGAATTTCATAATTCATTAGGTTCTGAAAATCCTAAAGTTCAATATTTACTAAAGGTTTTTAGATTCAAATTTTTCATTTTTAAGTAGAAGATTCGATGTTTGAAACTAGAGTTTCAATTTTAATTTTAATTTCCAAATATTATAGTTCATAATGTTTTCAATCTAAATAAGGTTTTAGTTTCCATTTCTTTAGTTACCAGATTCACTAAGGTTTCTGAGTTCATTGAAATCCCAATAGATTCAACAATTCATATAAAGTTGTTTATACATCGTTTCATAGTTCAATTCATTTTCAAAACATAATATACAATAAACAACCAGTTAACAGTTTTCATCTTTACAAGGGATCAAGTTTTCTATGGTGTTTGTATTGTCAAAAGATGTAATAGTTTTCCTTTAATAAAAGAACTAATTTTCATTTAAAAATTAGATAGTCAAGCAAAACCCAAGTTTACTAGTTAACCATCACAATTTATGATTCTAATTCATTTTAATAATAATTTAATTAAATATTATTATAATTCAATAATCATCAATTTATTTATGATAATAATTATTTATTAAAATTTTTTATTTGAAACTATTTTAAAATAATTATTACTATATTAATAAAATAATAATCATTAATAATATAATATTATTAATAATATTTAATATTTTAAAAGTCATTGAAATTTGATATATTAAAATTATTAATATTTAATACATTACAAATTATTAATATTTAATATATTAAATAACATTAAAAAAAAAATATTAATTACAATATTATTAATAAAAAAATAATTAAAAAACTATTGAAAAAAATGCTAACCTATGTACATTTTAAGCCCCCTGGCTGAGCTACTATGCACAACCCTATGGACATAGTAGGGTACTATCGCATGTAGTCCCAAGGTTGCCGCATGGGTAAACAAAGAGGAAAGGGGGGTGGGGGGTTGGTGGCTCTCGCCCACCAAAATATTTAAGTTTATTATTATAAAAGAAAAAGTCATTGCCAAAAGTATAAACAATGAGGAGGTAAAGGGGTTGGGGAGTGGAGGCCCCCACTAACCAAAAACATTATATATTATTTATATATTTTAAAAATAAAAGAAAAACCCTCACCATTTCATATATAATAACACGGTTACATAGTAATTTCTAATTATAATGTAATTATATATATTGATAAATTGTCTAATATAATTGTTGGAATTTACAAGTGTGAAGATATACTTCTAGGAGCGGGGTGTGTGAATCAAAAGTAATTAACTTTAACCTCTTAAAAACCTTTCAACTGAAACCATTCACATGCATCTAATCCATCTAATAAACATGAAAGTAAAGACATGCATGAAAATAGATAACACAAGAATTTGGTAACTCACAAACCCTCCAAAAATGAGAAGGAAAAACTAGGGTGGGGATGACACCCACAAAATATCATTGCAGCAATATGTAACTATAAAAAGTTACAAAGCTCGACCACTTCCAATGGTTTTCCCTATGAAAGGCCTATCCTATTAAAGACTTTACACGTTGTTAAAAGTAACTTGGTTAAAGGATTTACAAAATATTCACTTGGAATGTTATCCTACTAAAGGATTTACAATCATGTTAAGGATCTACAACATGGCTATTAAACCAATATGGCCACTAGACCAACCTATCATCATAGGATTTTCATTCCTAATACAATTTCTAGAGAGTATTAGAAAGTCTGGACCTGATGAATTGCAATCTTCAATTGTTGATTCTAGATCCCTATCTGTTCTGATCCTTGCTTGATCTAATATATGTCTCTTTTTGAAACTCTAATACTCTATTCTTGATCAACTGAATGCTACAATGCTGCTCTTCCTTCTAAGTCTTTAAACATCCCTCTAAATTTCTCTATAATTTACCCATACACTTCTCACTCATGCATACATACAATGGGGTTTCATCCTCCTTTTAAAGAAATTGAAGCCCTAGGTTAGGTATGAATCTACGATCAATATTTAATCTTCATTTCTCACTCAATTCTTGCACTTTTTCGTATTGGTTGTATGCCTTTCCATTTTTCTCATTGGCTGCATGCTGATTACATAGGTAATGCAAAATATATGATCTTATCTTCAAGATCCTTTGAGATTCATCCTATGTCAGCTCCAAAAATGATTTACATCTAAGTTTGTGAATCTACAAACTCATATGTTGATTCTATGTTACTCGACACTTACTAGTTGCTACTGCTTGACACATATAGGAATTCTATTTCACTCAGCTCCTATAGTAATTATGTTTCACTCGGTGCCTATACTTTACTTGACACCTATACTTTGCTTGGCATCACTTATCACTTGGCACTTGAACTTCACATGACACCTATTGAATCTCTGACTCACCACACACTATAGCTCAGCTTCTGTATTATGCTCAACATCATCTTAAGAATTGGTTAAGTGTGTTTACACTCAATTGTCAAAACCAATCTAAGACCAACAATCTCCCCCTTTGAAATTAGTGGCAAAAACACTTAACTAAACATTATGGATCTCATCTCTATGAATATAATACATATTCTATTCAACATATGTACAAGACTTCAAAAACTTTGTTCAAAACTTTGTATACCTCAAAAGTTTTGTAACTCCCCCTAAGCTGATGTGCTATTCTTGTAACCAAAAACTGTTGTGCTGAATTTGTCTCCTGCTAATGTGTCTGATACTCTTTGCCTTCTCATTCTTTTGCCTCTATTTCTGTGTACCCTATTTATGCTTTGTTTGTACTTTGTATCTGCTCCCCTTTCCACATCTGCTTGTAGTTTTGCATCCTTTTGGCTTTCTCAAAAATTCAAAATTTTATATCTCCACCTTTGGGTATGTCTCCCTTTCTTTACACATTCATCCCTATTATCTCCTACTAGTATATCTCCCTCAAAATGTTATATCTCCCCCATTCTTATTGCGTAGCTCAAAAATGAATTTCTCCCCTTTTTGACACTTATGTCAAAGGGTCCTAAGAATGAATGGAATATTTAGCCAAAAATGTTTTATTTACCTCCATGATCATCTTCAGAGAAGCATCCCAATTTTCCAATGCCATTTCCAGTGATTTGAGCTAGATGGCTATCTCTTCTGCAAGATGTAGTAGGCCTTTTAAAGTAGAAAGATTAGGGTCTTTCCTTAAAACATTTTCTACATAGGCCTGTTCTTTATGTAGGACTTCTAGATGTGGAGTAATAGAGGATTGAATCTATATTAATTTGGCCTTAATATTGGGCTCTTCTACTATTCACACAACTAACTCTTTTTGGGTGTGAAGCATAGTTACAAAATGCTTCTCACTTTGAGCTGGATCTTTGGGTAACTATGTGCTAGAAATCTTGAGATTTCATTCCAAGCTCAATATTCTTTGGCTAGTTACTTGTGTGAAGAATGATGAGTCAACAAATTTGAAGTTCAATGAGAATACATTCCCAAGTATTGTTTTAACTTTCTCAATTTTCTTAGCCAATTCTACTTGTGAAAATGCTATCTCGTTGGATATTTTCTCATTAACTTTCATCTAAAACTTCTTTTTAGACCATTCTAATAACTTAACATTTGTACTAAGGTCTTCATTTTGTACCTAGCTCACTATGTTGGAAAATTCCTCCACGATACTAGCAAGCTGAATGCATCAAGAAATATATCTTTTATTTCCACTAATGCTTGCTTTTGTCTATACTCATTTCTGAGTATCTCTTGCTTCATCCTTCTCTCCAGTGCCTCTTGCACTTCATTTATCTAAGCTATGTTCATTGTCTTGGAGTCATAACTTGGTATGACTATTTCTTCATCAAGTGCAGGGTCTCCATAGTGAAGTACCCTTACTACCTTGGTGGAGCTTGAGCTTGGTGTTGAAATCTACAGTGGTACCGCATCAGTGCTTGGTTGCTTGGTAGGAGTCCCTGAGATAGGCAAGTTCACCAATGTCTATATTTCCTCTTGCTCTCTTTCCTTAGGGGTTGTCTCCTCTTCCTTCTCTTCTTCTCTATCACCTTGATCAATGATAATTATTTGAGGAGGTGCACCTTGACTTTGTGTAGTAGGAACATCTTCTCTTGTTTGTTCCTTTGCTGGGTCCTCGACAGTTGTTCTTGCTATGACCATATGATCAACCTTGGCAGTTGTATCATGTGCTTCTTTCTCTTTTGGTTGATCTACTATAGCTATGGGAGCTTGTGAAGGTGGTTCTTGTGTGTTCACCTTCTCCCTAGTGATCTCTACTACAACCTTTTGCAAATCTTCCACACTCACCGAAACAAGATTTGTGCACAGTTTTCATTGCAATGTGGTTTGGTGAAGGATCTTTTTGAGATCCTCTACAATTAGTGGATTGATGTTCTCACCTGAGGTGTCAAGATCATCCTTGACAATGACAGTTTCTATAGGTCTTGTATGTATAGGAATTGGTGTTGGCATTTGGGTGTCTTGGACACTCTGTTCTTCCTGCTACTCTTCAACTATTGCCTCTTCACCTTGTGACTTCTCCACTATTTTCTCTTATTTCTTTTTCCTCTTCATTTCTTCCCTCAAAGGGATCTTCCTCATCTTCTTTGACTATCTGGAGTCCATATATAACCTTCCACATAAGAGTGGATTTCTGCGCAACATCTTCAATTTGATTTTGTAGTATACTAAAGACTTTATATTTTGGTGCAAATTTGCTCCCATATTTCTTACTAGCCTTATTTATTTGACCTTTAGTAAGGTCTGGCATCACATGAGCCAATGTTGACTCCCTTATTTCCTTTTCCATATTAAGGTAGTGATGCCATTTATTCTCAACTAACGAGCTTTGATCTTTAGGCATTGAATTGTCTAGTTCAAGTGGGGTGGTCTTGAACTTAGCCATCATAGTGTAGATGGACTCTTCCACTATGTTTTTTTCTTCCCTTGAAAATTTATTTAAAATCAATGGTCTTTAAACTAGTTAGATTTGCATTATCTCTAATGTTATTGCAAACATTTTTTAGTTTAGATTTAGTAGAACGTCTTACCAATTTGAATTTCTCATTATTAGACTCTGTCATTTCTTCATCTAATTCTAGAGGTGAAAAATATTTTCTTCTCTTCTTTTTCTCTACATTCCCTCCTTTCTCTGTGGCTTTTTTCTTTCCCTATTCTTTTTCCACTTGGGTTTTAGCCCTAGTATCTACCTTTGTAGTTGGCTAGGTTGGGCTTGGCTTTGTTGCTTTCTTCTTTTCCTTTTGCTATGCAATTGGCTACTTTTGTGCTTTTCTCTTCTTTGGTTCAGCCTTGGGTGCTTCTTGCTTAGCACCTTCCTTTTCTTTTGCATCCTTCCCCACGCCTTGGGTTAGTGTAAGTGTTTCTTGACCTTGTTCCTCTTCATCATCATCATCATCATCATCATCTTCTTCTTCTTCTTCTCCTCCTTTAGTAGTTCCTTCACCAAATTTGGCCTTTAACTTCTTCACAAGTTTGTCTTTCTTCTTCAATGGTAGTCTTTAACTCCATATCCATGTTTGACCTTACTGCATCATAGCTTCCAAAATGTGGTGCACTTTTGTCCACTTCCTCAGCTACTAGTGCAGTTATGGCTGCTGATGCCTCATCTATATTTATTTCATAGCCAAGAGGTCTTAGCCATCTAACTCTTGGTATGGAAAATTTTATATAATTGTAGTCAATATCTACAAGAAAGGATACATCATTTACATGCTTTTCTACTAAGGAAACTAGTATTCTTAGCATTTGCTTCATTGTCTTCTTGAAGTCTTCAAAATAGCTAGTCATTAGGGTCTCAAAATTATCTCCCATTTGTTCTATATATTTATTAACTTGAGCTATGATAGACCTATTTTCTTTCCACACAACTTTACCAAAATAAGGGAGCTCATTCTGTACATAGAAGAATATGCAAATCAAAATAGCACCAAACTTGCATTGTGCTCCCTTTTTCCTTCATATTGCTACTAAATTCTCATTAATTTGTTGTACTTTCAGTTCTACAAGATCATAAGTATGATCCCTTTTCACTAATTTCTAGCCTACATCCATTGCAATGCAAGGCACATTGTTAAGTCTACTGGATTGGTAGAACTTATGTTCAATGACTCTGACAACAAAATCAACTAGAGGGTCTTGAATGGTGTCAATTGTCATTCCTCTCTTGTTCCATTTAGCACTAGTATTCTTTTCAATTGTATCCTTGGCATCACTCCTAAGGGTCTTTGGCCGATCTAGGATTTGGTACCCTATCATTCTATGTACAATTGTTTTGGTAATTTTTACTGGACCATCCTCTAGCCATAAGTTTCCATCATGTATTCTACTGAGCACTAGCTTGATCCATTTAGTTTTGAAAATTATAGGGAATTCTAGGGCACACATCAAACCCTTCTTCTCAACAATCTGATATTCCTCTTTCAACACTCCATTTACACATAATCTTTCATAAGCTTCCATCATTTCCATGTCTCCTATGGCTCATATATTGCAATTTTAGCATCGTCTAACATCCTAAACCATAACTACCTTAGGGGGTATGATAGATAGGGCTCCAGTTGGTTCTTTCTTATATGCTACCTCTAGAATTGGCTAGAAATCAGGTTGTTTTACTTAATTGGACACTAGCTTGACCTCAAATGGTTCCTTCTCCTAAGTTTTCCTTGAACTATAAGCCATTTGTGCAATCTAGGGTTTGAGCTCAAAGAAAATATGAAACTATGTAACCTAGCACAAATGTAAATACCTTGAATTTGATGAAATCATGTTGAAAAGCTGTTGAAATCTACTTAAACACTAGATTCTATGTTGTTAAGTCACTCTGCACTCTCTCATATTTTATCTTCATTCAAAATTAAGAAAAATGATTGAAAGCACGATAATGTACCCTATTTTCATAGAATTTAATGTTTAGTGCATCTACAGCTATCCACTCAGCTTCTCAAGGATTTCTGCATTACTTGGCTTCCATATGAGTTTTCTTTACTTGGCTTCAACTAAATTTTCCTCTTCACTCAACTTCCACTACCAACTATATAGTATTTGGCTTCTACTATTTTTCACACTCAACTCGGCATGTACTAGAATTTTACTCGACATCTGAGGGCAACTCGACAACACTTGTGAAATCATGAAATTTTAATTTTGCATCTTTAATCATGCTAACCTCTTCCTTTCAGTACTTGCTTATTTAGGAACCGTTGTATGATAAAACTTTGTAAATCAGTTCCTCATGCCTTCTTGTACTTAGTTTGATGAAGTGTGATCACTTGACTTGTTAGGTGAAGTGATCCCTTCAATTGATGTGCTACACCCATCTTTCTTCTTCCATGTCTTATTAATTTCTCCTTTAACATGTTCAACATCTACCTTCTCTTTTCCTTTGTTGATCTCTCATTTGGGTGCCTTTGACCTTTTTGGGAAATTCTTGCTGATATGACCAATGTTTAAACAACTGAAGCATGTGGTTTGACTAAGCCATCCATTGTAGTTTCCCTAGAAATGCATTCTTATGCAATTTTCTAGAATGTATCCACATTCCTAATAGTAATGACAACTATACCGAGTGTTGTAGTCCCAATTGTAGTGATGTCCATGGTTATTTCCTCTTGCTGGATAATTTGGTGCCTACATAGGCATTGATCTACACTCAAAATCTCTATGGCCATACGTATTGCAATTGTACTAGTGACCTTCAAATCTTGGTGTTCTGATAGTCTTAGTCCTATAGTTGTGTGCTTGATGTCCTTTCTTTTTGCACTTATGACAGTAACCCACATTCTTAGGTTTGTCATGCTGATGGACATTCTTACTCCTGCATACATTTGAGGTATGTCCCTTTCTACCACATAAATGACAAGTAGGTTTAGTGTTCTTACCTTTGTTACTCCTTTCTTTTGTAGTCATGGATGATTCTCCTTGTTTAGTGCTGGTGTATCCTAGTCCTAAAGTATCATTGCTAGCCCTTGGTGATTTTTGTAGCTTCTCAAAGTACTTGATTGCCTCATTGGGCTTGTTGAAGCTCTCTACAATTTCCTTCTCTCTTTTCAGGTCATTTTGCAGTTGTTCATTTTGCATCTTCAGTGTAGAGATCTCAATATCTGTTATACCCAATTCATGATGTGCATTCATCATCTACTTAAGGTGTCTAGCTTCAGGTTTGAAATTCTTGCAAGCTCAATTGAATTTTCTTCTAGTATGTTGGAAAGATTTCTCTTGTCTTCTTCTAGTATAGTGCTTGATGTCCTTGCTTTTTGCACTTATGATAGTAACCCACACTCTTAGGTTTGTCATGCTGATGGACATTCTTACTCCTGCATACATTTGAGGTATGTCCCTTTTTACCACATAAATGACAAGTAGGTTTAGTATTCTTACCTTTGTTACTCCTTTCTTTTATAGTCATGGATGATTCTCCTTGTTTAGTGCTGGTGCATCCTAGTCCTAAAGTATCATTGCTAGCCCTTGGTGATTTTTGTAGCTTCTCAAAGTACTTGATTGCCTCATTGGGCTTGTTGAAGCTCTCTACAATTTCCTTCTCTCTTTTTAGGTCATTTTGCAGTTGTTCATTTTGCATCTTCAGTGTAGAGATCTCAATATCTATTATACCCAATTCATGATGTGCATTCATCATCTGGCTTAAGGTGTCTAGCTACAGGTTTGAAATTCTTGCAAGCTGAATTGACTTTTCTTCTAGTCTGTTGGCAAGATTTCTCTTGTCTTCTTCTAGTATAGCTTTGTTCTCAATGGTTCTTTTCTTCTATTTAGTCACCTCACAAAGCATCATGGCTTGTGATTCTTGTTCAAGCTTAAGTGTTCTAATTTCTTCTTCTTGAGCTCTATTCTTTTCCATTAGGTCTACTATTGCTACATCAAACTCTTTGGAATCTATATTTGAAAATAGTTTTGAGGTGTCAATATCCCTATTTTGTGTATCATTATTAGCTATGGCAATGTCTCTTCTTCTCTTTAAGTATTTTCTCAGTTCCTCCTTAGCTTCTTCCAAAGTATGTAGAGCAATTTGTATATCTATTGCCTGATTCTCTATGATCTTCCCAAGTTTGTAGACTTCCATTTCTAGATCTTTTCTCCAAGCTGTAAGGCTCCTTCTTGTGAGAACTTGGCTATGATACCAATTTTTGGAATTTACAAGTGGGAAGATATACTTTTGAGAGGGGAGGTGAATCAGAAGTAACTTACTTTACCCTCTTTAAAACCTTTCAATTGAAATCATTCACATGCATCTAATCCATCTAATAAATATGAAAGTAAAGACATGCATAAAATAGATAACACAAGAATTTGGTAACCCAAACCCTCCAAAAATGAGAAGGTGAAATTGGGGTGGGGATGACACCCACAAAGTATCACTGCAACAATATGTAATTGTTCAAGGTTACAAAGTTTGACCACTTCCAATGGTCTGCCCTATGAAAAGCCTATCCTATTAAAGACTTTACACCCCATTAAAAGTGACCTAGTTAAATGATTTACAAAACATTCACTTGGAATGTTACCTTGCCAAAGGATTTACAATCCTATTAAGGATCTAGAATGTGGCTATTAAACCAATATGGCTGCTAGACCAACCTATCATCATAGGATTTTCATTCCTAATACAATTGCTAGAGAATAGTAGAAAGTCTTGACCTGATGACTTGAAATCTTCAATTGCTGATTATAGATCCTTATTCTGCTCTGTCTATTATAATCCTTGCTTGATCTGATATGTCTCTTTTTGAAACTCTGATACTCTATTCTTGATCAACTAAATGCTATAGTCCTACTCTTCCTTCTAAGTCTTTAAACACCCCTCTAAATTTTCCTATAATTCACCCATACAATTCTCACTCATGCATAGATACAATGGAGTTTCATTCTCCTTTAAAGATTTCAAAGCCTTAGGGTTAGGTATGAATCTATGATCAATATTTAATCTTTATTTCTCACTCAATTCTTGTACATTTCCTATTGGTTGCATGCCTTTCCATTTTCCTTATTGGCTGCATGCCTTTCCATTTTCCATATTGGCTGCATGCCTTTCCATTTTTCTTATTGGTTGCATGTTGATTACATAGGTAACACAAAAGATTCGATCGTATCTTCAAGATTCTTTGAGATTCAACCTATGTCAGCTCCAAAAAATGGTTTACATTTGAGTTTGTGAAGATACAAACTCATATCCTAATTTTGTGTTACCTCACACTTACTAGTTGCTAATGCTCAGGACATATAGGAATTATATTTCGCTCAGCTCCTATAGTAATTCTATTTCACTCAGCATCTATACTTTTCTTGGAAACTATACTTTTCTTAGCATCATTTATCACTCGGCACTTGATCTTTACTCAGCACTTGAAGTTGACTTGACACCTATTGAATCCCTAACTCAGCACACACTATAGCTTGGCTTCTATATTATGCTCAGCTTTTGTATTATACTTGGCATCATCTTGAGAATTGGTTAAGTGTGTTGACACTCAATTGTCAAAACCAATCTGAGGCCAACAATAATTGTGGTCTAGGAACCTGAACCAACGAGTCAAATTCTATAAAATAAAATTGAACTTCTTTGCAAAACCCACGTCTCAATTTTATTTAAACAATTCACGAACCTCTAAGATCTATAAAATGACAATTTCAAACTAAATTCATTCACAAATGTTTTGAAGAAATGAAGACCAATAATTTCAACACAAGGGTTCCAATTTTCCAATTTACATACAGATGATCTCAAAATGAAGAATAATAAACTTGCATACAAGAGTTTCAACCCAAATAACATTCTAAAAACAAAATATAAAACATAAATAGAGAATACAAAAATCAAAGAATGAAAACCACTATACATATAAACCACAAGATCCTACTTTGATCTGATGTTAAAATGAGAATCGCATGGAGCAAACAAATACTCCCTTTTTCTGAAACCCTTCTTCTCATAAAATAGCTCCTCAAAGTCCTAGTTCTTGCAAAATGAGTTCTAGATCTTTGATAAAGAGTTCTCTACTAAATTTGGGGCTTCCATTGCCCAATCATGCAAGAAGACTCTTTGATCTTTATCTTTATTATTTAAATATATTTTAATATTCATTCACATCCATTTTTCAATTTAATTAAAATATCTTTATAAATCATTTTCTTTCTCTCTTTAATAAATTTGTGAGATGTTTTTAATAATACATTTATTAATTCAACGAATAATATTATTTAGAGTTTATTATTAAAAATAAAACTCCTAAATAGTTATTATTAATTTAAATAAATATAAATACACCTAAATTAGAACTTTAATTAAATCTTTAAATTTAATTCATTTATTGAATTCATTTCTAAATTAATTAAATATAATTGAATACAAAATTTCTTTATACATTTTTTATTAAATTAAATTAAATTATCTTTTAATATGTTTAATTATAATAAAAAATCATAAGAGACCCACAAAATGAAATAAAGAAACCCATCATAAAGTACATGATACCAAAACAAACTCTAGGGTCAAAATCACAAATTCATGTTACTTGACAAATACACAAAAGGTGAAACTAACTCAGATACTTATCCTAATTTCTAGGCCAATTGGCTTAGGATAGGATTTGGAATCAAGAGTTTTATTCCCACTTATACCATTGAAATACTACAATAGGTTACGCTCATCCTAGTAATTCAAATATTAGGTACATCGTGATTTTATGCAAATATCTAGATCCTCCCAGTACTCATAAAGTTGATACATCACGTAGATCTTGACTGCTAGGTGACTACGAATCCCTCCCTCAACCACATCAGAAACATGAAACACAAAGTAAAATAGAAAAACTTGTACACCATACACATGCAAGTATGGGGTAATTAACCATAGAAACTGCATATAAATCATTTGATTCATCTATCTAACAATCATGAGATAATTGAAATCACTAACTGACATACATATATCATCATTGAAAGGATAAACATAGACACATGAAATAATTGAACAACTCATCACATAAATCAATTGAGTATGAAATGACATATAATCAAATCTAGTAACTAAGTACTGATAATCATAAACATAAACATAAATGAAGCCTAAAAGAATCTAACAATACCATTAGAAAAGTCAAATAGGGGTAGGTATTACATCCAGTCCCCCTAGACTTAGGCTTACTCCTAGAAGCCTATAAAAATAACAAAACTAAACTAGGGGTAGGCATCAAATCCACTCCCCCTAGACTTAGGCTTAGTCTTGGAAGCCTACTACAATGACTAGGGTAACTAAAAGTCAAAGAGTACTATCTAAAATGTCAAACAAAAAGCTCATTTAAGAGACTAATACAAATAAGTTAACTATATATACAATTTCAATCACTTAGAGCAATATGAATCTAGTTTAATAATAAACTAAAAACCATATTGATCCAACATTCATCTTTTTAATAAGTACTAAAATAGATTCCCTAAAACACTCTAAACAAAAGATCAACATCTGTAAATCCATTTGAAAACATAAAAGTTATAATGGATAGACATAAATTGAAAGTCAATAACATAAATGTTATGAGTCTCCAAATTTCATGCTCAAAAGTTTCATTGCTTCTAATATTTTTGTTCAAATTGTTTAGATTCAAGTTTGTAACTCCACTGAAAACACCCAATCAAGAAAAAAATAATTCTCGCAAAGATAATCAAAGGAATACTATCCTAAAACAGAATCATAAGAAAATATGTCTGAAATCCAACTCAAAATTTTTATAAGTTTTTCCTTTTTCTATGTTTTCAAGAAATTGAGTCTTAAGTTTCAAGTGTTCAAGTTACAATATGATACTTAACACTTTTTAAGTTTTTTTAGTTTAACTAGTTTGATTGTTCAAGTTTATAATAAATACATATAATAATTTAAGTTTTGTTTTAGTTCAACTAGTTATCAACTAGTAGCATTCCAATATACCCAAAGCTCCTAATGTAGAAACTTGAGCTCTGACACCAGATGGAATGCCCTACTAGGTGACCCAAAATAAATTAAGCTAAAGTTTGACTAAGTTTGCCAAACATATTTTTTTGAAAGATAATAACTTAACAACAACATATATAATATAGAAAAAGCATTAACATTCACATAAACACATACCAAAAAATAGATTATAATTATTGAGGGTCCCATGATGTTGAATCACATTTAAGTTTTAATTAATACTAAATCTAATATATAACATATCCATATTAAAGAATAAATACAAGTACAAATCCATTTAAATAATATACAATTATATAAGATGCCACTTGGCAATAAACAAAATGCACAATCATCCATTGTACAAATCATAGGGTATGAAAGGCTGAAAGAATATACATCATAAAATAGATTACATCATCTCTTTAAGATCCATGAAATAAAATACAATACAATAGGTATAACCATCCATAATAGCAATACAAGATCAGATAGAAAGGAACATCTTCACAAACAAATCCAGCAATAACATCCAATAGTTAGATCTCAATGGTATAAGAAAATTTACTACCACCCAACCTTGTGGAACCTAAATGGACCACTCCCACTATGCTAAGGAGATAGTATCAAGTCCCAAACATGATAACAAACTCAAAAGTCAAAAACCAAAATCTTGGTTCAAGGAATCACCTGAAAGAAAATTATCTCAAAGGGTACCAAGACACAAGTATCAACCAAACCTAGAGGCAACACATACACATAGGAAATCTACTATGCAAGTGGGTAATTATCATCGTGTGAGCCAACTCTAAGGTTATCCTAGTAGCCACTATGAAAACCAGACCCCCTATTGTCTCTATGTGGCATCAATATCCTTTTGTACAAACAAGGCATACTAACAAGTCATCTCTAAGTACACCTTGGTAGTCTTTTAATTGTCTTGACCCCCTAGTGACTTTTTGTGGTACCAATATCTTATGAATCTATTTTAACCCATTTAATGAAATGTTATCACTTGTTAAAATAACCTACAATGGGTTACTTTCTAGCCTCTTTAGGGCCTCAACCTCCATTACAAGCCACTTTCCAACATGATATATAGATAGCCTACCCTAAGCTTAGCAAATGTAAAAGATCACAAATGACCATAAACCACACATTAGTTCTTAAGAAAACAACTGAGAAGTACTAAAATATTACTGATCATAATCATAGATTCCACCAATAAAATCATCCTAACAGGATAGATCCCAAAACAGGTATACATATACAAAACCATGACATCATGTGACATCACCTAAAAACAAAAATCCTTTAATCACCTCAGTCCTATAGAAGAAACTAGAAAGTAATCCAAAAATAACTGATCAAACACTCAAAGGTTATACCATAAAGGTCATACCACTCCTCTTAGTTCTACAAAAGAAACTAGAAAGAAGATCAAAAAATTTGATCAGAATCATCATAACACACACATGACACATCACCATGGTCAAGTATAAAAGATCATAATCAAAACATCATCATGACATTATAGAACAAAACTCCCAAGCATCTAGTAATCATCATGACTAACCAAAGCTAAGTCAAACCTTAATCCAACATTTATAAACCACATGTCATAATGAGTACATACCAAAGTGAATTTCATATTTCAAAAGGTTTTGAAAACCTTAAAGTTCAATATTTACTAAAGGCTTTCAGATTCAGATTTTTCATTTTCAAGCACATGATTCGATGTTCAAAACTAAGGTTTCAATTTTCATTTTCATTTCAAAATATTACAGTTCAAATTATTTTTGATCTCAATGAGGGTTTCATTTTCCATTTCTTTAGTTACCAAATTCACTAAGATTTTTGAGTTCACTAGAATTCTAGATGATTCAACAATTCATATAAAGTTGTTTATACATTATTTCATAGCTCAATTCATTATCAAAACACAACATTCAATAAACAACTAGTTAATAGATTTTTTCTTTACAAGGTATCAAGTTTTCTAAGGTTTTCATATTATCAAAAGATGTAATACTTTTCCCTTAATAAAAGAAATCATTTTCATTTTAAAATTAGACAATTGAGAAAAACCCAAGTTTGCCAATTAACGATCACAATTTATGATACTCATTAATTTTAATAATAATTTAATTAATTACTTTAGTTAAACATTATTAAGATTCAATAATCATCAATTCATTAATGATAAAAATAATCTATTGAATTTTTTTATTTTAAACTATTAATAAACAATTATTAATCTATTAATAACACTATAGTCATTTTTTTTTTGGCAAAAGTGGACAAGCCACTTGATATATATAATATATTAAGTAAAAACTTGTTCAAGAGCTCAACTGGGAAAGAACAAAAAAGAAAACCCACCATCATTTACATATTTACAATTGACATAACATCGATACTTACAATCCAAGTGTATCGATGAACAACCTATCAAACTTCTAATTTTTTTGAATTTAACAAAATTTCTTCACATAGCAGGCATGATGGTCTCCAAATTAGTCAAAAAAAGAACTTGAACATTCTAAAAACATGCCAAAAGTGAGGAGAAGAAAGTCTAGCAATGTAGAAAGATACCGCTATGCTATCTTTCATCCATACTAGGAGCAGCCATGGCAGAGAAGTCCCATCCCAAATCTAGATGTGGTGTATGGGAAACATCCCAACCCAAGCTCGAGCCCTCAACAACAAAAATGTCCCATCTCAAATCTAAATGTGATGCAAGGGAAACATCCCAACCCAAGCTCAGACCCTCAGCAATAAAATTTGAGATGCAAGTATAGAAACCCATGGATACAGGCACATCCCAACCACTGGGTACAATGACATCTATGTGCAAAGGTCAAGTGGTTACTACTGAAGCAAGGTGACCAAGATCAAGTTCTTTGGAAACTGAGAACAAATAGGTCCTAGGTTCATTAACTAAATGAAAAGGAGTGGCTAAGGGTGCCTTCATTTGAGTAGCTTTTGCTCATGCATCAGAAATTGGAATTCCCAAAATGTCAATTAGAGAAAAAGTAATTTTCTTCACCTCCTCAGTCAACTAGAAACCTAGAGCACAAGTAGTGAATTGTAGGGTCTTGAGCAAGAATTGAGTGTTGTACTTCTCAAAGTATTTTTGAATCACTTTAAATGTCATCATGGCCTCATGGTTCTTCATGAGCATTGTTCATGAAACTATGTCACCAACTAGGGCATTGCTAGTCCACAAGTCATAATTCTACATCACACTTTTTAGTTTATTATCCACCTAGAATTTTGGCCAAATCACCTTGATGGAAATAATTTCCAGTCTTGACAAAGATTGAAGAAGATCCATCACATTGGAGAGAAATATGGATACCAAGGTTGAAGGAAATAAAACATTCCTTTTAGATGTAAAGAAAAGATCCTCCCCAATTATGGTTTGAATTGCACACTGGATGTTATATGAATGTACAATAAACATATTATCTAGAGCTACATCCTCAAAAGTGTGAGAAATTGCATCTTCATCTGATGCCAGTTGAAGCCTGATTCTAAATTTTTTGGGTAAGATGCTTTGATGGAATTGATGGCAAGAATCACATTTCATGCAAACATCTTGTGGGGATGACATGTTGGAGGTAGTTTGAATGGAAAACACAACAAGCTAGATAAATGTTAGATTGAAATCCATTTTGTATCTTAAATTAAGTCCTTGAACATATGCATAGGGGAATTGGAGTACCTACACTCGTGTGTAGTAAATATAGTACCTTTAAATTAGAAATTAGTTGAAAATTGAGAAGGGCAAAGTACAAATTTGATGCACCCAAAATTGAAGAGTGAGAAATTTGATTTGCAGCCATGTATGTTGAAATTAATTTTGCTGAGTACAAAATGCCACATGACCAAAAGGAAACAAAATCATACTCGCTTAGCATTAATGTTCTATTTAATGATAAAGATTTGTCATGATTTTGCCTTACTCTCACACATGAGAGCCTAATTTCTGAATGCTACAATAAATGTTCAAAGCCCAATATGGATAGTTCACAATGACCATGGGGTGATGTCAAGCTATTCATTATAGCATACTCGCCACATATGATGATATGATCGCTTGACACCATCCATAGTTTGGCATAGAAAACACACTTGGCACTAGGAACATTCTCAGTAGAATCGGCACTAGAAACACACTCGGCACTCATCTAGCTTGGCACTTGCATTATGCACAATGATCGACACCTAAGGACATTGTCTTAGTAGGTGTTGACCATGACTTGGCATGTGACAAAATGTCTACTATAGTGCACTTGATACATATGACATTTTTATTTGTGCATGCAAAACACTCAGCATTTGAAACACAATCAACACCTGAAATAGTTCTGTGAACTCGACACAAGAAGCCTACTCGGCATCTAAAACAACTTGTCACACATAAAGATCACTTAGACCTTGAAGACCCTATCAACCTTGGCATCCATTATGTCACTACACATATTGATCACTCAGCATATGAAAGAAAACAACAGTCATGTGACGGTTGTCACCTAAGGTCATTGGCTTAGTACATGTCAGTAATGACTCAGCATATGATAGAAACTTGGCATCTGAAAAGCACTCAGCAGTAGAATATTTTCTACATACTTGGTGCAAGAAGTGCACTCGACATCTAAATTAACTCAACACACATACATATAGATCACTTGACCCCTGAAGGCCCTGTTAGACCAAGCATCAGCCATGACACTGCACATATTGATCACTCAACACATGAAAGGTAGCATATGTCATGTTGCAGTCGACACCTAAGGTCATGGATTAGTATGTGTCAACAACGACATGACACATGAATAACTCTCAGCATTTGAAATGCACTCAGCACCTAAAGCAGTTCTACATACTTGACACAAGAAGCACACTTGATATCTAAAGCAGCTCAGCACATATAAAGATCACTCAACCCCAAAAGACCCATACCCAACACCAGCTATGACTTGGGACTTAATGAGTGCTCGGTTCCTATAATTTGTGCTCAGCTCCTATAATCTATCAACACCAGAAGGAGAAATAGCTTGATACAAATAATGAACTCCTCCTCTAAAGGTCAACTACCATTAGTTCTTGCAAAGCTTTGTGTTGCTCTATGATTAGAGAAGGGTTTAGTGTAATAATTGTAATCCCATTGCATCCTAAATTGGAAAGATAATCTACCATTTTGTTGCCCTCTCTATATGTGTGTGAAACTCTAATCTCCTGAAATTGATCAATAATGTTCCAAATTTGCTAGAGCAGATATTTCAATTTCTAGGAAGATGATTGTCTCTTAATGCAAGCAAAGATTATAACTTGAGAATCACTTTCAATCTATACTTGTTGGAAGTTCCCTTCCTTCACTACTATTAGTCCTAAAAAAAATGATTAAATCTTGGCCATATTATTAGTTCCTACAGGAAGGGGAGCCATTGTAATTGCCAAGACTTTACTAGAACAATCTCTAATGCATGCTCCCTATCCTGATTGTCCTCGATTATGTCTAGATGCTCCATCAAAGTTGAGTTTGACAAAACTAGGTGAAGAGAGTTACCATTTAATTGTAGACCTATCTATATGAATTTGCAACTTTGAAGAAGTGCTAATTCCAAATGGGATGAAAATAGATTCTCGTTCCTGAATGATACTTCCATCCCAAGAAGTGATAGGTGGATTAAATTTGCATCTACTAACACTTGCATTAGTAAGTTTTGATATCAATTTTTCAATGATTTGGAGAACTTTCTCTAAAGATGATACTTCTTTTCTAAAGATCCTCTTGTTTCTTTCCCACCAAATAGCCCAAATAACTAGAGCAAGTGTGCATTTCTAGATTCCTACAAATAGGGCATTGGGATAGAGAATTGGCCAAGCCTGGAAAATGTCCTAGATATTGTTTTGCAATGGGGAATAGTAATTTAATTTGTTTGAAACAAACATCTAGCACTGGTATGAAAAATGAAATCTTGCAAATAGGTGGCCAATTGATTCATCTTCCTGTCCACATAAAACACATTTGAAAGGACAAGCAATGTGCATCCTAGCCAATCTATCACTTGTGAGAATTCTATTGGTGATTGCTAGCCACAAAAATAACCCAGCCTTGGGAAGAACTATTTTATTTTAGTAGAACATGAATGCTTGAGATGATGGTTTTTCTGACTTAATTTGTAGAAAAAGTTTGTACCCTTCCTTGATTGAGTAGTTACCATTTTTTTCCAGGATCCACAATAGTCAATCTTTAGCCATTGATGCAAAAGCTTGTCTTTTTAAAAAGATAGATTTAAGTTTTTTTTTATGTTGAGGATCTAAAGGGAGTTGTTCAGGATCTTTCCATATTATGTTCCTTGAGAAGATGCAAATTGCACCCATATAATGAACAATAAGGTTACCCCATTGTGCTTCTATAACTGAGAAAATAACTTGTATGTTTGGCATTGTATTTAATGGGGCGTGGCTATTCAATGAGTCACCCTAGAAATTGATCTTATCCCCATAGTTTAATTCCCATAAAATATAGATAAGCACAATATCTCTAGATGCAATCATGAAATTCCAAATGACTAATCCCATAGGGGGATAAAACATACAAAATATTCTATGTTGCTCATTATTATCTAGATATTTATGTTGCATAATTTGACACCAAATTGGTTGTGGTTTGGTGCACATCTGCCGAACCAGCTTACCTCGAAATGCTTTGTTCCTAGTTGTCAAATCATGGATACCCACCCCACCTAGAGTTGGATGAATTGCCATATTTTGGAGAGAGATTAGTGGAATTTTATTTTCACTAGTCAAATTTCCTAACCATAAAAATCCCTTAACGAGTCTTTCAATTTGTGAAACCACAGAAGACGATGCTTGTATGATAGCCATGTAATAATTGGGTATTGTAGAAAGGACCGATTTAATCAACAATATTCTGCCAGATAATGATAGCCATCTAACTTTTGAAGAAGCAATTTTTCTCTTAATTCTTTGATGTACCGCCTCCTAGAAAACTTTCTTGTTTGAACCCATAAAGAAAGGAATCCCAAGATAAGTGGAGGGTAGAAAATCCTCAGTAAACCCCAAGATATGCACAATCTTATCTGATATAATCCTATTTGTATAAAATAAGAAGATTTTTTTACTTTTGAGGATTAATTTTTTGCCCTAAGACTTTTGAATATAACAAAATAATTCTCTTAATCTATTTAGCCTCAAATATTAATGAGGTACCAAATAGTAGTGTTTCATTAGCAAATAAAGAATGTGTGACTAAGATTGTTGTACCTTCTATTTTTTCTCCTTTCCACTTATCAGATAGATGATGATTCTTTATGTTCCTACTAAGGGCTTCAACCATGATGATGAATAAGGTTTGTGAAAGAGGATCACTCTAACTAGATGTTTCTCCATTGATAATTACTAAGAACCAAGCCCCTAAGATGCAAGCTTTAATCTGCTTACACCATTTCTTGTCAAAGCCCATTTTTTGAAGGACTTGCAAAAGGAACTTGCAGCAAACTCTATCATAGACCTATTACATGTCTAACTTGATAACAAAATTAGAAGATTGGTTGTTCTTGATGGAATGGAGAACTTCATTAGCTACCATTTCACCCCCATTGTTTCTCTACTTGGAAAAAAGCCACCTTGTTCAGGAGAAATTATGGATGGAAGAAGTTTTTGAAGGTAGAGATAGATGGCTTTAGTAATAATTTTATAAGTGAGGTTATAGAGTGAAATTGGATGGAAGTCGGCAAAAGTTTTGGGCTCTATGGTGTTTAGGAATAATTGCAATATTTGTAGAATTGAAATACTTTGACATAGATTTGAACTTTCCATAATTGCAAGAAGGTCCCAAACAATAAAATCCCAATAGCTCTGGAAGAATAGTGATGTGAAGCCATCTAGACCAGGGGCTTTGTCAGGAGGGAAGGAGAAAACAACCTCTCAAATTTCTTAAATGGAAAAAGGAGTGAAGAGCATGGAGTTCTCTGCAAGGGAAATCATAGTAGGTATATGTTAGATGAAATCATCAACTTGTGAAGGCAAAGGTGAGGGAAGTTCAGCTGGTGGCAGAAGACTCTTAAAGAACTTAACACCTTCATCTCTGATCTAGTGAGGGTTGGTTAGAATATTACCTATTTCAGCCTCGGAGATTTAAAAAATTGATTTAGCTACACTTTTTGGTTGGGAAAAAGCATGGAATTTTTTTGTGTTTCTATCTCCTTGTTGTAGCCAAACTTCCCTCGACTTTTGTCTCCAGTAATCTTCCTCCCTATTACACAATTCCTCCCATTCATTCTGTAACTCTTTTTTTTTAGCATATGTGTCACTATCCATCCCAAACTTGATAATGTAGCAATGAATCTCCTCTAGTTGCTTCTTAACAATCTATTTCTATTTGAAGACATTATTAAAGACTTTTGAGTTCTAGATTTTGATCTATTCCTTGATATATTTCAATTTACTGGCAAATTGGTGCATTCTAGATTTTGGAGCAAAGGGTGCACTAGTCCACCACTGTTTTAGAAGTGAGAGAAAATGTGGGTGGTGCAACCACATAATTTCAAATTTAAAAGATGACTTATGTTGGTTTTGATCTATAGGCATAGCTTGAGAAATGTCAATGAAGATTGGAAAGTGATCAGAATCTGGAGCAGAAAAAATTTTTGATTGGAGGCTAAAGTTACCTAATTTCCAGTCATGAGATAGCATAAATTTGTCCAATCTATCTGTAATCTTAGTAAAACTTGATCTCCTATTTGTCCATGTAAATTTTCCATTAGATGGTTGAATATCCATCAAGTCATTGTTCTCAACAAAATGAGCAAAGTCTTGAATGGTTTTAATGGGTGGGGAAATACCACCAAATTTCTCATTTTGATTCAAGATTGTATTAAAATTACCCCTGAGGATGACCTGATGAGAGTTTTGAGATTGAATCAAAATTGCTATGTGATCCCATATTTTCAACTTTTTCTGAGTAGAGGAAGGTCCTTACACATTAAACAGAGTAAAAGAGACATAAAAGTTAATCACCTACACCATTTTCCAATTAGCTTGTTGTTGAATAAGATGGCGCTAAATTGTTAATGGATTCCAAAGAATAGCAAGACCCCTAGAAGCACCCATACTAACATAATGCACTGAGGACCACCTAGTTCATTTGGCCAAGGATTTATGAAATCTTTCTTGTGATAGTTTTGTCTCTTGCAACAATGCAATATCAACTTTTCAGGATTCTAGAAACTTTTGAACCCTACCTCTCTTTTTAGAGGCATTTGTGCCTCTAACATTTCATGATACAATTTTCATTGCTGAGAAGGAGAAAAGGCTATTCTCCTCATCATTCTCTTATTTAGAATAAAATTATCATCAAGTGTGGTCTAGATACACGAAGCGATCTCAGTTCTATTTTTAGAACCCATTGGGTGTCCTCTAGATTTAGGTGTCTTAGAAGCCTGAGGGTGGAGACAGGGAGACTAAAAAATGGAGAAAATGTGTTAACAATAAAAAATTAACAAGTTAGCATGGGGCCCAAATTCTGGCTATTCTTTGGAAGCCTTATACTCTATGAAATTTCCTCTTGATGTTAAGCCTCTAGCAGATCAACCACATGTGGAGAATTGGGGTCCACCATAATGTGTGGGATGTTTTGAGAGTTAAGCTCAATTTGGCCCTTATAAAAATTAGGTTCCTTTGAATTAATCACATTAGGATGTGGATTTGAGTTATCTACAACATGTTGAAAAATACTCTTCTCAAGACCAAGTGGATCCAAATCATAGCATGGTTAGCCACTTGATTTGGAATTTCAAAATCATTAGTGACCATGCAACTAGATGCTTTTTTCTACTTTTTCTAACTATTCCAATATTGAAATTCTTTTAGCAATACAAAAAGATCACTATTTTCATAATTAGCAACATTGAGTCCTTCTTCCTGTGTAATATTAAATACTATATTGTTAGCAATTGCGGAGGCAATATGATCTGTAATTTGAAGAGTTTTCTAGTAAGCGTAGTGATTTTTGACAGGATCCTTATCTTTGAAGCATACTAATGAAAAATATGAAGATGGATGGCTAGCATGAAATTTTTTTAGCTCAGCTATTAAATCTTGAATGCATGGTAAAACCAGTTGTAAGATTGATGACAATTTGTATGTAGCACAAGAATCAAAACACTGATTGCCCAATACAACGAAACCACATTGAACAGGGTCTAATGGGGCTGAACCATAATTTGAGTCTAGGTAGTTATTGTGGGCACATAAGTTAGGGCCTGTGCTATAATTTGGACATATATCCTGAACCTCATTAGGAGAATCTTGACATAGTGTTGAAGTGACCAAGCTTATCTTGAAACTTTTGAACTATTTACTCATTCTGAATTATGATTGACTGATCCCATGAACCCCACTAAGAATTAATAAACAATTGAGTTGGAAGAGGTTGCTTCATATGTAAAAGTAGGTAGACTCCGGGGTCCAAATGTGGTCAGTCATATGGAATAAGGTCATGTGCAAGGAAAATACCAAGTTTATTTGCAAGGATTTCAATGATATGAGGGTCCTTCTATT
Source organism: Cupressus sempervirens (assembly GCA_028749045.1). Classification (NCBI taxonomy): domain Eukaryota; kingdom Viridiplantae; phylum Streptophyta; class Pinopsida; order Cupressales; family Cupressaceae; genus Cupressus; species Cupressus sempervirens. Next base: position 107,989,396 of record CM053789.1, on the reverse strand, counting down.
CTAGAGGTAGAGAGGGAAAGGATATCCAATGTGGTAGAAAAGGAATCTAAAGAGATTGTAGTTTGAAATTTGGAATCCAAATCAACGTGAATAAAATAGAACCACAACAAAACTAGCCTCTTTGTTTATGTACCGAATCTCTAGCAGCTTTTGTTTCAAAGATGGCTATAAATTTTTTTGATTCAGAATCAATATAAAAGATATCCTTTAACTTTGGCCAAGATGCAAGAGTCTAATATTTAATAGTCATAAAAGAGAGAGAATTGGATGAAAATTTACCAACTAGAGCTGTTTGCTGGAGCAATCTAATGGAGTTTTGAAGCATATGACTAGGGAGTGTGATCATTGGCCTAACGCCTGCCTATGTGTCTTTTGAGTTGGATTTAGTCACCACCACTTGCTTTTTTTTCATATTTTTTGTTTCTTGGTTGGTATAACTAGGGCTCTGGGGTGAACCTACATCTGAATATGAGGCATATTAGCACTAGGTTCTTAAGCTGAGTCCTTGTCCTGATCTGAATCAGGTCATGAGAGAGGATTAGGTTCTAAAGGAAACTCTTGACAAATATCAAAAATTGGCTATTTATGGAGAGATCCAATCTTTTGATTTTTCTTTGGAAATTTATTGGCCATGTGCTCATTTAATGGTGGTTGAAGCTAAGGTCATTTTGTTGATTGTTGGAAGGCTTGTTCTTAGATCCGAGAGATGTTAGTTTTGAAATTTGCTTGTTCTTAGAACCTTCTAGCGCTAATTGTTGTTATAGCCATTTTGAGGATTGAAGTTTCTACTTTTTCAAAGCTCAATCGATAACCCAACTGAGATTTTCCCCTAAATCCAATTGACAAGCATCGTGAATCTGAGGGTTCACAAAAACGGGTTTAGCTAGTTAAACCACTGCCCTCCCTTGAAATATTGATTTATCACTAGAGAATAGATGGGTTTCCTAGAAATGACACTGCTAAAACTACAAGGAATCATGCTCCTTTGTTGTCTATTGTAATATAGGGTTTGAGGATAAAATGTTGGAAAGGGCATCTTGATATGAAACCCTAGGTAGATTTTTCCCTCTAGAACTCAGTTGAGGACCTGGGCATGTCAGTATGTCCAAACCTTTTCCTATACTAGCTTTACTTGTGCCTAAGATTCCATCTCCTATCCCATAGCTTTGATGCAAAATGTAGAAATTCCATAAAGATCTAATACTAATTTTTGGAATGTTCAAATGCGAAGAGTACTTCTAAGAGGTGGGGGGGTTTAATAAGTAACTAGTTTTCATCCTCATTAAGTCAAACTACATTTTCATTAATGTTATAATATTATTAATAACATTTAATATTTTAAAAGTCACTAATATTTATTATATTAAAATTATTAATATTTAATATATTCAATAATAGTAAACAATTTTTTTAAAAAAATTTATAAAAGGCTGAAGCCAAGATTAATTATTATGTGTTATTATTTTATTAAGCACAAGTAGATTTGAACCCATCACCTCTTCGCTAAGAGACTCACAATTTACCATTGTGTTGTAGGCTCCTACCTAACATTAAGCAAAATTAATATTAATAATAATATTAATAAAAAAATCAAAATTTTAAAATTATTGAAAAATGCTAACCTATGTACGTTTTAAGCCTGCCAGCTGAGCTAATGTGTGCAAGTTGTATGTACCCTAAAATGGTCACTTAGAATATTGGCCCCCATTCTTCAATTTATCAATTTCCTGAATCAATGCATTGTGATATTTTATTGAATCAATTCAAATCATTTTCCTTCATCAAATTGCAATAAATTTAATTATTTCAATATTTCCTAAGGTTTGATTATTTCATCAATAATCTTAATTAATTAAAAGAAAAAATCCTTTTAAATAAATAAAATAATCTTATTTAATTAAAAGGAAATATCTCTTTTAATTAAATAGTTTTATCTTATTTAATTAAAATATTTCTTTTTATTAAATCTTCTTATCTTGTTTAATTAAAAGAAAATCTCTCTTTTAATTAAATAATTTTATCTTATTTAATTAAAATATCCTTTTTAATTAAATAATTTTATCCTATTTAATTTAAAGAATATTCCTCTTTCAACTAAATAAATAAATCCCCACTCAAAGTTTTTTTTGATGAAAAAAAGGAAATAAATCAAATAAATCAAGTAAAGATTCCTTGTTTTTGCACATATCTCTAAGTGGTGAGCTTTTTCCTCTTACTTGTCTTTTTAGAGATTTATCTCACATTTCTCTTAATGATGCATTCCTCTCCATAGATTCCTTTATAAGGAGCCCTCTCCTTCTCATTTAGATAGAAATGTTAGTTGCTATAGTATAGTTATGCTATAGATTTGGAAAGCGATTTTGGAGGAGGAGTTTGAGCCTTAGATTTTGGATATTGGAGCTTCATTACAACTTCTCTCCTCTTGTCTTCTTCTCTCATGTATCCATAGCTTCCACTATCATGCTTCATCCTTGCATTTTCATATTAGCTTAGAGTCATATTTACTTTCATAGATTAATCTTACATTCTTATCATTTAGATTAGCTTGCATTTTCATTTGCATGCATATTTGATGATCATGGAGACTAGAAATCTTGCTTTTGCTCTTTGAATCTCTCATTTTATGGTGTACTTGCATGGGCACAAACTAGGTCAAACTAAGGGCCTCCATTACAAACCCTTGCACTCCATGAACAAAAAGCTATGACTCACAATTTGAGACCTCATTTAAAAAAAATCTTGGATATAATGACTCATAAAAGTGTGCCAATATTTTAGCACACATTTTTGGTGCTCGTCATGGGGTAACCCACATTTACATGCTGATTTTGGTGTTTTTTGGAGCTAACCCCCTTGTGCAGATTTATTTGGAGACAAAATACCCCTAGATCTTAAAGATTTGATCATATCTATCAAATGACTTGGTATTTTGGTCTAAAATATTTTTGCAGGTTGGAGAAATATCAAGGAAGCTTCAATTAAAAAACATTTTTGGGTGTAAATTAGAATTTGTTGGAAACATCTACATTTTTGGAAAGGTCTCTAACTTCTAAATAGATTTATTGCTTTGTGTTTTAATGTTAGAACTCATATGAGGATCAAAAATTTGATTTACAAAATTTGGTCTATTTTGACAAAATGAATCCCTAGGACACAAATGAAAATATTTTTCTAAAATTCTAAATTTTTGGAAAGTTTTTAATTTTTTAATAGGGATTCTCTTTTCTTTATTTAGGTTTTTGGGTCTAAATTCATTGCATATAGGTTCAATCTTGAAAAGCATGTAAAAAATTAGAATTAAAAAAAGGCATTTAATGATTAACTTGCATTTAGTTTTCACATTGTCCAATGCATGATGTGAGTTTTCATTAGGGCTATTTTCAATTTACTATTACTTCTAACAATCATATTTTGACATCTAACCCTAGGGTTCTCATAAGACATATCTCTTGTATTAGCTTTCTTATTCTTTCCTTGGAGTGTTTGCCAGTTTCATTAGATTAGGGGAGTGACATGCATGCATTTTTTTCGATCTAAGGTGTTATTATACATCTCTATAACATTTGGAATTTGGAATTAAAAGTGAACCTCTCATGTGGTTGGCTTGAGTATTTTACATGCTTTCATAATTCACATTTTGATTGGTGCTCTAAAAGTTAGACCTAGATTTTCTTTCTTGCATACATGTTTCACATAGTAATTAGGCCCTATAAACACTATTTGTGGTTATCTTGAGAGAGTGGGCTTGATTTACTTTCCTTACATGTGAAACTCTTCTTGATGATAGATCCCCTTGTAGGTAGGGAAATATTTGATATTATTTCATTGTCTTGCTTGGTTGGTCTTCAACATTTGTTGGTACTTTCTCTCTTGAGATTGGTAATGATCATTGTTGGCTTTCAAAACCTTAGTGAAGTGATTTCTAATTAGGATCTGAATGAATTTTTTTGCTATGTTTGGGTGAGGTGAAGAGGCTAGAGGATTATGCTCTATTCCATTTTGGGCACATCAGAAACTTTGAACCCTTGAATCCAAACTAAGTCCCTATGTGATCCAATTTTGTGAGTCTTCCTTGATTAGAGAGGGTTACCCATAATGGACACTCCCTTTATTTTGTAAACCAAGTGGATGGAACATCAAGTGGTAGTAGCCACTTTTTCCATGGTAGTAACATCTTCTATATAAATTTCCTTGTGGGGGTGTAGTCTTTTGTTGGGCTATCAGATTTCCTCAGCATCTTTGATTGATTAAATTCTCTAAATGTGTCAAAACCCTAGGGTGCTAGGATTGGATTTTACCCACTCAATATTGCAAGTGTTGTAGAGTTGACCATTTCTAAGAACCATAGTGTAGCCCAATTTTTATTTTTTAGGACTATTTGTGTGATTGGAAAATATTTTGAGAGCATATATAATAATGGTTCTAGGAATTAGATTCATACTAAGACACTATGAAGGCTATGTGTGTGATTTGAAAATATTTTGAGAACATATACAGTAGTGGTTCTAAGGATTAGATTCATACTAAGACATTATTCTTGTTTATGCGCAAGGTTGCTTTGTCATTTTTCCATTTCTTGTAGACATTTTCTTGAACTCCCTGTGTGTTGTCTTATGTGCTTGATTTATGATAAAAATTCATTGATGCATCTAGTTGGTCAATTAAAATAAATAAGAAAACTAAGTTCTTGAGCGAAAACTTTTCTCAATTTGTTATTTTATCATTTCTAGGCCTCCTCGGTTGATCTAGTTTAGATTAGGTCACTAACCCCATTGTTTGAAGCTTGTTTGCACCTTGGATTTTTGTGTTTTGACCTCTTGAATTAGTAGTCTTTTATTTTATGAGTGACCTTGCTTGTAGTTGGTGAGTTAGAAACTATCCTTGTTAAGGAGATAAACCTTTCGATTCTTTGATAACACACTTGGAGAGTCTTAGTAAACTCTTGTACATTCACTTCCATTCAAACTCAAATTCAATTAATTATAATTTGGATAGATCATCCTCCTGATCCATATGTGCTAGGTTATTCACCCAAAGTAGTGGACACATCTATGGTAGTGTTGGTTTATGCCGAATGCAAAAATTCTATCTTATCATCTTTCTTTTGGACAAGTGAGTGCTTTACTATCCTAGTTTTGTACCAACATTTCTTAGGGTTGTCCCATCAACTAGTAACTTTTCATTCATGTTGATTACAACAAGATATCAATTAGATCAAGGAAAGTGGACTCGAGTTTCTTTTAACCAATTACCCTTAGTTCAAACTTGCCAAAGACTTATGAAAATTGAGCATGAAAAGAAATCCTTCTTAGATGAACAAGCTATAAAGAAAGAGCAATTTAGACTCCTAGAGCTGGAGAGACAAGATTTTTTAGAGATAGAAGAGACAAATGATCCTACTTACCTTTATCTCACTAATAACATAATGGGAATGCAATGTGAATTTGAAAAATTATTAAGGGAGAAGATCACATCATTACACGAAAAATCTTCTCTAAGGTCTACATCTTCTACTCCAAGACATTAATTGTCTTCATCTTCTAAATCCAAAGGCCTCTTAAGAGAGAAAAAATAATAATAACCCCTTTGAGAATATGCCAATATTTCATGATGGACGTATCTTTGACCAAGATGAGAATGAAAAAATGGTCCTATAGATACTTTTGAGAGAAATTTTTCTCCTTTGAGATTTTGAAATGAAATGGTACTTGAGACCTTAGCTACAAAAAAGATCATTCCTTTAACATACAAATATTCTACACCTTATGAACCTAAGGTAAAACCTTCATGGAAGAGATATGATCACTATTAGGGCTACCATACATGAAAAGGTCATAAAACTGAAGATTGTCTTGCATTGAAATGTATAATTCAAGATCTTATTGATGATAGAATCATGGATGTTGAAATTCCTAAAGACTTATGTAATGAAGAGCCTTCTTTTGAGCACAATCATATTGATGGACCTATTTCTAGTGATGGTTTCCTTGATACCTCCATTTCTTCCAATACTTATTCATCTCCCAAGTTTTTAAACCTATCCAAAATTATTCCATCAAACAAAAGTCCTAGTTATTTTCATGTAGTTCCCTATAGTTATCCTCAAGGGATATCTCTTAAAGAAGCTCAAGCTAATATACACTTGGATACAAACCTTTGCATGATACTAAGACTAAAGATTCTCAACCTTCATGTGTTGTTATGCCTACTATGCTCAATTTAACTAGTCATGCACTATCTCCTCAAGATACTATCATGTAAACCTCATATTATCACTTTTCCTTAGAAGTAGCTCCATGTCATGATGGTTCTCAAAAGGATAAATATAAAAATGTCAAGAAAGATAAAGATCAAGAACCCCTTCATCTCCTTCAAGATGTCACTCTTCCATATCCTATCTCTTATCCACCTCCTAAGTATGATGAAGACACTACTTCCACTATTTGTTTTGATCATACTAAAATTCATGATTAAACTTGTATGCCTATTCTATCCAAATATCCTTGTCAAGATCAAAGTATTCCATCTTCTTGTTCTACCACTCCATGTTCGCTTCCACTTTCTACTTTTCCTAAGTCTTTTCAAGATCCAAAAAATCCTATCATAGAAGTTGTTCCTATTTAGGATGATCATGATGCCATTGTAAATCCTAATGCTCACTCTAAAGATGCTGATGTCCTTGGTTGTCATATAGATGTTGATGGACTTATTGATTATCCTTTCTCATCTTCCACATCCATCCTTGGACTTCCTCTACCAATACTAAGGGCTCCATGTCTTCCTTCCATTTTGGGTGCTTATGTCCCTTCATTTCCCCCTCCTAAATCTCCTAATTTATCATCTGTTTTGGGTCCTTATGTCCTTCCATATCCTATCTTTCCTCAAGATCAATGTAGATGCATATCCTTGAATCCTTTTCATCCACCTACCCATCTAAACTAGTCATATCCTCCTCCTTCCACAAGTCTCAAATCTTTTGGAAGTAACTTGAATGTTCAATATAGGGAAATGAAGAAATACAAAAATCCCTCTAATAAAGAAGATCACCATTTCTCCTCTAATTGGCATAGTCCAACATAAAGTCAAAAGAGATATCTAAGAAGAGAACTACAAAATAGGTATGGGTTCCAAAATCCATCATTGAAGATATTATCTCCAAATCATCACAAAGAAATGAAAAGCCTATGAATATATTGATTCTAATGTCATTCAAGATTCCAAAGACTTCCACTTCATCTTCTTCCAAAATAATTATTCCATTCCATGCACCTAAAATGAAACCTCTTCCATCCGTTCACTATATTCCTTCATGCATTCCTTCATTTACATTTCCTCCATCCTCTCACCACCCTTCAAGGTGTGTGTTGACATTGACCTTGCCTTCCTTTCTATATACCCTTTCACAATCCTTCCATTCACTATTCTTCTGCCTTCTATTATTTTTCCTCATTTTCTTATTCCACCTATATTCCAACCTCAGTTGCTTTGCATAAAACCTTATCTTCCTTCCCCTATCAAAATCTTTGAGCATATCATTTTGAATCCTTGGCATATCATGGTTTATCCTTTCAAGGAAAATTATCTAAAAAGCTTTCCTTCTTCCATAAAATTAAAATAAAAAAGAAAAAAAAGAGACAAAAAATGAAAAAATTGAAAGTGTGCATCGGTGAAAACCTAGTAATAAGGCACCTTGGTAGAAAAATTGAAGAGAAATAAATTCATCCTATGGTGAAAGCCACTCCCTTGTGGTTCCTAGGATAAGTACCATGATGAAAACTTGGTGCAATCATTCATCATGCATAGTTCTTCTACATCTTTTATCCATTCCATCATCTCACTTTGATCTTGATAATGTTGACCTATACACAAAAATTTGGATATTTTGTGAGTTATCCTAAGATGATATTTATTTCATTCCTTTCATGTTTAGCCTTCATATCTATTTTCCTCCATTCATTCTAGCCTTTCATTTTCCTTTTCCCATTTGGTCTTCATTTAATAAGAAAGAGTAAAACATGATGCTATGAAGTCACTTGACATTTCTACTCCTTTGGACTACATCCTTTCCTACTTTTTCATTATGCTTTCATGACTTCTCCTATGTTGGCCTTTCATTTCTTATCCAAATGTGCTTTACATGACAATTTTTCCCTAGCTTGGGTACTCTGGAGGAGTTTTCCCTTGAGGATTTCTTCTCTTCATTCTCTTGTCTTCCATCTCTTCCACTAGCTTGCTAACCCCTCATGTCCTCCACCTTGTTAGACATCGAGACTACATGATGTGATCTTGCTTGGGATTTTGATGCCCATTATGTCTGGGGGCACCCATTGTATATATTTATTGATCTTGAAAAAATCTAAAATTAATATATTTCAAAAATCCAAAAAAAATGATATCTTGTCAAAAATTCTAAAAATTAGAAAATGTCCTGAAAAAATGATCATCTTAGTGAAAACCTAGCAATAGGTGCTTTGATGTATCTCCAGAAAAATATATATTCCAAAAAATAAAAAAATTCAAAAACAAAATTTGCAATAAGATCCAAGTGGTGAAAATCTGGAAATGAGCACCACTTAAGGCATTTGTACTACTATTTCTTAGTGTGTGTCCTCGACAATTAGCCTTTCTCCATCATGCCTTGTCCTTGTTTCCTTGTTGTGAAATTGGTCTTTGTCTTTGTCTAGGGGTATAATTGTGTTAACTTTGGTCTCCTAGATGCATTAGTCTTTAGGACACCTTGCAAATGGTATTTTTCAATACCACCCCAACTATATTTTTTAATACAAACTGTGAAATCATGTGTTTTTCAACATTTATTGGTTTGGTCTTACCCATTTTTGTCATGTGATCTTACCTACTTGCAAGAATTTGATCCTTATCCTTGGAACTTAGTATCAGTTAAAACACTAAATTTTTTAAAATATAAACATTTAATGCTTGAGCTATATCATGATCTTTTCCTTGTTTGTCGACTCTTATTGATTTTCGTTGAGTGTTCTTGTCTAAAAGGTCTCTCTAATATGCATAGCTAGAGGACTTGGGACATGGGGCATATTTATTTTTTCTTTCTACTTGTGGATTTCATCTTAAAACTCTATAGTGTCTCTTGTTGTCCCCTTAAAACACTTAGGATATTTGAGGTATCATCCTTGATTTTTTTTGCACAACCATTCTTATGGTCATCTCAACATGTATGCCCTGATGCTACCTTGGTTTTGCTACATTAATTTGGGTAAGCTAACATTGAAGTCATCTTGACCTTTATGTCTTGATTCTTATGTTAGAATCTTTCCACATTCCAATTTGATATAATTTAAATCACATTCATATCTTCATAGTTGCGCTTGTGCCTCGTGATGATTGGGTGATTTTTTGATGTTAGTCAATAATGGACCAATGATGAAAATGAGTTCCTTAACATTCTCTAATGAATGATGAACACAAAATCCTATGTTGTAGTTTCTCTATTTCAAGTATATCTCTACATTTTCATTTGTCTTGCATTATTAGGCTTCATTTTATGGTTGCATTATCAGTTTGAGAGGGTTTTCCGTAATCTTTCTTGTGGTCTTTTAATCAATTGTGGTAATGTCTTGATCATCATTTCCTTATCTTATTTTTTGGTCTCAATTGAAATTTTCTATCTTAAATAGTCATTTGATTTTGAGGCATTCTCTTTCTTGAGGAAAAGTCTCTTTCTTCTTTCCATTTCTTTCCACCTCTTCCAAACTTCAATCCTCCATTTGCTTTCACTGCACTTCTTTTCTTCTAATTGAATTCTGGGGCATAATATTTCATGCTTGATGATCTATCTTATTTTTGTGGTGCTGATATCTTTCATCTTACATCAAGAGCATTATCTTTTAGTTTGATTTGATCAAATTTATCAATTTTCTTTTACTCCTCTATTTCATTTTTAATTCAACCATGAGGGGGCAGTACCTATCAAACTTCAATTGTTGGCTCAACTTTATCAATCTTTGTTCCACTTGGGAAAACCTTGTCTTTGTCAAGAAAATTTTTTTTATAATTTTTTTTATTCTTTGTCCTGATGTGTTCCTAAGTTGACCACACATCTGTGTTGTTTTGTGATCCCAAATCGACCTCACATTTCAACTACATTCTTTGACTGCGTGTGTTCCTAAAATGATCACACATTAGTCAAAGAGGGGAAAATGAAAGAACCTTAAAATGGTCAACTAGAATGCATGGGCCCCCATTCTTTGATTTATCAATTTCCTGAATCAATTTATCAATTTCCTAAATCGATGCATTGTGATATATTATTCAATCAATTAAAATCATTTTCCTTGATCAAATTGCAAATAATTTAATCTTCATTATTTCCTAAGGTTTGATAATTTCATCACTAATCTTATTTAATTAAAGGAAAGTATCCTTTTAAATAAATTCATTTAATTAAAATAAAACATACTTTTAAATAAATAAAATCATTTTATTTAATTAAAATAAAATCTCTCTTTTAATTAAATAATTTTATCTTATTTAATTAAAATCTCCCTTCTAATTGAATAATCTTATCATATTTAGTTTAAAGAAAATCCCTCTTTTAATTAAACAAATAAATCCCCACTTAAAGCTCTCTTTTTGCTTGAATAAAAGGGAAATAAATCAAATAAATGAAGTAAAGATTCCTTTTTTTGCATAAGTGGAGCTTTTTCCTCTTACTTGTCTTTTTAGGAATTTATCTCACATTTCTCTTGAGTATGGATTCCTCTCCATAGTTTCCTTTATAAGGAGCCCTCTATTTCTCATTTAGATAGAGATGTTAGTTGCTATAGTATTGTTATGCTATGGGTTTGGAGAGTAATTTTGAAGAAGTTTGAACCTTAGAGTTTGGACATTGGAGCTTCATTACAACTTCTCTCTTCTTGTATTCTTCTCTCATGCATCCATGGATTTCATCATCATGCTTCATCCTTGCACTTTCATATTAGCTTAGAATCATATTTTCTTTCATAGATTAATCTTGCATTGTTATCATTTAGATTAGCTTGCCTCTTCATTTACATTCATATTTCATGATAATGGAGACTAGCACTCTTGTTTTTCCTCTTTGAATCTCTCATTTTATGGTGTACTTGCATGGGCATAAACTTGGTCAAATAGAGGGCTTCCATTATAAACCCTTACACTATATGAATAGAGAGCTAGGAGTCATAATTTGAGATTGCATTCTTGAGAAATGTTTGATATAATGACTCATAGAAGTGTGTCAACATTTAGCACACATAGGCCTGCTGATGCAAGGATATGGTATCACATCAGTAGTACCTATAGGTGCAGTAGTAGGGTATTGCTGTATGTAGCCCCAAGGTTGCCTCTTGGAGAAGCAAAGAGGAAAGGTGGGTGGGGGGTTAGTAGTCCCCACCCACCAAAATATTTATTTATCTTTTATAAAAGAACAAAGTCTTTGCCAAAAGAAGAAAGTAGGAGGAGGTAAGGTGGGATGGAAGTGGTGGCCCTCACCCACCCAAAAAATTATATTATATATATATTTTAAAATAAAAGCACAACCCTCCTTATCTTATATTTAATAAAATAATTACACGGTAATTTCTAATTAATGTGTATTTATATATCTGTGTGTGTGTGTGTGTGTGTGTGTGTGTGTGTGTGTGTGTGTGTTGATAAATTCTCCAATATAAGTATGGTATAGGAACCTGAACCTACAAGTCAATTTCTATAAAACAAAATTTATCTTCTTTACAAAGTCCACAGCTTGATTTTATTCAATCAATTCACAAACCTCTAAAATCTATCAAATAAGGGTTTCAAACTAAATTCATTCACATATGTTTTCAAGAAATGAAGAGCAATAATTTCAACACGAGGGTTTCAATTTTCCAATTTACATATAGATGATCTCAATATGAGAAATAATAAACTCACATACAATAGTTTTAACCCAAATAACACTCTGAAACAAGAATATGCAACAAACACAAAGAAGTCAAAAGTTTGAAGAACGAAAGCCATGTACAAATAATCCATTAGATCCTACTTGGATTTGAAACTAAAACAACAATCACACAGAGCACATAAATAAGCCTCTATTTTTGAAACTCTTCTTCTTGGAAAATTGCTCCTTACTCTAGATTTGTATAAAGAGTTCTCCCCTAAATTTGGGGCTTTAATTGTGCAATCATGTGAGAAGACTTGTTGATCTTTATATTTTACTATTTAATTATATTTTAATATTCATGCACAACTATTTTTCCATTTAATTAAAATATCTTGATTAAGACAATTTATTTTCTCTCCTTTATTAATTCAACTAATAATATTATTTCAATTTCATTATTAAAAATAGAACTCCTAAAGATTTATTATTTAATTAAATAAATATAAATATGCCTAAATTAGAACTTTACTAGAATCTTTAAATTTAATTCTTTTATTTAATTAATTTCTCAATTTATTAAATATAATTAAATATCAAATTTCTTTGAAAAAATTTCAATTAAATTAAATCATTAATTTATCTTTTAATTTGTCTTAATTATAATAGAAAATTACAACAGGCCAACAAAATGAAATGAAAAAACCCATCATAAAGCACATAATACAAAAACAAACTCTAGGGTAAAAATCATGAATTCAAGTCACTAAATTTTTTTGAAAAGGTGAGACTAACTTAGATACTTGTCCTATTTTTGAGGAAAATTGGCTTAGGTTAAGATTTGGACTTAAGAGTTATCTCACTTCTTATACCAATGAAATATTGTGATAGGGTATGGTCATCCTAGCAATTTAGAGAAGTTAGTACCTATACTTGAAATCTACATAAATCCATGCTTGTACATACTCGTGTTGATCTTAGATTTATTTTAGCAAGTGAGTGTCAACACACTTAAAAGCCATTTACTTAGTTCGTGCCAAACTAATAATACATGCCGAGTTGCAATAAGTGCCAAGTCACTCAAGTGCTAAGTAGATAAACCATGCTAAATGATTCAAGTTCCAAGTAAACAATAGACTCCAAGTAATGTAAGTGCCAAGTTAGAAGTAGAAATACAGTGCATGTTGAGCATTAGTGACTTCATATGCTGAGTGACATAGTTTTTGATATTTTTTTTGTAATTGCACGAACAACTATGTAAACTATTTCTAAGCCAACTTAAGGATAGATTTCAATCTTTGGAAATAAGAACAAATCTATATTTGAAATTCCCTATGCAATTGCATGCAACCAATGAGAAAGTAGGAAGGTTTAAATGACAATATGGATGAATCTAAACCTTAGGATCGTACCTAATCCAAAGCCACCAGAGCTTCTTAAGGAGGATGAAGTCCTAAATTTTTTATGGTGTAACAAGAGGTGAATGATAGAATTTAAGGATCGAACAAGACAAGTTTGTTGAATATTCAAGGTGACATAGAAGTAAGAGTGTATTACTAAATTAGTTAGAGAAGAATAGAGGATAGAGAAGGATACAACATTGATACATCAAATCATGAAGGATCAATCACAAATTGTGTAGAAGTGATCTATTATCAAGAAAGCAAGTGCCAATCATAGGATCTATGATGAGACATTCTAACAAGTGATTTCAATTAAATCTCTAAATAGAGCAGCCCTAACAAGTTGTACTAAATCCTTTAACAGGGTGCTTACTTAATTGTAAGTTAAAGTCCTCTAACTAGGCACACTTCTAACAAGGTGTCAAAATCCTCTAACAAGGATGGACTTAACACTCTTTGTAAGCCTTTAACAATGAAGGCCTTTCACAAGGAAGAATATGATTCATGCTCAAACCATTGTAACCTTAATTGGCTACACTTTATTGCTGTAGTAGTGAAGATTTATGGGTGTCATCCCCATCTCAATTTTACCATCTCACTTGGAGGGTTTCTCGGTAATCGTATCTTGTGTTATGTGTGTGTTTGATTACATGTTTATATGATTGATGCATATGCTTTACATATTGTTTTAGTTTACATATTGAATGCATATGATGAATGGTGAAAGTTTACCAAATGGTGAAAATTTTATTGGTTCAAGTTTAAACTCTTGATTCACCCCCCTCGTTAGAAGTTTAGCTTTGCCACTTATAATTCCAACAATTGGTATCAGAGATAGGCTCTCAAAAGAAAAAGCTTTGCAACTTTGAGGAAAAGATCTTGAAATGGAAGTCTACAAATTGGGAAAGATTATTGAGAATAAAGGAATTGAGATACCACTCATTCTACATCAACTAGATCAAGCTAGGGAAGAATTAAGGAAATCTTTAAGGAGACGGAAAGAAATTTCCATTGTAGAGAATAACACACAATATAGAGGAATTGAAACTACCAAGCTATTTTCCAATAGTGACTCCAATGAATTGATGCAACAATTGAAAAGTTAATGGGAAGGAATAAAGTACATGTTGAGGAAATTAGAAATCTCAAGCTACAGTAAGAATCTCAAGCAATGATGCAATGTGAGGTAACTAAACAAAAGAAGAAATCCATGCAAGTCAAAATAATTATGGCCAACTAACTGGAAGACAAGTCAATAGAGTTAACTAGTATCTCCAACATGCAATTGGATACTCTAAGCCAAATGATGAATGCTCATCATGAGTTGAACATCAAAGACATTGTGATAACTACATTGAAGTTGCAGAATAAAAAATTGTAGAAAAAGAAAAAGAAATTTCTGAAAGCCTCAACAAGCCAAATGAAGCCATCAAGCCCTTTGATCAATTACTAAGATCCCCTACATCCCACAATGATACATCAAGATTAGGCTACACAAGCACTAAAGAAGGAGAATCATCCAAAATTGCTGAACAAAGGAGCATCAAAGGTAAGAACCCCAAACCTACTTGTCATTTTTGTGGTAATAAAGGACATACTGCTAATGTGTGCAGTAGAAGGTTCACAAACTAGAATGTCAAGCCTATAAACATGACTCATTGTCATAAGTGCAATAGGCAAGGTCATCAAGGACATGAATGTAGGACTAGGACCATGCAAGCACCAATATTTGAAGGATATTGCTACAACTATTAGAAGTATGAACATAGAGCCTTTGCATGAACATCCAAAATCATGTGGTTATCAAAAAAATTAGAAAATGGTAAGAAGGTATGGAAGCTTTTATAATTGGGAGTATAACACAAGACATAGCTATCACTATTGTCAAGAATATGGACATATTCCTAATAATTGCATTAGGATAGACTTTAGTGGAAACTATAACAAATTTTTAAGTCAAACTACATGTTTTAGCTACTTGAAGACTTGCCACATTAGTAAGCATTACCCAACTAGCTCAAAAGCACTGAGTTGTGAATTCGACAAAGGAAAAGGCAAGGAAAATGTTGAACACATCAGAGGTCAAATGAATAAGACATGGAAAAAGAAAGATGGCTGTAGCACATCAATGGAGAAGGGATCACTGCACCTAATAGGTCAAGTGGTTACACCTCATCAAACTAAACAAACAAGAGGTATGTGGAACTGATGTTTAAATTTTATATCATACATCAGTTCCAAAGGAGATAGTACTAAAAAGACTACATTAGCATGAATAAAGATGCAAGATGTTGTTGAAAATTCAAGTTAAAACTTCAAGTCTTTCATGTTGTTGCAGAGCATGAAATTTTTCTTGTGCATGCTAAGTGGAATGCTAGTTGATGTCAAGCTACCAAACTAGTTAGTTGATGTTGAACTTGTAGTAGCCATCGAGTGATGGAAATATCAATAGATGTTGGATTGATTAATGTTGAGGCATTCTCTTTCTTGTGGAAAATTCTCTTTCTTCTTTCCATTTCTTTCCACCTCTTCCAAACTTCAATCTTTCATTTTCTTTCACCCCACTACTTTTCTTTTAATTCAACTTTGGGGCATAATATTTCATGCTTGATGATGTACCTTAGTTTTTTTATCCTTATATCTTTCATCTTATATCAAGAATCTTATCTTTTGGTTTGATTTGATCAAATTTATCAATTTGTTGTTTCTCCTCTATTTCATTTTGATTTCGATCATGAGGAGGTAGTACTATCAAACTTCAATTTTTGGTTCAACTTTATCAATCTTTTTTCCACTTGGAACAACCTTGTCTTTGTCAAGACAAATTTTTTATAATTTTTCTAATTATTTGTCCTGATGTGTTCCTAAGTTGACCACACATCTGTGTTGTTTTGTGATCCCAAATCGAAATCACACTTTAACTGCATTCTTTGACTACATGTGTTCCTAAAATAATCACACATTAGTCAAAGAGGGGTGAATGCATGAACCCTAAAATGGTTTCCTAGAATATGGGCTCTCGTTCTTCAATTTACCAATTTCCTAAATCCATTTATCAATTTCCTAAATCAATGCATTGTGATATATTATTGAATCAATAAAAATCATTTTCCTTGATCAAATTGCAATTTATTTAATCTTCATTATTTACTAAGGTTTGATCATTTCATCAATAACCTTATTTAATTAAAAGAAAACATCATTTTAAATAAATAAAATAAGTTCATTTAATTAAATGAAAATCTCTCTTTAATTAAATAATTTTATCTTATTTAATTTAAATATTTCTTTTTATTAAATAATCTTATCTTATTTAATTAAACGAAAACATACCTTTAAATAAATAAAATAATTTTATTTAATTAATATAAAATATCTCTTTTAATTAAATAGTTTTATCTTAATTTATAAAAATCTCCCTTCTAATTAAATAATCTTATCTTATTCAACTAAAAGAAAATCCCTCTTTTAATTAAATAAATAAATCACCACTTAAAGCTCTCTTTTTGATGTTAAAAAGAAATAAATCAAATAAATCAAGTAAAGATTCCTTCTTCTTTTTTGCGCATATCTCTAAGTGGTGAGCTTTTTCCTCTTGTCTTTCTAAGGATTTATCTCACATTTCTCTTGAGGATACATTCCTCTCCATTGTTTCTTTTATAAGGAGCCCTCTTCTTCTCATTTAGATAGAGATGTTAGTTGTTATAGTATGGTTATACTATAGATTTTGAGAGTGATTTTGAAGGAGTTTGAGCCTTAGAGTTTGGAAATTGGAGCTTCATTACAACTTCTCTCTTCTTTTCTTCTTCTCTCATGCATCCATGGCTTTCACCATCATGCCTCATCCTTGCATTTTCATATTAGCTTAGAGTCATATTTTCTTTCATAGATTAATCTTGCATTGTTATCATTTAGATTAGCTTGCCTCTTCATTTACATTCATATTTGATGATCATAGAGACTAGCACTCTTGCTTTTTCTCTTTGAATCTCTCATTTTATGGTGTACTTACATGGGCACAAACTAGGCCAAACTAAGGGATTCCATTACTTAGATGAATAGAGAGCTATGAGTCACAATTTGAGACCACATTCTTGAGAAATTTTTGATATAATGACTCATAGAAGTGTGTCAACATTTAGCACACATAGGCATATTGACATAGGGATATGGTATCGCATCAGTAGTACCTATTGGTGCAATAGCAGGGTACTACTGCATGTAGCCCCATGGTTGCCTCTTGGAGAAACAAAGAGGAAAGGTGGGTGGGGGATTGGTAGTCCCCACCCACCAAAATATTTATTTATCTCTTATAAAAAAAAAAGTCTCTGCCAAAACATGAAAGGAGGAGTAGGCAAGGTGGGTGGGGAGTGGTGGTCCCCACCCACCCAAAACATTATATATTATTTATATATTTTTTTAAATAAAAGAACAACCCTCCTTAGTTTGTATTTAATAAAATAATTACATAGTAATTTCTAATTATTGTGTAATTATCTCTCTCTCTCTCTCTCTCTCTCTCTCTCTCTGTGTGTGTGTGTGTGTGTGTGTGTGTGTGTGTGTGTGTGTGTGTGTAATGATAAATTCTCCAATATAACTCTGGTATAGGAACCTGAACCAACAAGTCAATTTCTATGAAACAAAATTTATCTTCTTTACAAAACCCACATCCTAGTTTTATTCAATGAATTCAGGAAACTCTAACATCTATCAAATAAGGGTTTCAAACTAAATTCATTCACATATGTTTTCATGGAATGTAGAGAAATAATTTCAACATGAGGGTTTCAATTTTCGAATTTACATGCAGATGATCTCAAAACGAAGAATAATAAACTCACATACAAGGGTTTCAACCCAAATAACATTTTGAAACTAGAAAATACAATAGACACATAGAAGACAAAAGTTTGAAGAACAAAAACCATTGTACAAATAAACCATGAGATCCTACTTGGATTTGATGCTAAAATGACAATCACATAGATCACATAAATAATCCCCCTTTTTTGAAACTCTTCTTCTTAAAAAATTGTTCCTCAATGTAGATCTCTATAAAGAGTTCTCCCCTAAATTTGGGGCTTCAATTGTGCATTCATGTGAGAAGACTGATTGATCTTTATCTTTCATTATTTTATTATATTTTAATATTCATGCACAATTGTTTTTCCATTTAATTAAAATATGTTAATTAAATAATTTTTTTTCTCTCTCTAATAAATTTGCAAGATGTTTTTTATTATATATTTATTAATTTGAAACTAATAATAATATTTAGTGTTTATTATTAAAAATAAAACAACTAAATATTTATGATTAAATTATATAAATATAAATATGCCTAAACTAGAACTTTAATATTTTTTTTAAATTTAATTGCTTTATTTGATTAATTTCTCATTTTATTAAATATAATCAAATATCAAATTTCTTTATAGAATTTCCATTAAATTAAATGATTAATTTGTGTTTTAATTTGTTTTAATTATAATACAAAATCACAACAGACCCACAAAATGAAATATGAAAACCCATCATAAAGTACAGAATACCAAAACAAACTCTAGGGTCAAAATCATGAAATCACATCATTTGAAAACTTTGAAAAGGTGAAACTAACTCAGATGCTTGTCCTATTTTCTAGGACAATTGGCTTAAGATAGGATTTGGACTTAAGAGTTATCTCCTCTCTTATACCATTGAAATATTGCGATATGGTACACTCATCTTGGAAATTTAGGGAATTTGATACTTGGTACCTGCAATCTACATAAAATCCATGCATGTACATACTCATTTTGATCTCAGATTGGTTTTGACAAGTGAGTGTCAACACACTTAAGACATTTACTTAGTTCAAGCCAAACTAGTAATACATGCTGAGTACAACATGTAAATATTAGACCATGTTGAGTTGCAATCAGTGTCAAGTCACTTAGGTTCCAAGAAGACAGACCATCCTGAGTGATTCAAGTGCTGAATAATGCAAGTGTTGAGTTAGAATAGTACATGCTGAGTGTCAGCCACTTCATATACTGAGTGACACAGTTTTGACATATTTTTTTGTAATTGCACAAACAACTATGTAAACTATTTCTAAGCCAACTTAAGGATAGATTTTGATCTTTTGGAGATAAGAAAAAATCTATATTTGAAATTCCCTATGTAATTGCATGCAACCAATCATAAAGTAGGAAGGTTTATGTAGCAATATGGATGAATCTCAACCATGGATTCATACCTAACCCCAAGCCACAAAAGTCTTCTTATGGAGGACAAAGCCCTAAACATTTTATGGTGTAGCAAGGGGTGAATGATAGAATTGAAGGAGTGAACAAAATAAGTTTTCAAAGTATTCAAGGTGACTTAGAAGTAAGAGTGTGTTGCAAAATCAATTAGAGAAGAATAGAGGATAGAGAAGGATACAACATTGATACATCAGATCATTAAGGATCAATAGAAGATTGTGCAAAGGAGATATGTTATCAAGAAAGCAAGTGCCAATTGTAGGATCTATGCTAAGACATTCCAATAGGTAATTTGCATTAAATCCCTTAATAGAGTAGTCCTAATAGGCTATACTAAATCCTTTAACAGGGTACTTACTTAATTGTAAGTTAAAGTCCTCTAACGAGGAACACTTTTAATAGGGTGTTGAAATCCTCTAACAAGGTGGGACTTAATAGTCTTTGTAAGCCTTTAATAGGGTAGGCCTTTCACAGGGTAGACCATGATTCATGGTCAAACCATTGCAACCTTAATTGGCTACACTTTATTGTTGCAATAGTGAAGATTTGTGGGTGTCATCCATAACCCAATTTTACCTTCTCACTTGGAGGGTTTCTAGGTAATCATACCTGCTATTATGTGTGTGTTTGATTACATTTATACTTGATTGATGGATATGCTTTACATATGTTTTAGTTTATATATTGAATTCATATGATGAAAAGTGAAAGGTTACCAAATCGTGAAAGTTTTATGGGTTCAAGTGTAAACTCCTAATTTAGCCCCCTAGAAGTTTACCTTTCCCATTTGTAACTCCAACAATTGGTATCAAAGCTAAGTTCTCTGAAGAAAAATCTTTGCAACTTTGAGGAAAATATCTTAAAATGGAAGTCTACAAATTGGGAAAGATTATTGAGAATCAAGGAATTCAGATACAACTCATTCTACATTAGCTAGATGAAGCCAAAGAAGAATTAAGAAAATCCTTAAAGAGAAGGAAAGAAATTGCCATTGTAGAGAATGACACACAATATAGAGAAATTGACACTACCAAGCTATTTGCCAATGGTGACTCTAATGAATTTGATGCAACAATTGGAAAGCTAATGGAAAAGAATAAAGTTCAAGCTGAGGAAGTTAGGAATCTCAAGTTAGAGCTAGAATCTCAAGAAATGATGCTATGTGAGATAAGTGAACAAAATAAGAAAGCCATGATTGAAGAAGATAAAAGAATTATGGGCAATAGACTAGAAGAGAAGTCAACATAGTTAACCAAGATCTCCAACATGAAATTGGATACTCTAAGCCAAATGATGAATACTCATCATGAGTTGAATATAAAAGACATTAAGATAACTACATTGAAGTTGCAGAATGAACAACTACAAATTGATCTAAAAATAGAAAAATAAATTGCTAAGAGTCTCAACAAACCAAATGAAGCCATCAAGTACTTTGAGAAATTACTAAGATCCCCTAGATCCAACATTGATACATCATGATTAGGCTACACAAGCACTGATGAAGGAAAATCATCCAAAGTTGTTGAAGAAATAAGTGTTAAAGGTAAGAACTTGAAACCTACTTGTCATTTTTGTAGTAAGAAAGGACATACTGCTAATGTGTGTAGAAGAAATTTCAGAAACCAAAATGTCAAGCCTAAGAACATGACTCATTGTCATAAGTGTAACAAGAAAGATCATTGAGCACATGAATGCAAAACCAAGACCATTCAAGTGCCAAGATTTGAAGGATATTTATACAAATATCAAAAGTATGGGCATAGAGTCTTTGAACGCATATCCAAAACCATGTGGTCATCAAACAAGTTGGCAAAGGTAAGATTCTATAAACAATTTTATAATTGAGATTATAACACAAGACATATCTATTATTACTGTCAATAATATGGACATATTCCTGAGAATTGCATTAGGACACACTTCAGTGGCAAGTAAACATATAATTGAGTCAAACTATAGGTTTTAGCTACTTGAGGATTGGTCACATCAGTAAGCATTTCCCAACTAGGTCAAAAGCATCAAGTTGTGAATTCATTAAAGGAAAAGGAAAGGTAGATGTTGAACATATCAGAGGTGAGATGAGAAAGACATGGAAAAAGAAATATGGTTACAACACATCAAATGGAGAACAGATCACTTCACCTAATAGGTCAATTGGTCACATCTCATCAAACTAAGCAAACAAGAGGTATGTGGGACTGATATTTAAGTATTATATCATACATCAATTCCAAAGGAGATAGTACTAAAAAGACTACATTAGCATGAATAATGATGCAAGATGTTGAAAATTCAAGTTAAAACTTTAAGTCTTTCATGTTGTTGCTAGGCATGAAATGTTTCCTATGTATGCTAAGTGGAATGCTAGTTGATGCCAAGTTGCTACACTAGTTAGTTGATGCTGAAATAGTAGTAGCTTCCAAGTGATGGAAATATCAATAGATGCCAAATGAATCTAAAAATGGTTGATGTTGAGCTAACAACTATGCAAGCACTAAGCATTAAATGCAAGATTTTTGAAGGGTATTTGATAAATTTCTACTCATTATTCATCATTTCAAACTTCAGAAAGAGAAAATGAAGTGAAATGGAATTTAGAAACTTGTTCAAGGCATTTGTAGAGAATTTGATAGCGATCTCACTCCAGCTCTTCATATTTTCACATAGTTTTTAGCATAAGCTGAGCTACATAGTCTACTTTTGCATAAACCCTAGTTTGATAGAATGGCATCTAGCTCTAAAAATATAGAAGGGAAAGAGGTTTGCAATGTTCAGATTTTCAATAATAAAGTGAAAAAATCAATATTTAAGGCCATTCCTGACATAGCCTACAAACAAGATCCTTCTAGCACTTTGTGAATGATCCCGCCAAATGTTATTATTGTACAAGATGTTAGGAAATGTTATAATTGAAAAATAGGAGGAATAAGAGACATGGAAATTAGAGAAGTATATGATAGCTTATGTAAAAATGGTTTTCTAAAGGAAGAGTACAAAATCATTGAGAAGAAGGGTTTAATGTGTGCCTTAGATTTTTCTAGTGTGTTTAAAACTAAGTGGATTAGAATTGTTCTAAGCAGAATATATGATGTTTCTTTATGGCTAGAGGGTGGACCAATTAATATTACCAAAAGAATAATTCACAAGGTTATTGGTTACCCAACCCTAAATCAACACAAGACTCTGAGGAGTGATTCCAAGGAAGTAATCGAGAAAAATTCTAGAGTAAAATAGAACAAAAGAGGCATGACAATAGATAGTATTGTTGATCCATTGCTAAACTTTTTTATAAGGATAATTTCTCATAAATTCTATCAATATAGTAGATTGAATAGTGTACCCTATATTGCTTTAGATGTTGGTTACAAGATTGTGAAGAAAGATCATACTTATGATCTGGTTAAGCTTTAATTACAATAATTAATGGAAAATCTTAGAGCAATTAGAAAGACCAAGAGTGCTCAATGCAAATTTGGTTCAATTTTGGTCTACATTTTCTTCTATGTATAGAATACATTTCCCTCTTTTGGTACTATAGGATGGAAGATCAATGAGTTCATTGAATAGATGGGATAAAACTTTGAGACATTGATGACAAGTTATTTTGAAGACTTCAAGAAATAAATGAAGCAGAGACTCAAGATACCTATTTACTTTGTTGAAAGATATTATAATGACATATGTTTTCTTGTTGACATTGATTATACATATATACAAGGTTCCACACTAAGGGTAATATGGCTAAGACCCTTAGGATATGACATCAATTTTGATGAAGCTTCAACAACCATCACAACACTCCTAGTAGAGGAAGTTGGCAAAAATGCTAAAAGCTTTGGAAATTATGATGTGAGGAAATCAAAGGTTGAAATGGAATTGAAGATATCCTCTACACTCAAGAAGAAGGATAGGTTGATGAAGAAGCTTAAATTAAAATAAAGGTGCAAATGAGGAAGAAGAGGAAGAAGATGAAGAGGATGAAGAGGAAGACCAAGAACAAACTCAAGAACCTCTTGCATTGACTCAAGGCATGGGAAGAAGAGGAAGCAAAGGGTGCTGAGGGAGAAGATGATGTAGTGGAAGGTAGGAGAAAACCCAAAGGAGATGTCCTAGCCCCTAGGAAATAACTACACAATAGAAACACAAACAAAATTGCAAGATTTGAAGCCAAATCACAACCCTTTATTTATAAAATAACTATTACATGCAATGTGTCAGGCTGTATGACCTTCCCAGTTACAACCAAATACAAAGAAATTAATAGTTCTACAAAATTCCTCAAGATCCAAATAAAACCCTAGGTAGTCTAGATCTACACTCTATTAGAAACCTTCAAGATCTCAACTTTTTCTTGCAAGCCTCCAAGCAATCTCCTTGTTTCTAAATTGCAGCCACTAGCTCTTCTCACAAAATTTTCTCTTCTAGCTCCCCCTCTTCTCCAAGATGGATGAATAATGACTAAAGACATCTCCAAAAACCATACCTATACCAATCTAAGCCACAAGATTTCCCAGAACACAAATTAAATACAAATATAGAAATTAAATGCCATAAGTTGGCCTACAATAGCAATTAAATAACCAAAATTGATATCCAAGTAAAATCGTGATATCTCCTGGCTCTAATTCAATCAGAACTCACACATCAAACTATAGTTAGTAATCGTGGCCCTCTTCAATCCCTAAAATGTGTGTCCTCTAACTCATTGTGCAAAATTTGTTACACATCTTGCAACAAGCACCAAATTCCTAAGCAAGGCTGAGCTCCACAAACCATGTCAAACAACCATAGACTGTGCTGAGTTCCTAGACCATGCCAAGCAACCATAGACAATGATGAGAAACCAAAAACCATGCCAAGAAACCAAAGACCATGTTGAGATAAAAAAGACCATGCCAAGTTCTAAGACCATGTTAAGCTCTATAGTCCATGCTGATCTCCAAGACCATGTTGAGCTCCATAGACCATGCCGAGCTCCCAGAGCATGCCAAGCACCAATCTGAGCACCCTCCAAAGTAGTCACCAAGAAAACCCAAGATGCTCCTACATTAGACTCCCTAGGTAAATAGAAAATTGTTTCCCACACTTTGATGCACAAAGAAAGATCAACAACCAACTTAATCTTTACCAAAGGCTTCCACTCCAATAGGGACAAGAAAAGAAATTTGCACATCATCCACACCTGTATCATTCTATTAAACACCAAAATCTCAACCATTTGATCATCATGCTCACTTATAGAAACAATCTAAACATAATTCTTCATCAAAAAACCTCATCCACATCAACAACTAGTGAATCCACACTAGAAACAACAAACTCCTCATCAATAGAAATACCTAGATCTCCATTAACACATGCCAAACTCACAACATCAACAAAATCATTGCTCACAACAAGATGCTCTGCCACATACAAGTCACCAAAAACAACAACTAGATTATCCATAACCAAGTGCTCTACAATTTTCATGTCAAACTAAACTAACTAATCATGAAAACCAATCTCTATCCTAGCATCAACAAGGTTAGGAATATCTTTAGCAACAACCTCCAACTACTCTATAGGTTTTGTATCGAACTCTACAAACTGATTAGTAAAACCAACATCTTCCATCTTGACCTTTCTATGCCATCTTCTCTCTTGAAAAAATCTCTTAACCAGCCAAACAACACCCTTTTGGATTGGTAGACTCCATCTCCACAAACATCTATGGAATTCCTTCCTCATCCTATCCCTATCTTGATCATTCAAACTAGTTTCAAACTGAGCGACAACATCCTTAGCTCAATTAGCCAAACAAGCTTCAACCTAAGAAAAGATCTCATAAAACCTCCTCTCTAGTACATCATGGATATTTGCAATCTTCTTAGGGTCCAATCCTCTTGGAGCCATCTCTCAAGATCTTCATAAAACCCCTACAAAAAAATCCTTCCCACACTCCTTGTGACAACCTCAAATTGGTTGCAAGTTAGATTGCAACTTACCACCTCTCATGAATAATTAGGAACCACGTCACAATTCCAAGACCATGGATTTGGAATCCAAAAACTCTCTACAATCATGCCTCAACAAGATTAGTCTTCTATCTTTGCATCCTTCGATCCATATTGCAAGCCCTTAGATCAAGATCAACTTAGATCTACTTCTCGAGCCCAAGTCTTGGTGCAAACTACCTCAACTTTAGTGGTCGATCTACACACTTAGGAACAACCTTGGCTCTAATACCATTTAATGTAGTGAAAGGAAAGAGAATCCCCAAAGGAGAGTTCCTAGCCCCCATAAAATAACTACATAGGAAACACAAAGAATAATGCAAGGTTTGAAGCCAAATCACAACCCTTTATTTATAAAATAACTGTTACATGCAATGTGTTGGGATGTAAGGCCTTCCTGGTTATGGCCAAATACAAAGCAAGTAATAGGTCAAAAATATCTCTCAAGATCCAAATCAAACCCTAGGTAGTCTAGATCCACACTCTGGTAGAAACCTCCAAGATCTCAACTTGTTCTTGCAAGCGTCCAAGTAATCTCCTTTTTTCTAAACTGCAACCACTAGCTCTTCTCATAAAATTTTCTCTTCTAGCTCCTCCTCTTCTCCAAGATGGATGAATAATGACTAAAGACTTCCCCACAACCCCTACTTATACCAATCTAAGCCACAAGTCATCCCATAACACAAATTAAATACAAATACATATATTAAATGCCATAAGTTGGCCAACAATAGAAATTAAATGCCCAAAATTGATATCTAAGTAAAATCGTGATATCTCCTAGCTCTGGTTGAATTAGAATTTAAATTTTGAGAAATAGTTAGTACTCTAGGCCCTCTTCAATACTTTAGACTTGCATCCTCTAACTCATTTTGGAAAATTAGTTACATAGCATACAATAGGCACCAAATTCCTAATCAAGGTTGAGCTCTACAGACCATGTTGAGCAACCATAGAGCATGTCTTGTTCCTAGACCATGTCGAGCAACCATAGACTATGTTGAGTAACCAAAGACCATGCCAAGTCCCTAGACCATGTTGATCAACCAAAGGCCATGCTGAGTTCAAAGACCATGCCAAGTTCCAAGACCATGTCAAGCTCCATAGACCATGCCAAGCTCCAAGATGATGCTGAGCTCCATAGACCATGCTGAGCTCCTAGAGCATGCCAAGCACCAGTCCAAGCGCCCTCCAAAGTAGTCACCAAGAAAAATCAAGATGCTCTTGCATTAGAAGAAGTTGAGGAAGCACCTAATCAAGCTAAACCAAAGAAGAGAAAGGCTAAGGGACAACCAATTGTTAAGGAAAAGAAAACTATTAATCCAAGTCTAGCCAAGCTGAGTGTACTTACCACTAGAGAAACCACACAAGACACAACATAGAAGGCCAAGGAGAAAACCAAGCAAACTGAGCAAGGTGGCCAAGTGCAAAAGAAAAAAAGAAGGAAATATGTTGCACAACCTAACTCAGATGAAGAAAGCACTAAATCAGATGATATAAGCCAATTCAAAGTGGTAAGTCACAAACCACTCTCTGATCTTGAAAATTTGTGTGAAAATGTCAAGAATAATGTAGATTTATCTGGTTTAAAGAATATTAATTTTGATAAACTTGGTAAAGAAGAGAAGGATCTAGTAGAAGAGATATTCTATGCTATGATTTCTAAATTTAAGAACACTCTACTTGAGTTTTCCAACACTTTACCAAAAGGTTTATATGATATTGCTGAGCACAAGTGGCATTACTATTTAAATTTGGAAAAATAGATTAGAGAAACAAATTTAGCCCAATTAATGCTAGAGCTAACAAAAGTCAAGATTAATAAGGAAAATAAGAAATATGGAGGAAGGTTTGCACCAAAATATAGAGCCTTTAGCATGCTTCAAAACAACATTGAAGATGTGGTCAAAAAGTCAACAAAATTTGGAAACTTATTTATGGGTTGACCACTATGAAACAAGGAGAAATGAATCCCTTTGAGGGTAAGAATGATGATGATGACAAATAAGAAGAAATTACAATTGAGGATAAAATTGAAAGGAAAGATGATGAAATGGAAACAACTTAACAACAATAAGATGAATAGAGTGTGCAAGACACACAAATGCTAAGTATCAGTCCCCCTCATGACACAAGTGCAACCAAGACCATAACTAAGGATGTTTCAGAACATATCAACTTAGAACATCAATCTATTAAGTGTAGATGATTTGAATATGATTCTAGACCAATCTATATTGCAAGCCAAGCTATTTAATAATCCAATTTTGGTCAGTGTACAATAACTTCAAAAGGTAGTAATTGAGGTGACACGGGACAAGGTGAATCCACAAGAACCACCTTTTGTCATCCCTTCAACCTTTGACTCAAATAATAGTTGATACATCTACTAAGGTTAGTACACTTATCAAAATTGACATTTTTTCTCAAGAAAAAAGTAGATGAAATAGGGACAACAATAGAATAGGAAGGATAGACAGATTCATCTATACTTAAAGCACAAGAAGAAGGTGCTAGTCATGTCATTGTAATAGATCAAGACAAGCTTGAAGAAAATGAGAAAACACCTAAGGTAAAGGAACATGAATCCATCCAAGCATTGGTAAATCTACCAACTTCTGGCACTCCACCTACAAAAGTTCTTCAAAAGTTGAGAACAGAAGCAATACCATTATAAATCTCAGTACCAGGACCTAACTCATCAAAAGTTGAAAATGTAATTCACTATAGAGATATCACTCTTGTTGAAGAGATAATTATACCTAAATATGAATACAACACAATGAAGGTAGAGAAAATCAGCATGTTACAATAGGCCTTCAAGAAAAAGAAGCATGAAGAAATGCTTAGGAGAGAAGATAGGTAGAAGAAAGCTCTTCAAGACATTAAAGACATCTTTTTAGATGCATTCCACATACCAACTCTTGAGGAGATGAAGCCACTAAAAGGGAAACTCACAGATATAGTGGAAAAGGTTAGTAATGAAGACCTTGATACTACTACAAAACTTTTAGAATGGTCTAAGAGAAAGTTTCAAGGAAAACTAAATGACAAGATATCTAGTGAGATAGCATAGACTCAAGTTGCATTGGCAACTAAGATTAAAGTGGTGAAGAAGGTACTTGAGAAAATAATCTCATTTTACACAACATTGTATGACCCTAAATTCTTCACCTAAGATACTAGACATTATATTATGAGCCTAGAGAGAAACCTAAACAAATCAAGCACCTAGCTACCTCAGAACCCAACTGAGAGTGAGAAGCATTTTCATACATTGCTTCAATCAAAAAGTCAATTACTAGGCTAATGAAAGAAGAGGCTAACATTAGAGACAAATTGACAACTATAAATGCATCCCTCATCCCATAAATGGAAATACTACACAAAGAACTAGGTTATAGATAGACTTTACTGAAAAAAGACCCCAAACTTTCTACTCTAGATGGCCTAGTACACCCTATTACCAAGATTGCTATCTAGATTAAATCATTAGATGTTGCATGTGACAACTAGGATGCAACTCTTAAAATCATAATGGAAGTCCATAAATCTATTTTGGACAAATATATAATCCGTGTATAGCCCATTTGACATAAGTGTCAAAAAATGGGGAGAGATAAAAGAAAGAAAGGAGCACAGATGGGGAGAGATAAATATGATGAGATAAAGTGAGAAGATAAAGAAAGGGGGAGTATGAAAAAAGGGGGAGAAAATAAATAAATAAATAGAATAGGGAAGCATAACACTAAAGTTATATCATTGGGATGATATAAATATTTGAGATTCATTTTTTGAAAGTAAAGGTAGTAAACAAATACATATATCGGCTATGATAGAGAATATCCGATGAAAGAGTATCAGATACAATGCATTGAAATTAGAGAGGAGCAAAAATTTTGGATACAAAATAGACACATTAACTCGAGGGGAGCTTTCAATTTTGAGGTATATAGGTTATTGAAATTTTTTGAAAGTTTTGAAGTTTTGTATATCAGCTGAGACATGGATATGTTATGCTTGAGGAAACTAACATTGATTATGTATGCTTAAGTTTTTTTGACACTAATTTCAAAGGGAGAGATTTTTGATCTCAAATTGGTTTTGACAAGTGAGTGTCAACACACTTAAGCCATTAACTTAGTTCATGCCAAAATAGTAATACATGATGAGAAGAACATGTAATTATTACACAATGTCAAGTTGCAATAATCGTCGAGTCACTCATGTGCCAAGTCACTCAGGTGCCAAGAAAGTAGACCATTCTAAGTGATTCAAGTGCTGAGTAAATAGTGGATGCCACGTAATGTAGTTACTAAGTTAGAAACAGAAATACAATACATGCTGAGTGTCAGTGACTTCATATAACGAGTGACACAATTTTGACATATTTATTTGTAATTGCATAAACAACTATGTAAACCATTTCTGAGCTGACTTAAGGATATATTTTGATCTTTTAGAGATAAGAACAAATTTATATTCAAAATTTTGTATGTAATTGCATGAAACCAATCAGAAAGTAGGAAGGTTTAAGTGGCAATATCGATGAATCTCAACCATAGATTCATACCGAACCCTAAACCACCAGAGTCTTCTTAAGGAGGATGAAGCACTACACTTTTTATGGTGTAAAAAGGGGTGAATGATAGAATTGAAAGAGCAAACAAGATAAGTTTTTCAAACATTCAAGGTGTCTTAGAAGTAAGAGTGTATTGTAGAATTAGTTAGACAAGAAAAGAGGATAGAGAAAGATACAACATTAATACATCAGTTCACAAAGGATCAATCACAAATTGTGTAGAGGTGATTTTTTATCAGGCAAGCAAGTGCCAATAATAGGATCTATGATAAGACATTCTAACAAGTGATTTTAGTTAAATCTCTTAATAGAGTAGCCCTAAAAAGCTATACTAAATCCTTTAACATGTTGCTTACTTAATTGTAAGTTAAAGTCCTCTAACTAGGAACACTTCTAATAGGTTGTTAAAATCCTCTAACAAGGTGGGACTTAATAGTCTTTGTAAGCCTTTAATAGGGTAGGTGTTTCACAAGGCAGACCATGCTTCATGGTCAAACCATTGTAACCTTAATTAGCTACACTTTATTGCTACACTAGTGAAGATTTGTGGGTGTCATCCCCACCCCAGTTTTACCTTCTCACTTGGAGGGTTTCTAGGTAATCATATGTGGTGTTATGTGTGTGTTTAATTACATGTTTACATGTTTACATGATTGATGCATATGATTTACATATTATTTTAGTTTGTATGTTGAATGCATATGATGAATGTTGAAATTTTACCAAATGGTGAAAGTTTTATGGGCTGAAGTTTAAACTCCTGATTCCCCCCCATCTCAGAAGTTTACCTTTCCCACTTGTAATTCTAAGAACTGATATAGTCTAAACTAAGTAGAAAATGGTAGGAAGTGGTACATCATGTAGATCTTGACTACTAGGTGATTACAACTACCTCCCTCAACCACATCAAAAATGTCAAACATAAAGTAAAACAAACAAGTACACCATACACATGCAAGTATGGAGTAAGAAACCATAGAAACCACATATAAATCATTAGTCCATCTATCTAACCATCATGAGATAACTAAAATCACTAACTAAAAATAAATATATCATCATTGAAAGGATAAACATAAACACATGAAATAATTGAAAAACTCATCACACAAATCAATTTAGTATGAAATGACATATAATCAAATCTAGTAAATTAGTACCGATAATCATAAACATAAACATAATATAAGCCTAAAAGAGTTTAATAATACCATTAGAAAATTCAACTAGGGGTAAGCATTACACAAACATTTTTTACATAGAAAAATATGGAAAAAACATAAACAATACAAAATAATTTCCTACATGCACAACAACATCAAGCCTCTAAATACAATGATTGATGAAGTTGAATCAATTAAAGCATTATTGAAACATTAGGAATTAGTTATAGTTTCATGTTCTCCAATAATAGAAAACTGTTATAGTCTCATTATTAGATTCAATCAGTTATCTGCCATGTCAAAATTTGAAAAAAAAAAAGAAAGATATTTCCTACCCGAGTTTCACAGTTTTTATTTCTCATTCAAGTTTCATGGTTTTTTTTTCCTTCACAATTTCCTGATCCCTCATAGATCTAGGGGTCTTCATGCAACCTAGATGAGCCTCTCGACTAATTAGACAAATATAATACTGACAACTTAATAATGCCTTTTTTTTAGTAGCATGAATCTTATCATTTGTATGAATATGTATTTTAAATAGATTATAGATTAGATACATATAATAGTTGTGATCTAATAATAGTTTTTTTGAAGTAAAATAAATTTTATGGTTTTATCTTATACAAATTGATTTTTAAATATTGATTTAAAAAATGATGATATATTTAACGAAATAAATTTATTTTATTTTATTAATCTACATAGTCAAGTCTATAAGATCTTTGCACTGCTGATTTAAGTTCTAAGATTCAGAGAGGCCCACTTTGCAACTATGTAATTTAAGAAAGGCACATTTAGATAATGTTTGATAGTATCTTTGTACAATATTTCTTTCAAATTAGAATAATCCATATATGGTTCTCTAGATTTTTATTATATAATATTTTACAATAAATATTATTTTTCTATTAATCTTTTTTTTATTCTAAGAAACCAATATATAAACTTTATATAATAGGTTTTGTTTGTGTTTTTGATGAATAGTGGCCTTTTCTATTAATAAAATATACTCAGATTGCAATTCACAAAAAGTGGGCCAAGGGATACAAGATCACCCTATGAAAGAGTTCACATGGCCAAATCTCGACTAAAAGCATGGAAACAGTTTAAAACTACAGCTATTCATAAAAAAAAAACCATATAAGGCAACCTTAGGCTACCAAAGTAGTGCTAGCCAAGGTTGTGGATCATCTTTGTCTAGAAAGCCCCAATCATCTTTAGGATTTGGTGGTAGGCTAGGAATAGTCTAGCCATCATTAGTAGTAGCAATACCAGTGGTAGCCTCTACTTCTTTAACCTCTAGCCATGGAGGAGAGATCGCTAGATCCAGGTGAGGCTAGTTCCCAAAATGTGCACGATGAGAACTAGGAGGAGGAGCTGGGGACCAACCAGAACCACCACATGGTGGGAAAGCTAAGAAGAACCTCCATCTACCATCACCACCACTGGAAGAGTAGTAGTGGGATGCCTGGGAGTGTGGGGTGTGCGAGTGGTGGCCGAAGGAGTGGCATTGAGGATGGCAGCCACAAGGCATCAAGGTGTTTGCTAAGGCATTAGGAGGAACTTTGGCAATAGTGCAAGGAGCATTGCCCTAGTGATTCAGTAGTTCCTATAGGTGAGCTACCTCTAGTGCAACTTTGTTAGCTTGCACCTAAATCTACATAATTACATTATTAAAAATGCATGCCTTAGTGTACATAGCAATGTTAACATCCAAAAAACTTTGTTTGAAAATGATAGCATTCCTATCTTTTCATAGAGAAAATAGAATATCCAGCCTGAAGGTATGCCAAATCTAGGAAAACTTCTGAGGAAATCTAGGAGAGTCACCTAGCAAAATCATGTGCCAAGAAAAAGACTCAAGTTTGAATGGCTTAAAAAAATCATGAATCTAGTGCCAATAATTCTAAACACACTTACAAAACCAAAAAATATGCAAGAAAGAATTTGGTTGTCCACAGAAGGGGCATCTATGATCAAGAACCCCAATGTGTTTGAGCCAAGGCCCCAATGGAAGACCTTGGAAGGCTACGCACCAAGTGAAATGTGCAATCTTGGGTTCAATTATAGCATTCCATATGGTATCAAAGCATTTTCTCCATTAAGAAAGAGACGATTGCAAATGCCATTTGTGGTTTAATGTATCCACCATTGAAAGATGAGGAAAAAGCATATGTAGTCCAAACTTAGCTTGTAATTAGAAAAAGGTGTGGTAGGATACCACTCCCAATCAAGCCACCAAGGGTGAATAGACTGAATCTCCATTTCCACTCAAACTGGCTAACCCAAGGTGGAGCTGGCAAAAATGAGTGACAAAAGTATAGTGTTTTATTCCATTGAATGACATAACTAGAGGCTTGATAGAAGGTGTCCAAGAAACTTAAAGCATTATTGATGTTTTCTTC
Source organism: Cupressus sempervirens (assembly GCA_028749045.1). Classification (NCBI taxonomy): domain Eukaryota; kingdom Viridiplantae; phylum Streptophyta; class Pinopsida; order Cupressales; family Cupressaceae; genus Cupressus; species Cupressus sempervirens. The sequence continues at coordinate 107,955,733 of CM053789.1, read as the reverse complement.
ATCCTCTAAAAGAGTAAGAAAAGAATCATCAACAAAGTATCCATTGACTAATTAGGAGGATGATTCAGGCAAAGAAATGCCACAAACTAGTCCTAAGGACACAGAATGTGCAAGTAAATAGCCCAAACCTTCCTCAACAAGGACATAAAGTGCAAGAGTTAGCAGATAACCTTGCCTAATGGAATGAAAAATTCCAAAAGCCTCAGATTGTGAATTGTTGATGGTAATGCAAGCATTGGCATCTCCAAAGAGCATCTCCATGGACTGAAGGAAATTGGGGACAAAACTCAGAGCCTAGAGCATAGCCAAGATGAAGAGCCATTCAATGTGATCATAGGCTTTAGAAAAATCAATGTTAAAAAATATAGCCTTCTGATTGGACTTGCAAACCCATTCTATTCCCTCCTAGATAGCAATGATGTTGTCAAGAATATATCTAGACTTGATGAATCCAATTTTCTCTAGCCGCACAATTAAGGGCACATTGTGCCTGATTTTGAGAGATAGTGCCTTGAAAATAATCTTATAAGACACATTTAGAAGGGTAATGGGTCTCCAATGTAATATTTTCATGTCCCCTTTTCAAATAATTGAAAAATAATAATCTTTGCTAAGGCAGGCAGGCCCAAGAAAGTGAAGTTTCAAAAAAAGGGAGTTAATCTTTGGGAACCGTTGGACTAATAAATGATAATTATTATTAAAATATGTTTCATTAACCTCTCTTGGACGTGAGTTATATTTATGCCATCTTTTAAGGGGTTTGGAGGCATTTTGGGGGGATTCCAGAACTTGATTTTCGCTCATTCTTTGTTATTCTTCAGACCTGTGGAGAAGGAGACCCAAGAACGAGAGTTTGCAAGTTTCTAGGGAGACCCAAGAATGGGAGTTTTTAGGTTTCCAAGAAGGCTAAGGATGGGAGTTTGAAGCCATTCCATGTTCATGCTCATACAGAGTTTGCCTTTGTGCTGAACAGTGTAGATTTGTGGGTTTTTGGGTGTGTTTTTTACATGAGTTTGGTGTTTTCAGTTGAGCATTTCATATCAGTTTTGGTTGCTGCCATATTTTAGACTTTAAGCTGTTAAAATAGAGCTGAATATATGTATTGGGACATGATTAAACTTCTGAGATAGTTTATTAGTTTTTTTGTGGTGTTTCCGGGCATTTTTGTGTTAATTTCGGGAGCCCGATGAGCATAGTTTTTGTCCTACATTTGTGAGTTGTTGTGTAAAGGCTATATATATCTGGAAATTTCATTTTGTAGGCTGTTATTCTGATGAAATTTCTGTAAAAATTTCCATTTTTAGATTTATTAATAATAGGTGAAGCTGTGAAGCTTTTGGCACCATTTCTGGCATACCCGATTTGGGGTTTCTTGAGAAATTTGGAGGATCTTTGTGATATTAGTTGTTTGATCTTAAAGATCTGATTAAAGGTTGAAAATATCATAAAAAATCAGAAAAGGGACATTTCAGTGGTATCAGAGCCATGATCTTGCCAGCCTGAGGGTTTGTAGAAGTTTACATGTCAGTTTTGACAACTACCCAGATCTTGCATTTCAGTTTTGAGAACTACCCAAATCTTGCATGTCATAATTTATGGTTGCATGTTGCTTCTAATTAGCTGCATGTAAAAATTTATGGTTGCATGCTACTTCTAATCATCTGCATGTTAGTTCTTGGTGAATTTGGTGGTTGTAGAAGTTTGCATGTCAGTTTTGACAACTACCCAGATCTTGCATGTCATAATTTATGATTGCATGTTGCTTCTAATCAGATGCATGTCAAAATTTATGGTTTTATGCTACTTCTAATCATTTTCATGTTATTTCTTGGTGAATTTCGTGGTTGCATGTTGCTTCTAATCAGTTGCATGTCAAAATCTATGGTTGCATGCTACTTCTAATCATTTGCATGTTAGTTCTTGGTGTTTGAAGAAGTTATATCCTATTGGGGTTACACTCTACTTTATCCAGAATGGACAGGTATAGTACAGAGTCTCAGAGGATACGATCTTGGACAATTGATAACCAGAGTCAAAATAGTAGAAAGGATGGTTATTTAGCCATTCAAGATAAACTTATGAAAATAAGCCATGACATGTCTAAACAGTTGATTGAGCATCATCGTATAATGAATGACATGTTGTCTGACCCAGCTAAGGTTGATAAGTTGACTGGATTTCTATTTGGTAGATTTTCTAATAAGAAAAATGACACAATTCCCAAGAACTTGCATGAGGAGTTTGAGAAACTAACTGATAGCCAGGTAGAGGTCTCAGATTCTACTTTGCCACAAGAGGTGGTTGGAAAGGATATTACACAGATTGATAGTAATAGTCAACTTGATACTCAAATTGAGACAATTGTTTACAGGTCATCAAAGGGTGATGCCACAGGTATTCAGGATGGTATAGTTACAATAGGTAGTGACAATAGTGTAGTGGGTTCAGATGATGATTATGAGGATGTTGTTGTGCAGGATGGTGAGATACCTGGTAGAGATGAGCAGACATTGAGCATTGATGACTTTGTTGAGAAAGAGTACCAGGCACAGTTAGATGCTTCATCACATGAGGTTGAGGTTGGTAGTACTTCACATGATTTGTCCAGCCAGCTAAAGGTGAACAAAGATAGTATTGTGACTTCATTATCTCGTCATGACAGGTATGTGGAGTTAGTTGGTATTGGTCATATTACTTAGGTGAGGAATTTGCTTGAGTTACTAGTTGATTCTAGTTTATAGATATGGACTCAAGATTGTTATATTGGCATTTGGAATTCAGTTGACTGGAGATCTTTAAAACTTTTTGGTAGTAGTGTTTGTTTGGGTGCTATCATGGCTTTGATTAGCAGATTACATGATGTTGTCTTTTCTTGTGCCAGTATCTTATCTGATGTTGGTATTAGTTTTTATACACCGATGTTGGGCTTTGTTCATATATCTAGTCGACCATACTTGCTGGAATGTGTTGATGATATTTCATATTTGGCAGTGTGTATAGATGAGTCCCAGGATCATATTGGCATTGATGACATATAGGAGGATGCAGTGGGCAGTTTTGAAGACTTAGTTTCCTTGGGTATAGAGGAGTTGGACAGAAATGCTAATGTTTTTGATACTCTGTATGTTGATATGAGTTTTAGATTTGATTCACAGGATATGGATGGTAATACTCTAGAGACTAGTAACTTTGAGGATACTCCTTTAGACAGTGCATCAGAGGAGGTTTGTAGGAGACAGTCAAGCTAGTGTCATCATGTGTCTAATCAGTTGAGAGTTAGTGATCGAGACATTGCTATCACTTGCCAACATTTCGATGCTGCTCGTCAGTTGTTAGCAGTTTATGGATGGGGTTCTCCTACTAGTGATGAGCAGGGAGGCAGTTATCTTTCCTTGACAGAGTTCCACTCTTTATGGGAGGCTATCTAGATTTTGAGACAGGATTATATGTAGTTGGTAGCTGACAGAGATTATCTTATGAAGTGGGGCAGTACAGCATATGATGCATTGTTGGCCAAGGAAGATGAGGTGAGTGAGCTTACTGAGCAGCTTGAGGTGACTTCTGAGATTCTTGTGAGTACATAGTTGGCTCTCAAGGAGTCACAATTTCATTTGGCTAAGGTGACCATGGAGTTAGACCAACTACAGTCTTTAGCTGATTCTATACAGTCACAAGCTATTGTGTTTGGTGATCCGAGGATGTCCATGGCTAAGATTCTCAGAGACAGTAGAGATGGGGATGCATCCATCCTTGATACTAATATTGGTATATTAGGTTCATTCCCACTAGAGTCAGGTTTAGTTGAGTTGGGTGTTGTAGCAGATTGTTGTATGCTTGACAGGGTGGTGGCCTCTAGTATTGAAGGCATGGAGACTAGAGATGTATCAAAGATCATGTGTGATGTTGGTGAGTCGGTAGTTGGCATGGTTCCTGCTAGTAATACTACTCCCTAGGTGATATCTTCGAAGGTAGTAGTTAGTTCCAACATGGTTAATGATCAATTGCAGTTAGTTTCATCTGGATTACAGTCTGAGCCACTGACTAAGATTGGCACATTCTATCGGCATTACACTATGAGGTACACTCATCAATTTACCTTTGATGACCATGTTGTTGAGATGATGATACAAAGATGTACTTTGGTTCCTAGTGTTTGTCATCAATTATGGGATAGTTTGACACCTCAGGATGAGGGTTGTGATGGGCATGACATGGTGATAGGTTCTATAGTTGACAGCTTGATAATACATGACTTAGAATAGGAGTTTCAGAGTGATGCTTCAACAGGTGTTGTTATTGATTCTACTCCTTTAGCTATGACATCTCCTGACTTAGCTGGTGATTAGTCACAGTGGGTTGTATCACTTGTTCATGGCGAGCTATTGACTAAGGTTGGTTTTTTTTATCAATATTATATTGCAAGGTATGTACATTAGTTAGCATTTGATCCTTGTGTTGAGGAGTTGATGGCAGGAAAATTTGGTTTGGGTTCCAATTCTTGCTATTTATCTTGTGATGGCTTTTCACCATCAGGGGTGCATGGTAGTTATGGTTATGAGATAGTGGTCGGTATCTACAGATTTGTGTTGACTGCAGGCATTGTATAGTGTGTGGATTCTCCATTATTGGTATAGTTTCATTTGGGAGCATTCACCATTTTTGCAGAGTTGGATTGTACATTCCATATAGGCCAGTGGAATGCATTGATGGTATTTACTATGTTGGTAGTCCACTTTACTTGTGTTTTGTTGTTCTAAGAGTTTGTGTGTCATGGGTTTCTAACTGTGGAAGTTGTGACTTTGGAGTTTGGTTGAGTAGTAATTTTCAGTTTGATTACAGATTCCTCTTGGTTATATTTCAAAGGATATTGCAGGAGCCTGTGTTAATTGACAATATTATAGTTCATGACTACATTTGGGATCCAGGTGGATTGATTGGTTTATTGTTCAGCCATTTCTTGAGGACAAACAATTTTTGGGAGGGGAGGACTTTTCATGTCCCCTTTTCAAATAATTAAAAAATAATAATCTTTGCTAAGGCAGGCCGGCCCAAGAAAGTGAAGTTTTGGAAAAAGGGGGTTAATCTTTGGAAACCGTTGGACTAATAAATGAAAATTATTATTAAAATATGTTTCATTAACCTCTCTTGGACGTGAGTTAGATTCATGCCCTCTTTTAAGGGGTTTGGAGGCATTTTGGGGCGATTCCAAAACTTGATTTTCGCTCATTCTTTGTTATTCTTCAGAGGCTACCAAACCTGTGGAGAAGGAGACCCAAGAACGGGAGTTTGCAGGTTTCCAGGGAGACCCAAGAATGGGAGTTTGTAGGTTTTCAGGGAGACCCAAGAACGGGAGTTTTTAGGTTTCTAGGAAGGCTAAGGATGGGAGTTTGAAGCCATTCCAGGTGCATGCTCATACAGAGTTTGCCTTTGTGCTGAACAGTGTAGATTTGTGGGTTTTTTGGTGTGTTTTTTGCATGAGTTTGGTGTTTTCAGTTGAGCATTTCATATTAGTTTTGGTTGCTTCTGTATTTCAGACTTTAAGATGTTAAAATAGAGCTAAATATATGTATTGGGATGTGATTAAACTTCTGAGATAGTTTATTAGTGTTTTTGTGGTGTTTTCGGGCATTTTTGTGTTAATTTCGAGAGCTCGATGAGCATAGTTTTTGTCCTACATTTGTGAGCTGTTGTGTAAAGGCTATATAGATCTGGAAATTTCATTTTGTAGGCTGTTATGCTGCTTAAATTTCTGTAAAAATGTCCATTTTCAGATTTATTAATAATAGGTGAAGCTGTGAAGCTTTTGGCACCATTTCTAGCATACCCGATTTGGGGTTTCTTGAGAAATTTGGAGGATCTTTGTGATATTAGTTGTTTGATCTTAAAGATCTGATTAAAGGTTGCAAATATCATACAAAATTAGAAAAGGGACATTTCAAATATGTCCTCTGGATCATTGGCTTTAGGTATGAATTTTATATTTCCTTTGTTTATGATGGCTCCTAAGCTTTTAGAATGATACGCTTCAAGATAAACTTTGTGCAAATCAGGACCTATATGCTCCCAGATGTGTTTGTAGAATTCACAAGGAAACACGTCACAAATAGGGGACTTATCTGTCATGGAAAAGACCACCTCTTTAAGGTCTTAGAGGGAAATAATTTTCTCATAGAGAGCATGTTGTTGAACTGCTAGGCAGTTTGGAGTAACAAAAATACACTTTTTGAGAGCTTCCTCTTGAGCAACCAAATTTCTCTGCAAAACAAAGATATTCTCATTGTGATGAACAAATGCTTGTAGGATGACAAGGAGACTAGACAAAATAACATTTCCTTGTTTGATCTTTTTAATCCCAACATTGGTATGACAGGTGCGAAGAGCTTGAAAAAGTTCCTTCAAGGTTTTGTCGCCGACCTCCAACCAATGGAGACAAGCTTTGATTTGGGCTCCCCAAGCATCATAATTATCAATAATTTTTTTTTTCATGGTGAGGCTTGGCAAGCTGAATTTGTATGTCCACATAAAAGGGATTGAGGGTGAGTTCCTTAGGGGCTTTTTTGAGGGCAAGCGTGCTAGTTTCATATGATTTTTCTTGGAACATAGCCAATTATCACCCATAAATGCATAGAAACTAAATAGTTTTGGTAATGGCATTGAATCCATCCTTTTTGAGAATGTGAACATGGCTCCAAGTTCCAGACATGTAGGATGTGCAAAATGGTGGAAGCATGCATCAATATAGACTTGTTGAGGAAAAACTGAGACTTCACCACCATTGGGATAGTTGGTTGCCAAGAAACGACAAAATAAATGGGGTAGTAATCAGATAATGTCACATCTGGCAGGGGAATGATAGGTAGATCTTGATCCTTAGAAGAAAGAGAAAAAATATTGCGGAGTAATCATAGCATGATCAAGGCATTTTAATATGTAGTCAGAGCTAGCTTGAAAGTTGGACCAAGTGTGCCAAACCCCACTATCTTGGTGGTAGTTGGCATTGGGATCAAAAAGGCCCAATTTATTGAGCATGTAATACCAAGCTTTTCTTTCCTTAACTATCCAGTGAAAAGGTAGAATGTCATCTTTGTCAGAGCCACTTCAACCATATTAAAGTCCCCATACATGACCCAAGTAGCTGGAGGCAAGTTGTCAGCTAGCTAGGCCCACGTTTGGGATCTTTCCCCAGCATCATTGGAAGCATAAACATTAATGACTCCAAAAGTTAATGGAAGGAAAATGCCAAATAATTCTATGCATGGGGTTAGAACCATGCGAAATAATAGCAGAATGAAGGCAAGGTGATAAGAGAGTAACTACACCACCTCAGCCAACTTTGTACTAGGAAAAAAACATCATGCCATCTTGCCAAATTGCATGGCATGCCAAAGAAAACATGAAACTAGAAATTTTAACTTCTTGTAGATAGAGAAAATCTAAATTACCAAGTCTATGAAAAACACCCCAAACATAGTACTTTCTGGGGAGATCTATGAGAGCTCAAACATTCCATGATAGGAAGTTCATAAGAACTCTTCCATATCATCTTCATCCTTAAGAGAGGAGTAGCTATTCTACAAGAAGGTAGAAATATGGCTAAAGTTAGACAAAAAACCCTTTTGACTTACAACCTAACATTTCACCTTTGTATCTCCACATTTCTAGGAGGACTATGAGAGCATTGCATCACTGGTGGTGCTCTAGAAGAAGCAACAAGAGGATTACACACCCCAACCAAGGTAGAAGCCCTAGCAGCTACCTTTATCCCCTATGTGCTAGCAGGGTTTGAAACCTATGAAACTTTGGGAGTATTTCCTTTGTCTACCATTTGCATCCCTACGATGGCTAGAATTGATGTTCCTATGGGGATAGGAGGAACTACGATGACCGTAACATATGACTACTTGGGGGGCAAGGGATTTGAGGGAGCCTTGCCCTTACACCCAATAGTAACTCATTCTTATTTTTTCCCTTTGGCCTATCTAGAAAGCACTTCTTTAGGCATGGGCTTGACCCTAGGCATAGCCAAAGAGCAGTCCTTGATCTTGTGTTCTACAGATTGGCACCAATAATAGGTGTTACAAAGGTTCAAGTAAAGAACCTTCTAGGAGAAGGTTTGAGTCCCAATTTTAATTTCTACATAATCCCTAAGATCCTTGGAAAGATCTAGCTCAATGCAGATATGTCATTATGTGTAGGGCCCATTTGCCATTGCACCAAAAGCCATGACTATTAGTGAACATGGAACACCACATAATTAACCACCTGTGGGCAGGGGAGCACGTCGCATCACCCAACAATATCCCCCTTGACGTGCATACCAGGTGCTTACATGGGTTGGGAAGGCACCGGGGAGATTTGAACCCATGACCAGGCCAAAACCAGGCTCTGATACCAATTGTAGGGCCCATTTGCCATTGCACCAAAAGCCATGACTGTTAGTGAACATGGAACACCACATAATTAACCACCTATGGGCAGGGGAGCGCGTCACATCACCCAACATTATGGATGAGCATTGAAAAGTTTCTTAGGCTCTTTGGTGAAAACTTTGCCAAGGGCTTTGGCAATGGACTCAATAAAAGGGTAGCATGGTAGGCGTAAACCTTGGAATTGGACCCACACAGGTACCCTAATCTTTTTATCATGTGAGACTTTTAATTCTCATGACCATTTTTGAAAAACAAGTAAAGAGGAACACACAGACCAAGGTCCATTGTTAAAGACAACATTTTCTTGTGACGAGTTAGCAAAGAAAAATAAAAAAAACCTTTGGTAAGGTTTTGCATAGCATCAAGGTAGACACCATGAGGAGTCCAACTCTTGTTAACCCATTCTCAAAGCATAGATTTAGGGGGAGTCTTACCCACTAAATAACCTATCAAGGTGTTCTATTCTAACCAATCACATGCAACATCAAATTCTTTCAAAGGAAGGATAATATTAGGATTACCTCATGAAGAACCTTCGGGAAAAACTTGCGTGAGTGTTTGTTTTGTGGCAGCACCATGGTAGACCGAAGCAATAGTGTGAACACTAGAAACAAGTGGTTCACCATTGGCTAGAACTCAATTTTTTTATCATGGTGAAGCTTGGAAAGCTCACTTTATATGTCCACATCAAAGGGATTGAGGGTGATGACCTCAAATTCTTTTTTGAGGGTGAGTGTGTTGGCTTCATATGACCATTTTTGGAACATAGCCAATTGTCACCCATAAATGTGCAGGAACTGAGCAGTTCTAGTAATGGAATCATTCCACCATTAAATCCATCCCTTTTGAGAATGTGTACATGGCTCCAAGTTCCAAACATATAGGATGTGTGAAATGGTGGAAGCATGCATTAGCATAGACGTGTTGAGGAAAAATTGAGACTTGACTACCTTTGGGATAACTATTTGCTAAGAAATGACAAAATAAATGGGGTAGTGATCAGATAACGTCACATCTAGTAGGGAAATGATACGTAGATATCGATCCTTAGAAAAAGAGAAAAAAGACTGTGCAGTGATCATAGCATGATCAAGGTGTTTTAATATGTGGTCAAAGCCAGCTCGAAAGTTGGACCAAGTGTATAAAACCCCACTATCCTAATAGCAATTAGTATTGGGATAAAAAAGGCCCAATTTATTGTGCATGTAATACCAGGCTTGTATTTCCCCAACTATCCAACAAAAAGGTAGAATTTCATCTTTGTTAGAGACCACTTCAACTATATTAAAGTCCCCACACATGACCTAAGTAGCTAGAGGCAAGTTGTCAGCCAACTAGGCCCACATCTAGGATCTTTCCACAGCATCATTGGAAGCATAAACATTAATGAATCTAAATAAATGATTGTTAATGGAAAGAAAGAGATAAATAATTCTATGTGTGGGTCAGAACCATGCGAAATAATAGCAGAATGAAGGCAAGGTGACAGGAGACTAACTACACCACCTGGGATAGCTTTGTGCTTGGAAGAAAACATCACACCATCCTGCCAAATTATGCAACATGTTGAAGAAAGCATGAAACCAAGAAATTTAACTTCTTGCAAATAGAGAAAATGTAAATTACCAAGTCTATGATAGACATCCTGAACATAGTATTTTTGGGGAGGTATATGAGATCTCAAACATTCGATGATAGGAAGTTCATGAAAACTCTTCCATATTATCTTTGTCTACAAGAGAGGAGTAGTTATTTTGCAAGAAGGGAGAAACATGGTTGAGGTTAGATGGAAAACCCTCTAGAATTACAACTTGACATTTCACCTCTGGTATCTTCACACATCCAAGAGGACTATGAGAGCACCACATCATTGGTGGTGCTATGGAAGAAGCAGCAAGAGGAGTATGCACCCTAGCCAAGGTAGAAACCTTGGCAGCTGCCTTTATCCCCTATGTGCTAGAAGGGTTTGAAACCTACAAAACTCTAGGAGTAGTTCCTTTGTTTTCCATTTGTGTCCCTATGCTAGCTCAAATTGATTCTCTTGTGGGGGTAGGAGGAACCATGGTGACCACAACATAGGACTACCTGGGGGGCAAGGGATTTGAGGGAGCCTTGTCCTTACGCCTAATAGTAACCCATTCTTCTTTTTTCCCTTTGGCCTATTTCACAGGAGCTTCTTTAGGCATGGGCTTAACTCTAGGCATAACCAGAGGGTAGTCCTTGATCTTGTGTTTCATAGACTAGCACATATAACAGGTGTTGGGGAGGTTCAAGTAAAGCACCTTTTGGGAGAAGGTTTGATTCCCAATTTGGATTTCCATAGAATCCTTAAGATCCTTGGAAAGATCTACCTTGGTGCAAATGCATCATTGTGGACAAGCATTAAAATATTTCTCAAGCTCCTTGGTGAAATTTTTTCCTAGGGCTTTGGCAATGGACTTAATGAAGGCCAGCATGGCAGGGGTAAACCTGGGAACTTGACCCACACAGGAACCCTAAGCTTTTGTTATCCAAGACTATAACATCTTATGACCATTTTTGAAAATCAGGCAGAGAGGAATACATAGACCAAGGTCTATTGTTAAAGACCATGTCTACTTGTGATGGGTTAGCAAAGCACAATTAAAAAAACCTTTGGTAAGGTTTTGCATAGCGTCAAGGTGGACACCATGAGGAGTCCAACTCTTGTTAACTGATTCTCAGAGCATAGCTTCAAGGGGAGTCCTACCTAAAAAATAACCTATCAAGGTGTGTTCTTCTAACCAATCACATGAATCATCAAATTCTTGTAGGGGAAGGATAATATCAAGATTCTCTCATGAAAAACCTTTGGGAAAAACTTGCACGGGTGTTTGTTCTATGGTAGCACCATGGAAGACTGAAGTAGCAACTGAACACCAGAAACAACTAGTTCATCATTGACTAGAGCCATTATATCCTAGCCTAAAAAAATCTTGCAGTAAATGTAGTGTGACAAGTGGTTCTTATAGAAGGAAAGCTTAGACAAAAGGTCGTACATAGAAAATTGAAAGTTTGCATGAAGCAATAAACCCTAGCTAGTTTTGTTTGTGTTTGAACTTTAGATGATGAAGATATTCAACTGAAACATTAGAAAGGTTCTAGAGCATCAATTGTAAACCTTATTAAAAAATTAACTAAATATATACTTAAATTTGAAGGATGACTATAAAATACAAAGGCCTTATATTAACAAAGTTGAGTTTTTAGTTCTTGCCAAAAGCCTAGACCTATATATTTGAAAACTATATATCTTATCCAAAGATGCAATTATTTTAACAAATTATATTTAAAATTATTATTATCTATAATTCTATTAGATAAAATTATTTGGCACTATGTGCATTTTTCATGGAAAGAGGTTATGGAAATAATTATCTAGGGATATGACCTTCAAAAGAAGACTTCAATCGATCATGCAAACAAGAATAAGTGATTATATGTAAACTAGACCACACAAATGGTTGACCATGGTGACCATTTTATAGATTGATTCTTTATGTTCTCTTTTATCTCTTTCTCTAATTTGTAGAGAATGGACAACGTACATGCTTCAGGGTTGTTTGGTAGAAATGATTATATGTAAACTAGACCACACAAATGGAGGGTTGAATCTCAAAAATGCCTAATATGGTTGTGGTGTAGATTTGATAATGTTCAAACAAATATAAATTAATTGGAACTTGATATTCTTTAAACATTTGGAAAAGACAATCTAGAAGATTCACACACAATAATAACTCTAGAGATACTTGCCAATCTTTTGTGAGATAAATACATTACTTTTCAAATGATGATAGTACTTGATTACATATTTTTGACAACATCTGATCATATAAAAATAGTCACCAAATGGAAACAACTAGCAAATTTGGCACATGGAGTTACATATCTAAGTGACACCTCCAACAATAGGATAGGGTGGCATTGAACCATCGAAACTGCAATACATAGAGTATGGAAGGTCTCCTTAACCTTCACCATTGGAAATACAAAGAATAATAAAATCCAATCCATAATTAATTGTAATGCCCATCCATCACTTTATAAAGGCTTCCAAGAAGAATCTAGAATTTTAAAAAATACAAGGCAACAATATTGATTATTATTTTATTAATTTGGGTCCTACATTTATTAATTACTTAAAGACCCTTCATTATTTTATTTTATTCTTAGGAACAATTGAATAATTAAGTATTTCATTAGGATTGGAGACATCACATTATGTCACACTAGTTATCAAAACCCACCTTAGAGGTTATATTGTGTTAATTTTTATACTGTGTAATCTTGACATATCTCTTAGTATGATATGTAACTATTTTTTTTTTTAATCAACCTAGTGATAGTTAAAAAGGGGAAACTACAAGCAAGTCTTTTAGTTAATTTTAATGAAAGTATAAAATAAAATAAAAAGACTATAGATAATATTATCTACTACACTTTTTATTTGAACATCTAAGGAAGAAATTCAAAAAATTTGTCGATGACACATGTTAGATAAAAAGATAGGATTGCAACTAAATTTTCTAGTCAATTGAAACCCTTAATATGTGATAATTTATAGGAAAGGAGGTACAATGTATATATTATATATACATCAAGGGAAGTCGATACATGTACTTTCTTATGGATCACAATTGTAATATTGTGCTAGGGAACCAAAGTGAACTTAACCTAAAATGATGTTAAGTTTGGTAAATATTTTTTTTACAAGAGATAATATTGTAGAATAAATAAAATCAAACACACATCACATACATACATAAGTAATAAATAACCATTACATTCATTAAGGGTTCTATAACATTGAATCACATGTAAAAATTTATTTAGGTTTAAAATTAAACAAGTCCATGCCATTAGATTAACCACATATGCAAAATATCATAAAGGAATATACAGGTACTAAGGTGCATATTCATCCACAAAACATGTCACATGGTATAAAATGCTAAGAGAAAATAAATCACATTGTAAGATACATCATTTTGTAGGATCTCGGTAACTAAAGTGTTCATATGAAACAATATCATTGAGTAGAAGAATAGAACATCTACATCAAAGTAGTACTCAACATCGATGTTAAATTATCAAGTCTCAATGGAAAATAAATCACTACCTTCCAACCTAATGGAACCCATGTGGCCACACTCCCACTATGCTTATGAGATAATATCATGTCCCAAATGGGTTTCAATCCAAATTAACTACAAGAAACTAACTCTCAAGATCCTGAAATCAATCTATCTCAAGGTACTAAGCATACAAGGAAATGTCTAGTCCATGAGGAAATAAAAACATAAGAAACCTAATGCACATATGGGAAATTTTCATCACATGAGTTAACTCTAAAGTTACCTTGGAAACCTCTCAAGACCCTACCCCCCTAGTGGCTCTATCTATGATCAATATCCTTTAATATAGACAAGGCATACCGATGAAGCAAGGTCACAACCAAGAACCCACTCTACTCCCATCCTAGTCTATAATAGCACTTGAGACAAGGGAAAGGTATCAAAACTAACTTCTTGTTAATTCATTTTGAACCCCATTAATGATCATGTTATCATCTTATTAATACTACTTACAATGAGCTACCTAGGAAGCCTCTTTAGGGATCCAACTCCCATTGCAAGCCACTTCCCAAAATACACTTATATAACCTACCCTAATCTCATAGAAATACATCTCCTAAAAATAAGCATAAACATCTCAGATTCTATACAAGCAAATTGAATCTCAAATAGATCACGTATCAAATACCCTCAATAGGTTGTATCAAGAATCATGACACATGAGCTTACAAAATAATTGGTCATCATTATAGAACATTGAATAATAATCTTGACATGAATGATTGGAAAAAAAAAATTTGAGTCCCCACCTCTGGTAACATTCCTATTTGGTTGACTAAAGAGGTTTCATAGAATCCATCTCAAGATAAAACATAATACCAAAAAAAAATTAACACAAGAATAGTTAATCAACCATATTTCAATTTCCAATAATATTCATAATGGTCAATTTGAAGTAGATTCACATTTTAATTTGCCAATTTTTTTCACTAGATGTCATTTTCCCTAGTGTTTCTAGATAGCTAGATATATATTTGAGCTCAAGCATAATCTACATGGATAATTATCTTATCTAATTGTGAACACACTTAGTGCTTCTCATGACAACCTTTGGACTATTGCAACAACACTTATTGCTCCTCACAATAGCCTTTGGGCTATAACAACAACACTTAGTGCTACTTGTGGAAACTTTAAGGACCCCAAGGTTGGGACTTGGGATCCCCCAGCCCCATTTAACTTTAAAATTTTGTTTTTTTTTTTAAATTTAAGGAAAACCAAATCCCCCTCCTAGGCACGATTTCTAGCAAAAATAAAGAAATTTATCACAGTAAATCTTATTTAATGTTATATATATACATATATATACATATACATACATACATACATACATATACATATACATACATACATAGATATATATATATATATATATATATATATATATATATATATATATATATATATATATATATATATATATATATATGTATGTATGTATGTATGTATGTATGTATGTATGTATGTATGTATGTATGTATGTATGTATGTATGTATGTATGTATGTATGTATGTATGTATGTATGTATGTATGTATGTATGTATGTATGTATGTATGTATGTATGTATATGTATATATATATAGTATTTCTTTTTCTAGATCTAATAGAGGAAATAATTTCAACTGTTCATGTTTTTTTTGTTTAAAGAAAATATGGTGAATTTTCTTTTGTTCCTAAACCCTAGTCGTGGATTTGTTCATCTAAATTTTGGTGTCTTTATATTGAGGTTTCAATTCCCAGTTTCCATAGATGTTTTCAAATAAAATTAATCAATTATCATAATGAGGGTTTCAAAATTCTTTTACCCAATTTCCAGAAGTAAAAGCAATTCAATTTTTTCATAGATCATCCACAACAATGTTTTATTTCTTGTAGCTACAAAAAAGCAATAGGCTCTTGAGGAGTTTTTAAAATGGATTTGTTTAGATTCCTACCTCAATCTAATACTAATGAAAACTGGTGAGTTCTTATGCTAAAAAATTCCTATCTTGAAAGCCCACAGAGAAATTCTCACCTACCAATTATCAAGTTGCTCCTCAAAACATGTGTCTGAAGAATTGAACTCTAATTTCCAATTAAAGGCCTCTAACACTAGTTATAGTTTCTATCTTTTCAATGGCCTCTCCATTTATTATTTGCTATTTTATTTTATCTTACTTAAATCTTTCATGATAACTTAGTGCCCTTTTATATTTTATTTTATTTTATTTTTCCAATTGATCGTAATTTAGTAGGATGATTTTTTAGATAAAAATATTATTATTTCAATTATAGGTGAACCTACAATAGTGGGTTACACTTTTTTGGAGGAAGAAATTCCTCCAAAATCATGCGACCACGAGATTTTCTCTTTTCAGTTTTGATAGAAACTTTTTAAAAAAGTTTCAATAGAAACATATTAGTTTCTATCAAAAATAATTAAATTCAAAGTTTCTATTGAAACTTTATGTGCCACATAGTTCTGATTGAAATGACATATAATTTTTTTATCAAAACTTTCTATGTAGTATCAAATAGAATTATAAAGCATGATAGGGGTTTGTTAACCCTACTATTGGGCTCCTTAGTTTCTATTGAAACTATATTAATTAGTTTTGATCAAAACTAGTTAATATAGTTTTGATCAGAAAAAAGAAAGGGAATATTGAAAAAGGTCTGAATGACCCCACAAGTTATATTTTGAGTTGGAAAATAGTTTCAATCAGAAGTGCAAGGAACATGATAGGCTTTTGAAATCACCAACCTTCAGAAGGGTATTTTTTTCCTTGTTTTATCTATTTTATATGTTTTCAGCTTTATTTTATATATGTTTTTTGTATGTATGTATATATATCATGTATGTATATATGCATATAGATCTTGTATATAGAATTCGGTAACAACTCAAATGCGTGGTTAACACTATTAAATGCACAATAAGGTCAGTAGGTACTTACACTGTGAATAAGTGTATGTCACTAATAACAAATTTTATTGTTATGTCAATAATATATTCATTTATTGCATATATATACATGTATATCCAATATGTATATATGCATATATATCATGTATATATATACCATGTGTGTATACATGCATATATGTATATATGTACATACATATATGCATGTATATATATATATACATATATATATGTTATATATACATATTGGATATACATGTATATATATGCAATAAATGAATATATTATTGACATAACAATAAAATTTGTTATTAGTGACATACACTTATTCACAGTGTAAGTACCTACTGACCTTATTGTGCATTTAATAGTGTTAACCATGCATTTGAGTTGTTACCGAATTCTACAGTTACTATCATGTCCTTTGGACAAATTTTAGTATGTACCGAGTAGTTATCACTATTGTGAATACTACTAGTGTGAACCATGCATCTCAGTGTATGCTAAGTTTACTAGTGCAAACTGAGTTGTGCAATGCTTATGAAGTTCATAGTTGATGTAATGTGAGTCCAACATTAACTAACCTACTTAGTGTTAACCAAGTGTTTCAGTTTATATCGAGGTCATAGTGAAATTATTGACCGAGCCATGGATGTGAATCAAGTGATTCATTTTATATGCTAAGTTTCATAGTATTGGTCGAGTCACCAATGTAGGCTAAGTTCAAGAATACTTGGAAGTGATCAGTATGGACTAAGATTCTACATCTTCCAAGTTCATGAAAATGTCAAGCATTAATAATGGATGTTGAGTATCAAAACCTCACCGAGTCAGTATTCAAGACCCAAGTTTCTACACTTTCATCAACTTTGTAATATTTGTGTAAAATGGTATTGTGGCCAACTTTGTAATTATATAATTGGATTGGTATATATGTAATGTATTGTATCACATCCAAATTGTGAATAGAGAATACAATGTAATTGAATGTAATTAGAGAAGAGTAGAAGAGCAAATTACAAAGGCTGCAATAGTATAAGGAGCAACAAAGATATACCTATCACAGTAAGGTGATTTTTACACACAAAAGAATTTCACTCAACAAACCAATTTGTAGATCAGAAATCATCTACTCCAACTTAATAGGTGGATAAGTCAAATCCATTAACAAGGTAGACTTAATAGTCTTATTTAAATCTCTTTACCAAGTGCATACTTCATTGTATGTTTGTAAATCCTTTAACAAGGTGGACCTAGTAGTCCTTATTGCTCCTAACAAGGTAGTTTATTAGAAGCGATCAATGTAAGCCTTAATAGACTAACTTTGTTGGAATTTAAAAGTGGGAAGATTTACTTCTTAGAACAGGGTGAATCCAAAGTTACAAACTTTAACATCTAAAATTTTTAACTGAAATCATTCACATGCATCTACCATACTAAATTAACATAAAAGAAAAGACATGTATAAAAATAGATAACACAAGATTTTGGTCACCCAGAAAGCCTCCAAAATGTGAAGGTAAAACTAGGGTGGGGATGACACCCACAAATTATCACTGCAACAATATGTAATTGATTAAGGTTACAAAGTTTAAGCACTTCAAATGGTCTACCCTATAAAAGGCTTGGCTTGTTAAAGGCTTTACACTCTGTTAAAAGTGACCCATCTAAAGGATTTACAAACACTCACTTGGAATGTTACCCTGTTAAAGGATTTAGCACCTTATTAAAGGTGTACAACAATGGCTGTGAAACCAACCTTTCTCCATAGGATTTTCATTCCTAATACAATGGCTACAAAGTATTAGAATCTGTTCACCTAATAACTTACAATCCTTAATTGTTGGTTCCAGATCCTTGTTCTGCTTAATTTGATCTGATCCTTCCTGATCTGATCACTCTCTATTTGTAGTGTTGATTATCTATTGTAACCAACTTGATTATGTAGTGATGCTCTTTCTCTAAGTCTTTAAACCCCTTCTAACTTGGCTAGCATTTTCCTATACATTCCATACAACTTTCACACATAGGAATTATGGGGTTTTGACCTCCTTATAAAAGCTCCAAAGACTTAGGGTTAGGTATGAATCCACAATCGATATTCATCCATCTTTCCTGCTCAAATCTTTACACCTTTCCTATTGGTTGCATGCTTTCTCCATTTTTCTCATTGGCTGCATGCTAATTGCATAGGGAATGTAAAATATTTGATCTTATCTTTTAGATCCTTTGAAATTCATTCTGAGTTGGATCAAAAAGGGTTTACATCTGAGTTTCTGAAGGCACAAACTCATATGCTAATTTTGAGTTACTCGACACTTACTGATTGCTGATGCTCAACACATATAAGCATTTTTTCTTTCTCAAATCCTATAGTAATTTTGTCTTTCTTGGAATATATACTTTACTCAGCCCCAATACTGACTTGACATCACTTATCACTCAACGCTTGATACTTACTTGGAACATGTTAATTTTTTTACTTGGCACATACTATAGCTTGACGTTTGTATTATACTAGACATCAACTTTGAAATTGGTTAAGTGTGTTGACACTCAATTGTCAAAAGCATTTTGAGACCAAAAATCTTCCCCTTCAACATGAGTGTCAAAAAAACTTAACTAAGCATTATGAACCTAATCTCTAATACATATAACACACATCTTGTTCAACATATGTACAAAAATTCAATAACTTGTTCAAAATTTTGTAGAAGACTATATACCTCAAAAATTTGTAACTCCCCCTAAGCTGATGTGCCATTTGTGTATCCAAAATTCTTTATGTTAGATTTGTCTCATGCTGATGACTCTGATACTCTTTGCCTTATCTATTCTATTTTTGTTTGTTGTTACTCTCCCTTTCACACATATTCCCTTACAATTATTGTATCCTTTTGGCTTTATCTCCTTATCAGTCCTCAAAACTCAAAATTTTATTTATCTCCCTCAATTTATTATATCTCCCCCATATCTTTATTATATCTCCCCCTTTTTTGACACTAATTTCAAAGGGTCCTAAGAATGAATGGAATACTTAGCCAAAAAGGTTTTATTTACCACCATTATGATCTTCAGAGAAGCATCCCAATTGTCCAATGCAATTTCCAGTGCTTTAAGCTGGATGGTTGTCTTTGCTTCAAGGTGTACCAAATCTTCTAATGTAGAAAGATTGGGATCTTTCTAAAAAATATTGTCTACATAGGCCATTTCTTTATGCAAAACTTCCATGTGTGGCATTATTGTAGAATAGATATATATTAATTTGGCCTTGATATTAGCCTCATCTACTATAAGTATCGCTAATTCCTTTTGGGTGTGAAGCATTGTGGCAAAATGCTTGTCACTTTGAGCTAGATCCTTGGGTACTTGTGTGCTAGATATTTTGAGGTTCCTTTCCAAGTTCAATATCCTCTAGCTTGTTTCTTTTTTGAATTATGAGAAATCACACAATTTGGAGTACAATGAAAATATGCTCTCAAGTATTGCTTTCACCTTCTCTATCTTCTTAGCTAGTTCTACTTGTGACAATGCTATTTCATGAGATATTTTCTCATTGACCTTCATCTAGAATTTATTTTAAGATGATTCAAGTAATTTAACATTAATATCTAGGTCTTCATTTTGTACTTGGACCACTATGTTGGATAGTTGCTCCATGATGGTCTTTGTCTCATTAGGTACTTGTAGGTTGAAAGCATCAAGAAAGATGTCTTTAATTATTATCAGTGCTTACCTCTACCTGTACTCATTCCTAAGTATTTCTTGCTTCTTCTTCTTTTCTAGTGCCTCTTGGACTTCATTGATCTATGCTAATTTCATTTTTTTATAGTCATAGCTTCATATGAATATCTCTTCATCAAGTGTAGGGTCTCCATAGTGAAGTACCCTTGCTACCTTGGTAGAGCTCAAGCCTAGTGCTGATATTTACAGTGGTACTACATTAGTGCTTGGCTACTTAGTAGGAGTCCTTGTAGTAGGAAAATTGACCATGTTTGTATTGCCTCTTGTTCTCTCTCCTTAGGGGTCTTCTCCTCTTCCTTGTCTTCTTTAGTTTTTCCTTGATCAATTATAGTATTAAAAGGAGATGCACCTTGGCTTTTTGATATAGAAGTAGAGGTATCTCATTGTCCTATTTTCTCCTTTTCTTGCTCCTCGGTAGTTGAAGTCATTATCACTATAGAATCAACCTTAGTAGATACATCTTGTGCATGTTGCTCTTGTGGTTGTCCACTTGTAGCTATAGGAGGTTGTGAATTTGGTTCTTGTGTATTCACCTTCTCCTTGGTTATCTCAACTACTGCCTTTTGAAGTTCCTCTACGCTCACCAAAACTAGATTGGTTCACAACTTTGATTATAAAGTTTTTTGGTGATGGATCTTTCTAAGATCTGTTAGGATAAACCACGGACGGAAATAAAAACTAGATGCAAATATAACCAATAACAGAAAATAATAGAACACATAGAAATGAACACAAGGCACCAAGATTTAACGTGGTTCACCCAATCCCTGGGCTACGTCCACCAAACAGCAAGTTCGATCTTATTACAATCCAGTGATTACAACCTGATTACAATCTGTAATCCCTTACAGCTCAATACCACCACAAGAACCAATTTCGCATCACAACATTATGAAAAATACCCAACCCTAAGCCCTTTTATACAAGTATTAAACCGCTTTAGGGTTATAACATGTCGGCCATATGTTGGCCATAATATGTCAGCTACCATGTATGAAGTATGTACAGTACTTTCCTGATCAGTCACCACAATCTAACAATCTCCCACTTGGGGACTGATCAGGCTCCACACTAAACAACAATCTCCCACTTGGAGACTGATCCTATAGCAATACCACTACCACATGGGGCTCCCACTGGATCAAACCATCCTGGACTCTACTATTCTTTTATTCATGTTTAGTCTAAAAGACCAACCAAAGTTGAAGAGGAGTTCAGCTTCTCCCTTGTTACAACCTTTGTCAACATATCTGCTGGATTGTCATTGGTATGTATCTTGTCTAGCTTTAACTGTCCATCCTCCAAAAATGACCGAATGAAATGGTACCGTAACTATATGTGTTTGGTCTTAGAATGCAGAGCTGAATTCTTTGCAAGATGAATGGCACTCTGACTATCTGTGAAAAAATAATTATCTTTCTGAGGATGTCCCAATTCTTCCAAGAAGAACTGAAGCCATATCATCTCCTTGGCTGCCTCTATAGCAGCAACATACTCTGCCTGTGTAGTGGAGAGAGCATTAATCTTCTGTAACCTAGTAACCCAGCTCACAGCTACCCCACCAATAGTAAAGAAATAACCTATAGTACTTCGCCTGGTATCAATATCCCCAGCCAAATCTGAGTCAACATAGCCCTATAAATTAGTAGTAGAGCCCCCAAAGTGTAAACACTTATTGGATGTTCCTCTCAAATATCTGAGAATCCACTTGACAGCATTCCAATGCTCAAATCTTGGATGACTCATATACCTGCTAACGACTCCCACTGCATGTGCAATATCTAGCCTAGTGCATACCATAGCATACATGAAACTTCCTATAGCTGAAGCATAGGGTACCTTGGACATCTTATCCTCCTCTTCGTGTGTCTTGGGACATATCTCCTTGGTCAATTTCAAATGACCAGGTAAAGGTGTGCTAACAGCTTTAGCATTCTCCATAGAGAAACATTGTAACACCTTCTCAACATAATCAGCTTGAGATAGCGTCAATGTTCTATTCTTCCTATCTCTACAAATCTTCATACCAAGGATTTGTTTTGCTGCCCCCAAATCCTTCATAGCAAATGCATGTGCTAATTGGCGTTTCAGCCCCTTAATATGATCCATGTTAGACCCAGGTACAAGCATATCATCAACATATAAACATTAAATAATGTAGCTATCATCATCCAACCTCTTAAAATAAAAATAGTAATCTGAATGACACCTATTATATCCATGCTTATGCATAAAACTGTCAAATTTCAGATACCATTGCCGAGGTGCTTGCTTCAAGCCATATAAACTTTTCTTCAATTTGCACACTAAGTTCTCCTTACCTTTGACTTCAAAACCCTATGGCTGAGCCATATATATTTCTTCATCCAAATCACCATGAAGAAAGGTTGTTTTAACATCCATCTGCTCTAAATGCAAATCTTCAGTAGCCACAAGGCTTAAAACATTACGAATAGAAGTCATTTTAACAACAGGAAAAAATATCTCATCAAAACCAATTCCCTTTTTCTGTGCAAATCCTTTTACAACTAACCTGGCCTTAAATATTTTCTTACCTCCTTCCTCTTCTTACAACCTATAAACCCATTTATTCTGTAAAGCCTTTTTACTTGCAGGAAACTTGCACAAATCCCATGTCTTATTTTTCAGCAAAGAGTCCATTTCATCTTTCATTGTAGACTCCCACTGAATCTTAGTATCCACCTGCACAGCTTCATCATAACTTTCAGGTTCACCAGCATCAGTAAGTAAAATAGAATACAAAGAGGGAGAAAACCTTTGTGGAGGTCTAATTTGCCTTGTTGACCATCTAACATTTACTAGTGTGTGTGGTATTTTTTGTTGTGGTTGTTGCACATCATGAGGAATGGCTGGAACATCAGCTTTTGGAGTATCATCCAGCACTACATAATCATCTTCTTTCTTCTCATGTTGCTGCAACAGATCTTTGTACAACACTTTTTCATTGAATATGACATCCTGACTTCTTATAATTTTATGATTTTCAAAATCCCAAAGCCTATAACCAAATTCATTAATGCCATATCCAAAAAAGACACATTTCTTTCATTTAGCTTCTAGCTTGGTTCTGTTTTCAGAGTCTATATGAGCAAAAGCTTCACAACCGAAGGTCTTGAGAAAAGAATAACTCACCTTCTTATCAGTCCATGCTTCCTCTGGAATACCACAGCCCAAAGGAGTAGAGGGACCTCTATTAATCAAATATACTGTAGTATTGACAGCCTTTGCCCACATGTGTAAGGGCAACCCAACATGCAACCTCATGCTCCTTGTGCGCTCCATTATAGTCCTGTTCATGCGTTCAGCCACTCCATTTTCCTGTGGAGTCCTTGGAACAGTTTTTTGTCTATGAATACCATTAGTGGAGCAATAATCTTCAAATTCATGACTACAATAATCATCACCATTATCAGATCTGAGACATTTTAATTTCTTACCAGTCTCATTTTCAACCAAGCATTTTGATTTCTTAAAAGTTTGAAATACATCAGATTTTTGTCTAAGGAAATAAACCCATACTTTTCTAGTTCCATGATCAATAAATGTAACATAATAATGAGAGCCACCAAGGGAAGATACCTAAGCCGGTCCCCATACATCTGTATGCACAAGCTCTAATTTCTCCTTTTTGTTTTCCTTCCCTGTCTTTACAAAACTCACTCTCTTTTGTTTTCCATACACACAACTTTCACAGAAATCCATATTCACACATTTTAGACCTGGTAAAACTTTCCTTGAATGAAGTACTTTCATACCTTTCTCACTCATGTGCCCAAGTCTATTGTGCCATAGCGCTATATCAGAATCTATAACAACTATTTGTTCTCCCTGCTCAACTACAGTAATTGTTCCTAAATATTCATTTGTCTCTAAAACAATCAAAGTAGAAGGAACAATATGACCTGTACAAAGATATAAGGTGCCTACTTTCACACCTTTTGCTACTACAAGGGAACCTTTTGAAACCTTCCAATTTTTATCATTAAAAGTAACTACACAACTCTCATCACCGAGTTGCCCTGCTGAAATTAAATTTTTACTTAGTTTTGGAACATGTGTTACCTCATGTAGTAGCCAATGATTCCCATTCTACAACTTAATCTTAATTTTTCCCTTTCCAACAATCTGACAGGGTTCATTATCCCCCAAATAAACAAGCCAAAAATCCCCTTGGACATAATCAATGAAATAACCTCTATGAGGTGTAGCATGAAATGAAGCACCAGAATCTAAAACCCATGAATCATCAACACTCTCTAAAGACAGAAGCAAAGCATCCTCTTCAGATTTGTTACTTACCACATTTGCCTCCTTCTCTCCATCTGATTTATCTCCTTCATTTTTCTTTCGATTCCAACAATCTTTCTTTTTGTGCCCTGGTTTCCCACAGTACCAGCAATGATTTGGTCCTCTCGATTGAGACCTCCTCCCCTTTGACTTTCCTCTTGATTTCCCATGATTTCTAGAGTTACTTCCTCTTTCAGTCATTCTACCCCTGCTTTGTGCATTTAAAGCACTTCCTGATGTAGATCCACTTGAGGATTTTCTACGAGTTTCCTCACTAAAAATAACACTGATCACATCATCATATTTTAGGGTACTAGATCCAGGAATAGAATTGCTCACCGCCATTACCAAGCCATTCCAACTTTCAGGAAAAGAACACAAAATCAAGAGAGCCCTAATTTCTTCATCAAAATTGATACCCACAGAAGATAATTGACTAGTAATAGTATTAAACTCATTTAAATGATCTGCAACAGATCCACCTTCTGCCATTTTCATATTAAATAAACGCTTCATGAGAAATACCTTATTTGAAGTGGAGGGCTTTTCATACAGTGTCACTAGGGTTTTCATCAAATCTTCTGTCATCTTTGCTTTTGTAATATTAAATGCCACTAATGGTGCCAAGCATAACCGAATGCTTTCGAGTGCCTTTCTGTCCAAAAGATCCCATTCAGCCTCTGACATAGTTCCCTGATTCTTGGCTTTTCCTTCCAACAGCTTCCATAAATCCTTCTGATATAAATAGTCTTCCATTTACATCTTCCATAACTGGATGTTCTTCCCATTAAACCTATCAACCCTCAACTTACCCTCATCTGCCATCGCTCCCACTCAACTGTGAGACTCCCACTTAACCATGAGACTTTCCTGCAGAGTATAACTGAAAGACAACTAGGCACTGATACCCCTTGTTAGGATAAACCACGGATAGAATTAAAAACTACATGCAAATATAACCAATAATAGAAAATAATAGAACACACAGAAATGAACAATTCACCAAGATTTAACGTGGTTCACCCAATCCCTGGGCTACGTCCACCAAACAGCAAGTCCGATCTTATTGCAATCTAGTGATTACAACCTGATTACAATCTGTAATCCCTTATAGCTCTATACCACCGCAAGAACCAATTTTGCATCAAAAAATTATGAAAAATACCCAACCCTGAGCCCTTTTATACAAGTATTAAACCACTTTAGGGTTATAACATGTTGGCCATATGTCGGCCATAATATGTCGGCTACCATGTATGAAGTATGTACAGTACTTTCTTGATCAGTCACCACAATCTAACAAGATCCTCTATAGTCAATGGATTAATGTTCTAACCAGTAGTGTTAGGAACATCTATCACAATTATTGTCTTTGTAGATGTAGGTGTAGCATGTGGAGGACTAGGTGGTGGTAGTTGTGTGTCTTGCACACTCTATTCCTATCATTGCTCTTTAGTTGTTGCCATATCACCTTTCCATGTTTGTTTATCCACTATTACTTCTTCCTTTTCTTTCTTCCCTTCTCCCTCCTTTTCATTTTCCTCTTCGTCTTCATCATTATTTTTTCCCTCAAAGGGATTTTCTCGTCCTTCCTTTACTTTTTGAAGGCCATAAATCACTTTCCACATGAGAGTGGATTTCTTCACAATATCTTCAATTTTATTTTGCAGAATGCTAAAGGCTTTGTATTTGGGTACAAATTTTCTCCTATGTTTCTTTCTTGCCTTACTTATTTGACCTTTATTGAGGTCAAGAATTACACGAGTCAAAGTTGACTCCCTTATCTATTTCTCCATTTTTAGGAAATAATGCCATTTATTTTCTACAATTATATATAACTCCTTGGGCATGGTATTATCCAGTTCAAGTGGAGTATTCCTGAACTTGGCCATCATAGTGTAGATTGATTCTTCTACTATGTTTTTCTCCTCTCTATTTAACTTATTAAAATCAATGGTTTTCAATCCAGTTAAATTTGCATTATCCCTAATATTGTCACAAACATTTTCTAGGTTAGATTTAGTGGTGTGACTTACCACTCTGAATTGTCCATTATTAGACTCTGTCCTCTCCTCATCTAACTTTGGAGGTCCCACATATTTTCTCCTATTTTTCTTTGTTGTTCTTACTTGTTGTGTTGCTTTCTGCTTCCCCTATTCCTTGGCTATACCTTTCTTGTAGCTCTTCTATCTACCCTTGTGGTAGGCCTTTTTGGGCTTGGCTTGGCTATTTTCCTTTTGCCTTTTGGTTGTGTAGTAGGCTATTTCTATGCTTTTCTCTTCTTGGCTTAAACCTTAAGTGCTTCCTACTTGGCACCTTCTTCTTCTTTGACATTCGCACCCATGCCTTGGGTTAATGCTAGTTACCCTTGCCCTTGTTCATCTTCACCATCATCTGCCTCTTCATCTTCTTCTTTCTCTACCTAAGCTACCCCTTCACCAAATTTAGCTTTGAGCTTCTTCACCAATTTGTCATTTTTCTTCAATGTGGAAGTAGTTTTCAACTCCATATCTACCTTTGATCTCACCACATCATATGTGCCAAAATGTGGTGCACTCTTATCTACTTCTTCTACTAAGAATGTTGTTATGGCTATATATTCCTCATCAATGTTCATTTCATATCCAAGAGGTCTTAGCCATCTAACCCTTGGTATGGCTGCTTGAATATAAGT
Organism: Cupressus sempervirens; assembly: GCA_028749045.1. Classification (NCBI taxonomy): domain Eukaryota; kingdom Viridiplantae; phylum Streptophyta; class Pinopsida; order Cupressales; family Cupressaceae; genus Cupressus; species Cupressus sempervirens. The sequence goes on along the minus strand of CM053789.1, from coordinate 107,928,515 downwards.
ATAATAAATATCCATAAGAAAAAAAAATCAGTTACATGCTACTCAACTAATGAAATAGATATCCTCAACCTCTCTTTCATGGATTTCTTGAAATCTTCAAGATAGCTCATCATAAGTGTTTCAAAATTTGCCCCCACTTGTACAATATATTCATTCACCTTGGCTACAATGGTCCTTTTTGTTCTCTAGCTAACTCTTCTAGAGGATGTAAATTCATTTTGTACATAGAAAAATATACAAATCAAACTTGCACCAAATTTACATTATGGTCCCTTTGTTCTCCTTATAGATCCTAAGTTCTCATTGATTTGCTGCAATTGTAATTCTACTAGGTCATAGATATGATCCTTTTTAACTAGTTTGTAGCCAACATCTACTACAATGCATGGAACACTGTTGAGTCTACTAGATTGATAAAACTTGTGGGAAATGACTCTAACAACAAAGTCAACAAGAAGGTCCTCAATAGTGTCTATGGTCATGCCTCTCTTGTTCCATTTGGCTCTTGTATTCTTTTCAATGGCTTCCTTGGAGTCACTTCTTAGGTTTTTGGGCCGATCTAGGGTTGGATACCCTATTATTCTATGAACAATTCTCTTTGATATTTTAATTGGGCCATCTTCTAACCATAAACTTCCATCATTAATCTTGTTCAACACTATTTTGATCCATTTAGTCTTGAAGATAGTAGGGAACTCTAGGGCATGGGTTAAACCCTTCTTCTCAATGATTTGATATTCTTCCTTCAAGACCTCATTTTCACACAACCTATCATAAGCTTCTCTCATATCCATATCTCCAATGGCTCATATATTATAGTTATAGCATCTCCTACCATCTTGCACCATTACTACCTTAGGAGGAATTACATATAGGGCTTTAGTTGGGTCATTTTTATATGCAACTTTAGGGATAGGTCAAAATTTAGGTTGCTTCACTTCATTGGACACTAATTGGACTTCAAATGACTCTTCCTCCTAGGGTTTCCTAGAACTACAGGCCATTTCTTCTATCTAGAGTTTAAACAAGAAGAAATTTGAACCTGTGTAACTTGAAACTAGTATAAATACCTTGAAATTGATGAAACTAACCTGAATCTCTATTTAAGTCTACTCAAATGTTGGATTCTCTACTTGGAAATAGTTGTGCACTCTTCTTCATCTTTTCTCTTTAGTGTTTTTATAGATACCCACTTAGCTTCTTAAGTATTTCTACATTACTTGGCTTCCATTGGTTTACAAACACTTGGCATACACTAGAGTTTCCTTTACTCAACTTCAACTAAAAATTTTCTTCGCTCAACTTCCACTACCAACTCAGATGCAACTAACCACTCTACTTCCACTGACTTTGGTAGATAACTCAGCATGTACTAGACCTTTACTCAGCATCAAAAGGAAACTTGGCAATACTTGTGGAAACTTGAAATTTTAACTTTACATCTTTGTTTATGCTGATCTCTCCTTTTCAAGACTTACTTGACTTGAGACTGATGTATCATAAGGTTTTGTATATCAATCCATCATACCTTCTTTTTCTTAGTTGGATGAAGCGTGATCACTTGTCCTTTTGGGTAAAGTGATCCCTTCATTAGATGTTTTGTTTCCATGTTTTTTTCATTTCTCCTCTAATGTGTTCAACATCTACCTTCTCATTTCTCCTCTAATGTGTTCAACATCTACCTTCTCTTTTCCTTTGATGAACTCTAAGTTGTGTTCCTTTGACCTTGTTGGGAAATTTATGTTGATATGACAAATTTTTAAACAATGAAAGCATGTAGTTTGGTTGAACCATCTACTGTAATTTCCACTTAAATGTGTTCTTATGCAATTTTGTGGGATGTGTCCATATTATTGACAGTAGTGATAGCTATGCCTAGTGTTGTAGTCCCAACTGTACTGATGTTCATGATTACTTGACCTTACTAATTGATTAGGTGTCCACATAGTCTTTTATTTGCACTCAAAATCTCTATGTCCGCACTTCTTGCAATTGTAGCAATGACCTTCAAATCTTGGTGTCTTGATAGTTTTTGTCCTATAGTCATGTGCTTGATGTCCTTGCTTGTTGAATTTGTGAATGTGACCCATATTTTTGGGTTTGTCATGCTGATGGGCATTCTTACTCTTGTACACATTAGAGGTATGTCTCTTTTTATGACAAAAATGACAAGTGGGTTTAGTGTTCTTACCTTTGTCACTTCTTTCTTCTGTAATCTTGGATGATTCTCCTTTTTCAATGCTCGTGTATCCTAGTCCTGAAGTGTCATTGCTAGCTCTTGGTGATTTTAGAAGCTATTCAAAGCACTTGATGGCCTCATTGGGTTTGTTGAAGCTCTTTGCAATCTCCTTCTCTCTTTTCAAGTTATTTTGTAGTTGTTCATTTTGCATCTTTAGTTTGGAGATCTCAATGTCCTTGACATTCAATTCATGATGTGCATTCATCATTTGACTTAGGGTGTCTAGCTACATGTTGGAAATTCTTGCAAGCTCAATTTACTTTTCCTCCTATATATTAGCAAGGTTTCTCTTGTCTTCTTCCATCATAACCTTATATTCAATGGCTCTTTCTTCTGTTTAGTCACTTCACAAAGCATCATCGCTTGTGATTCTTATTCAAGCTTGAGAGTTCTGATCTCTTCTACTTGACCTCTATTCTTCTCCATTAGTTCTAGTATTGTTGCATCAAATTCTTTGGAATCTCCATTTGTAAACACTTTTGAGGTGTCAATCTCCTTGTATTGTCCATCATTCTTAGCTATGGGAATGTCCCTTCTTCTCTTTAAAGATTTTCTCAGTTCTTCTCTAGCTTCTTTCAAATTGTGTAGAATGAGTAATGGAGGCACAACCAAAAATTAGAATGAACACATAGGAAAAGGGAAATATTATAATCAATAAAAAATGCCCTATGGGCTCACAATAGTATGATTCTAGAGGAAAAAATCCTCCACACAGTACATTCTCTCAAACTCCATCGAGAATTGCATTTACAATGCCAAAAGTGTTCTTAAATAAGCCCCAAATGATTTAGGGTTAGGAATACATTATAGAATATGCTAGTTAGCATCCACCTCCAAAATAAAAGATTTTAGAAATCACATTAGAAGTCAGTGTAAAACTAGAAGAATCCAAAAACAGTAGTCAAACTTTCAAGAGGCATAACTTTTGAACCATGACTTTGATTGATGAACAGTTTTCAGTTTCAGAAAGCTCTCAAAGTGCTCTACAATGCTATACATAGCTTTTCTTGTCCCCCATTTTTTATCCTTGTATGAGGCCATTTAGTGCCTCATATTTCACTCTGAAGCACTCTTAGGATGTCTCAAGGAAAATTAAAACTACAATAACTTTCTAACTGTAAAACCTTTGGACTTGATTCTTTCTTTGGAGCATTTTAAATTACAAGTATAATCATCCCTCCAACTTACACTCTCTAATTCATCATAATTTTGACTCAATTACAAAATAACTCATTTTTTGCATTTACACATATCCCAAGATGCTGAAGGTGCTTAAAAATTCTAACCCAGAAGACTAATAGTAGAACTATGAGACTTGGAACATTTACTTAACCCAAATGGGTATCCAAAAATGAAAAGACATTGAAAAGAAACTATCTCTAAGTACATTTTTTTGGGTGATATAGGATTGCCCTTACACCACTCGATGCTCTTGCATCAGACACCCAGGGTAGATTGAAAAGTGACCATGTCACTTTATGGTAGAGGAAAACCCAAATGGGTAAAATCTTCTACTCATATCCAAGTTGATTCCTCTATTGGTTGTCCTTTCCACTCCACCAAGTACTCTTCATACTACCTATTTCTAGTACTCCTACCCACATGACTATCCAGAATCTCTTCTATCTCGTCCTTCTTAGAAGTAGGAATTGGACATGGCTGCAACATCAACCCCTCATCTGCACCATCATCATGATATTTTGTTAAGTCTGCAATGTTGAAGATAGGAGAAATGTGAATCCCAATTGGTAACTCCACCTCATATGCATTTCCTAACTCATGTTTCTTGAAAATTTTGTAGGGGCCAAATTTCTTCATCTTTAGCTTGTTGTAAGTACCCACTAGAAACTGTTTCTTTTGTAAGTGTACCATAACCAAATCTCCTACTTGGAATTCCTTGTCTCTCCTCCTTTGATTTGCTCTAGCTTTATATTGTTGATTCATCTTGGTAATGTGTGCATGGACCTCCTCATGTAGGCTCTTGACATGTTCAGTAAATTCTTTTACCTCGGCACTTGTCCTCTCCCCTTACTCCATCTTCCTTAATTCTGGTGTAGTCCTTGGGTTAATTCCATACACAATTTGGAATAGGGATGTACCAGTACTCCTACTAATATAATTATTGTAAGGAAATTCCTCTTGTGGTAGAATCAAATCCCATCCCTTGGGCTTATCTCCCACTAAACACCTTGACAAATTGGCCAAACTTCTATTTACCACATCTATCTGTCCATCAATCTATGGATGATGTGTAGAATCGAACTTCAATTCTATCCTCAACTTCTTCCATAAAGTCCTCCAAAAATACCCCACAAATTTAGTATCTCTGTCAAAAATAATACTCTTTGGGAGACCATGTAGTGTAACCACCTCTCTGAAAAAAAATTGGCAATATGCACAACATCATGTATCTTGTGGCATGGAATGAAATGTTCGATGTTGGAGAACCTATCAACAACCACATACACTAAGTCATTACCCCTTTGTGTCCTTGGAAATCCAAGAAAAAAATCCATTATTATGTCCTCCCATGGCTTTGATGGAATAGGCAATGACTGATAGAGTCCAGTATTGTGACTAAATCCTTTGGCTGCTTGACATATTTGACAACTCTATACAAACTTCTTCACATCTTGTGACATTTGAGGCAAAAAATACTGTTCTCTAAGAAATGCAATGGTCTTATCTCAACCAAAGTGTCATGCTATCCCCCTACTGTGTCTCTCCTTAATCAAATTTTCCCTCATGGAACTCCTTGGAATGCACAATTGACTTCCCTTGAACAAAATACCATTCTAAATCAAATAATCTAGCCACCTAGTTCTATCTACATGAACAGGTTCTTTACAAGCTTTCCATGCTTTAGCAAAATTAGGTTCCTCAGGCTATAGATTCTTGAGTTCATCAAACCCAACCACTTCAACCTGCATTAATGCTAGCAATAATTTTCTCCTACTCAATAATCCTACAACCCTATGAGACCTTCCACTTCTATGTTTCAACACAAATGTATAGCTATGCATGAAATCTACCCACTTCAAATGTCTTTGGTTCAATTTACCTTGGTTATTTAGGTACTACAATGCCCAATGATTAGTATACAAGGCAAAATATTTTGGCAATAAATATTGCCTCCATTTCTTTAAGGCCTAAATGATTGCATAGAACTACTGATGATAAACAAAATAATTCTTCTTTCCATCATTCAATTTTTCATTAAAATATGCAATAGGCTTACATTCTTGGCTCAATACAACCACAATAGCACTGCTACTAGCATCACAATCTACTTGGAACACTTTACTAAAATTAGGAACTGCCAACATGGGTTGTTCTGTCACCTTCTTCTTCAATAGTTCAAAACTCCTTGTACCTACTATAGTCCATTTAAAATCTTTTCTATCCCCCCTTATTGTTTCAGTCAGGGGTGCACATATGCCATTGAAATTCTTAATGAACTGCCTGTAAAAATTGACCATACCATGAAATGATCTCACCTGAGTAGCAGACCTTGGAGTAGGCCATTCAAAGATGGCTTTTACCTTCTTTGAATCCATTTTGAGACCTTCAGATGATACAACAAACCCCAAGTAGACTAACTCCTTTTTTACAAGGCTACACTTCTTCAAATTAATCAATATTTTCTCTTCCCTCAACCTTTCAAGGACTCTATGAATGTGCAATAAATTTTCATCCAAAGTCTTGTTGAAAATTAAAATATCATCCAAATAGACAATAACAAAATTTCCCAAGAATTTCTTTAGTACCTCATTCATAAGCTGCATGAAGGTGTTTGGCATGTTGGTCAGTCCAACGGGCATGACGAACCAGTCATATAGACCCTTCTTGGTCTTGAATATAGTCTTCCACTCATCTCCCTCTCATATTCATTTATGATGGTAGCCACTCTTGATATCTATCTTTGTAAAGTACTAAGCTCCACTAAAGTAGTCCATAAGATCATCCATTCTTGGCAAAGGGAACTGATAGTTGATGGTTATTCTCTTTATAGCTTGAGAGTATATGCACATTCTCCACTCTCTATCCTTCTTTGGTGCTAGTACTATAGTTATTCCACATGGACTTAGGCTCTCTTGAATCAAACCCTTCCTCAATAGCTCTTGAACTTGTCTATTTAGCTCATCAGTTTCTATAGGAGTCATCCTAGGAATAGCCCTGTTAGGAAAACTAGCTCTAGGGATTAAATCTATCTGATGACTAATTTGTCTTACTGGTGGAAACCCTTCTAGAACATTATTAGAAATGACATCTCCATACTCACTTAATAGGCCTGAAACTTTAGGTGGAATTTCACTACTACCTTCTGTAGACAGCTATATCCTTTAGAAAATAAAGTATTTTTATTTTCTAAGAAAATTCTTAATGACATCATCATTTATTAATTAATTAATTAATTATTAAGCCATTAAATCCCTTTATCTTAATTAAAAATATTTAATTAAGGAATCCCTCCCAAAAATGTTTAAATCTTATTTAAAAATTATTTTCTTATTTATTAATTATTTAAGCAATAAATTGACCAAAAAACTCAAAATAAATAAAAAAATTATTTTTTGCCCAAAATGTGGCCAATTTCCTTAAGACCACTAACCTCTTCCAAAATTCTTCTAATCCTTCTATAATTTTGATTAAAGGCTAATCCCATCATTTCTTACCCCTAATCCCAACTCAAAATATTTAATTAAGATTAAATATTAATCCTCATGTTTATTAAAAAAGTTTTAATAAATATCTCCTCAACCCAAACCTTTGAAATAAATAAAACTTTATTTATTTCCTAAAAATCTAATTGATCCTCATCTTAAGAAGTTCTAGACTCTTCTAGAAAGTCTTCATCCTCATCCTAGGAAGTTCTAGAATATTCTAGAAAGTCTTTATCCTCATCCAAAGTCTAGACTCTTCTAGAAGATGTCTTTAAACCTAATCCTAATCCCCTCCTAACCTTGTCACATTCCCTAAACATGGGTTAAGACTTACTAACCCAAGCCAAAGTTAACAAATATCTCCTCCTTCACCCACCCTCATTAAATGTCATCCACTTGCCTATCCCTAAGCTAATCCTAAACCATCCTAATCCATCCTCTAATCATTTGTACAATCCTAAGCAAGCTTATAACCTTCCTAATCAAGCCCAAGTCAAAATTCCTCTCATCTCCCTCAAAATATCCCAACCATAATACTTTATGAAGCCCACTAGGCCATAAATGACTCTTCCAAGCCCTTTCATTGCTCTTACAAGCCATTATGAGGGTCTTTATGAAGATTTTATCCCTTGAGCCTCCTTTGTTGACTCATCCTTCCCCTTTCCTCCATCCTCTCACCCTGTGACATGTGTCACTCCCTGATTAGTTGTAAGCAAGCACAATCCATGTGCTCTCCTCTCATGCAATTTGAGCCTTCCATATGCTTTTTCCCATCCTTGCATCCTAGCCCTTGATCCCTCAAGCCCTTTGCCTATTTATGAAATCCTCTCCCAAGCCATTTTAACATAATCCATGAAGTAAAGTCATAATACCATTTAAAGAAGCCATTTTACATCAAAACCATACACTCACACCCAAATTCCAACTCCATTTGAAGCCCTTTTTGAAGCATAAGCTTGAGCATAAATCCTATCTATTTAGACAAAGCCACTCAACAAGAGAGCTTCTCATTGAGAGAGCCCATTAATTTCTCATATTCTCAATTGAGAGCTCATCTTAGTCTATCTTCAAGTTTATGAATTTTGTTTAGTTTGTAGAATCTTTATTTAAATTTGATTTCTATTAGCATGCTAACATTGCTCATATACATTTTGGCACGCCCAGTGGGACCTTGCATGGGTCATCTTCATTAGCTTTTTTAGTTAAGTTTTGTATGGAATTTGCTAATTTTGGCTAATTTTGCTTGTTTTTGTGATTGGTAGGATTGTACAAATTGGTTTTGTAGGTCCACATGAGCATGAAGAAGATAAAGGAACTCATAGTCTATCTCATAGTGTTCGCAGATTTTTCAAGCTTATAGGTGGATAAAGCACTTGGAATTCTTCTTCCTCTTCTTGTGATGACGGGCCACACCACCCGTACAAACTCACAACCAAAAATGCAACAATATGGAGATAGAGAGATGACAAAAAAAAATGCTTCATAAAGCATCCATTAATACTTGAAATTCATTAGAAGAGATTACATACAAAGATCTTCTACTTGAAGAGCTTACACTTGAAGAGCTTCTATTTCTCCAACTTCCATTAGAAGAGCTTCCATTTCTTCAACTTCTTGAACTTGATTACAAACGATTATAAGCCTTGCTTAAATAGGCACTTCTAACCCAAGACATTACAAACACAACCAATGTGGGATAAAAGGTAAATACAACTACCTTTAAATAAATATTAAATTCCCACCCAAATACAACTAAGCACCCAACAAATATTAAATGCATGATTTAAGGAAATTTCCTCAAACTTCTAAGATACCACCTACACACCTCGATTAATGGAATAACAACTATTTTTATTATTTTTCTATTAACGCCACCTATGCATCTTGAAAATAGAAATTCCTCTTTTCTCCACTTTTCCTATTTTCTATTTTTAATTATTTTCCCTCCATTTTCGTCACTTTCTCTCTCCTCCACAAATTTTTTTTTCTCTTTTTTTTTTTTTTTCTAATAATTTAATTTTCCATGCAAGATGCTCCTGCATCAGACTCCGTTGGTAGATAGAAAAGTGTGTCCCACACTTTGATGTCAAAAGAAAGATATAGAACCATTTTCATCTTCACCACAAGCTTCCACCTCAATAGGGACAAGAAAACCAACATACAAATCTTCCACGTTTTATTTTTTTGCTGATGCATGATGCTCCTACATCCGACTCCCATGGTAGGAAAAATTTTGTGAATATGGATTCACAAAATGAAGTAGCCACTGTTGAAAGTTTTTTTTCTTTTCTTCCAACACATAGCTGGAACAAGTATCCGATGCCGATATATTTCCTTCTTTCTTCTTTTCCAACAACTAGCTGGAACAATTGTTTGCTGCTGAAAATGCTCCCTCGCAATGAACTGTATCCAAGTATAACTCTCATTCTCATCCAATCTTGTTGAATTAATCACACTTGTACTAAATCCAGCAACACCATACCAATCTTCCTTTACATCACAAACAAGATCCTCATGCAAACCATCATTAATATCTTTTAAACTCATATCAAAGAAAACATCCCATGATTCGTAAAAAATTACCTCTTTGACATATTCATTTGCACTTGCCTCTTTCATGTCGTCAACAATGCATGTAACTACTTCACTTGCTTGATCTCCAACTAAGGCACTATATTCTTCCTCCATTGCTGCAATCTTCACATCATCTTGATCTATTTTAGGTTCATAAATCTTGTCATCTTTATGCTCTTCCTCTTCTCTTTCATGTTCTTCAACTTTAGGTTCGCAAATAATTTCCTCTTCATCCGCTTGCTCTTCCACTGGATCATCTTTCTTTTCCACATCCAAGGACTTATCAACATCTCTTTTCTGGTGACATGCTCTTTGTTTCCGCAACTCAGCTTCTAATTCATTCACTTGCTTCTGCAAATCAACTAGCAATGATTGTTGATTTCTTGTTCTAAATTTCTCAAGTCGAGGAATCCTTAGAATCCATCCAATCACAAAAGTCATCTTCTTCTTTCTCTTCTCCATAATCAAGTCTTTAGAAGACAAATCTCATGCAAAACAAGAACCTCGTGCAAACTGCCTCACAGTCGGCACTCTGTCTACACAATCAAGAACTTCTTCACAAACTTCACCTAACTCAAGGTCCTGGTGCAAACTACCTCATGTTCGGCAATCTATCCACACGCTCAGGAACTCCTGCTCTGATACCACTGATGACGGGCCACACCACCCATACAAACTCACAACCAAAAATGCAACAATATGGAGATAGAGAGATGACAAAAAAAAATGCTTCATAAAGCATCCATTAATACTTGAAATTCATTAGAAGAGATTACATACAAAGATCTTCTACTTGAAGAGCTTCTATTTCTCCAACTTCCATTAGAAGAGCTTCCATTTCTTCAACTTCTTGAACTTGATTACAAACGATTATAAGCCTTGCTTAAATAGGCACTTCTAACCCAAGACATTACAAACACAACCAATGTGGGATAAAAGGTAAATACAACTACCTTTAAATAAATATTAAATTCCCACCCAAATACAACTAAGCACCCAACAAATATTAAATGCATGATTTAAGGAAATTTCCTCAAACTTCTAAGATACCACCTACACACCTCGATTAATGGAATAACAACTATTTTTATTATTTTTCTATTTACGCCACCTATGCATCTTGAAAATAGAAATTCCTCTTTTCTCCACTTTTCCTATTTTCTATTTTTAATTATTTTTCCTCCATTTTCGTCACTTTCTCTCTCCTCCAAAATTTTTTTTTTCTCTTTTTTTTTTTTTTTTCTAATAATTTAATTTTCCATGCATCATCTTGTCTATATTGTTCTTATTCCATCTACTTCTTCTTCTTCTTCTTGTGGGAGATCTATTGGATACAATTGTTAATTGAATGTTGTCTTTTATGTTACACAAATATCATATCAGTCATCAGTCAGCTTCTACCGAGCTCACAAGGCTAGCAAAGGAAAGTTAGCTTCTACCAAGCTCACAAGGCCAGCAAATGAAAGTTAGCTTCTACCGAGCTCACAAGGCCAACAAAGGAAAGTTAGCTTCTACCGAGCTCACTCGGTCAGCAAAGGAAAGTTAGCTTCTACCAAGTTCACAAGGCCAACAAAGGAAATTTAGCTTCTATCGAGCTCACTCAATCAACAAAGGAAAGTTAGCTTCTACCGAACTCACTTGGTCAGCAAAGGAAAGTTAGCTTCTACCAAGCTCACTCGGTCAGCAAAGGAAAGTTATCTTCTACCGAGCTCACTCGGTCAGCAAAGGAAAGTTAGCTTCTATCAAGCTCACTTGGTCATCGAAGAAAATATGGCACGAAGTTAACTTCCACCAAGCTCGCTACGACTGCAAAGGAAATTTAGTGCTCACTGAGCTCACTTGGTCTCCAAAGGACATTTGCAAGATTTTGCAGTGTTTGCCAAGCTTCACTTGGTTAACACTAGAAAACCATTCTAAAGCAGTGGTTATCGAGCTTGGTCAGCCAACAAAGGATTTTACTATTTTGATATTTAGTTCAATTACTTCATGCGGCTGACTAATGTAATGAGTTTTTTTTTGTTTGTTGTTGTAACTTATATTTGAGCCGACTTGATAAATCTGAAAGGTATATATATAGATATTCAAGTTGTGGAATAGTGTGTGTGCAAAAAAAAAAAAAGGTGAATAGATGAGAGAATTTTGATGAAGGATTAGATATTCTAGAGATGTTGCAAATTCGTATTTGATTAGGAAGGATTCAGAAAAGTAGAACATGGATCTGTAATCAGCAAAAGATAAGTTGCATATCATTCAGGTCATTTCATTGTTTCTTTCTTATCATTGTAATAGTGAATTCAGAATCTCTTTACAGAGTTGGTTTAACAGCCATTTTGTAAATCCTCTAACAAGGTGATAGTTCAATTGGATTGTTCTAAAAACCTCTAACCAGGCCACTCCTAACAGGGTGATTAAATCCTCTAACAAGGTCACACCTAAAAGTGTGTATTGTAAGCTTTAATAGGGTTGGCTCTTAACAGGGCTCACTTTAGAAAAGTGAAAATTGGTAACTAGTTACTTGGTGATTTTTCCCATATTGGATTTCTATGTTAAATCTGGTGTCTCTTGTGTTCATTTAGTTAATCTTTGCATGCATATTAATGACTTTGAATGCTAGATGAATAGTAATTAGTTAACTTATCGAGTTAAAATATTTTTGCACTATTTACCAACTATTAGCAGTAAATTAGCATTTTAGATATCTAAGGGGTTTTGGACTTGTTTTTGTGGTAACTGATTCACCCCTCCCTTCTTAGTTACTTCATCTATATTTACAACAATTGGTATCAGAGCTTTTGGTGCTTTTAGGAAAAGATTTCAAGGATCTAAGCTAAAGATCAGGATGTCTTATAAGAGGAAAATTCCAAGACTTAACAGGGACAACTTCTTAGCACTGCAAGGGTTGATGAGACTTCATCTAGCTTCTATTGGAGATACAAGACTAAAATACCTTGATGAAAAATATGCAAAACCATCTGGTACATTATCTATCAATGATATTGATGAAAAGAAGACTCACAACATTATGATGATCGATATAGCATCTACCCTAAGTTATGAAGAATTTGATGACATTAAAGACTGCAAATCTGCCTTTGAAATGTGGGAAAAGCTAAAATAAATCTATGGAAGAGATGATAATGTGAGAAGAGCGAAAACAAAAAGTCTGAGAGGACATTTTGATGAAATGCAAATGAGAGAGGATGAAAACATTTTAAAATATGTTGAAAGAGTCAAAGCATGTGTCAGTGCAATCAAAGCACCTGGAAGAGACATCAAGGAGGAGACAATAATAAGTAAAGTTCTTAGAACTCTACTTCCCATTTATGCAATCAAAGTTTCTAAAATTCAAGAAAGAAGATGTGAAGCAAATCACAAGATAAATCTAGAGGCCATAGTTGGAAGATTGACTACATTTGAACTAGACAACTTTGACAACTATGTTCTAGCTTCTAAGAACATTGAATTAGCATTTGAATCCAAGATTTCACTTAAGAAGAAAAGAAAAAAGAAAAAAGGAATCTCAGTTAGGAAGTGAAGATGAATCAAACCAAAGTTTAGATAGTGATCTTGAAGTGATTGAAGCTCTACTAGCAAAGAAATATTCTAGAGGCAAAGGTAAATTTAAAGGTAAAGTTTCTCTAATCTACTTTTCATGTGAAGAAATTGGTCATATTGTTGCTAGGTGCCCAAACAAGCAGAACAAAGATGAAAAAAAAGGTTACAAGTACAATGACAAGAAAGACTTCAAATCATTCAAAGATAAAGGTAAGAAAACATATTTTATGGTTAAAGATTCTAATGATTCTAATAATGAAGAAGAAGAAGAAATTGTCTACATTGCTGTAAAAGATGAATTTGATAATGATGAGGAAATGGTACTCATTTATCATATGAGCAAAAAAGGTACACGGATCATAGATAGTGGTTGTTCTCATCACATAACTGGTGATAAAACTAAGTTTGAATACTTTGAAAACTATGATGGTGGCAGTGTAAGATTTGGTAACAATGAACCTTGTTATATAAAAAGAAGACGAAGAATCTCTCTAACCAAAGAACTTATATGTGATAATGCCTATTGGGTAGAAAGACTAAAGAATAATTTGTTGAGTGTTGCACAACTACTCAATAATGGATTCAAAGTAGAATTCATGCATGGAAAAAAAGGATTGTTGGATGGCAAAAGAAAATTGATTGGATTAGGCACTCAAACAAAAGGTAACTTGTTTTATCTTGAACTTGGTGAATATTCATGTTTTATTTCTCAATTTGAAGAAAGTTGGTTATGGAAAAAGGTTGTGTCATGTCAATTTTGATAACTTGGTAAAGATAAGAAAATTCAAGAAAGTAAGAGGCATTCCTAACATAAAGAAACATGATGTCCGTCTATGCAAAAATTGTCAGATTGGCAAAATGGGAAAGACTAGTTTTAAAAGTAAAAACTATCAGTATGAAGATATATTAGAAATTGTGCATACTAATTTATGTGGACCCATTGGAATTGAAAGCTATACTAGAGAAAATTTCTTCATTCTTTTTGTTGATGATTACTCAAGAATGATGATTGTCATGTATCTAAGGAACAAATCAAAAGCATTTGAGAAATTCAAATGGTATTTAGCCAGAGCAAAAAAGGAAATAGGAAAAAGATTGAAATGCTTGAGGTCAGATAGAGGAGGAGAATTCATTTCACATGAGTTCAATAACTTTTGCATTGAAAGAGGAATCAAAAGATAGGTATCAGCCCCTGGAACTCATGAACAAAATGGAATAGTTGAAAGGAGGAATAGATCTATCATGGATTGTGCAAGAACCCTAATGATTGAAAAGAACATTGTTATCAAATACTAGAAGGAAGCTATTAGCACTACAGTTCATACCTTGAATTGGGTACAGCTTAAGAAGGACTCATTCAAAACTCCCTATGAGCTATGGTATGGCTACAAACCTAATGTAAGTTATCTAAAAGTATTTGGAAATAAATGTTACATTTTGAAAGAATCTAGAAAAGGAAAATTTGATGTAAAAGGTGATGAAGGAATTTTTTTTGGATACTCTTGCAAAAGTAAAGCATGTAGATGTTTGAACCTGTCTACTTACAAAGTCATAGAAAGTTCACATATGAAAGTTGACGAGTTTGCAGAAAGGACTAAAGAAGAAAGCAAAAGGGAACCAGAAGATTATAGAAGGTTTATTTTCACTGACCCCTGATACAGTACCAGTCAATCAAGAATTTTCTGCTCTTGAGTCATTAGTAACCAAATTACAGGTAGTTCAAACTGAGCTACAACAACCTGAGTTACATTTAGATGCTACTGAGAAAGTGTCTACTGAGTCTAAAGGACCCAAGCCAATATCTACCAAGCCAAAATAGCTAGAATATAAAATTGAAGCTCAAGAGGATAACAATGAAATTTTGTGAAAAGGCAAGGAACCTGTATTAGTAAAATATGTTAGGAGACATCACTCAGTAGATCAGATCATTGGAAACAAATCTGAAGGAACCATGACAAGAAGCAAGTTGAAAGGTACTTGTTTACTTGCTAATTTTAAACCTAGAAATATCAAAGATGCTTTAGAAAATGATAGTTGGATTGAGGCTATGAATGAAGAAATAGAGAAAATAGAGAAAAATAAGACATGAACTCTTGTACCCAGGCGTAAAGATAAAAATGTGATTGGAACTAAATGGGTATTCAGAAATAAGTTGACTGAAGATGGTAAGGTATCAAGAAACAAAGCTAGATTGGTATGCAAAGGATATGCTCAAGAAGAAGGAATAGACTATGGAGAAACTTTTTCTCCTGTAGCAATACTGGAAGGAGTTAGAACCTTACTTGCATATGCTGCTCACAAAGGATTCAAAGTTTATTAAATGGATGTTAATTCATCATTCGTCAATGGTATACTAGATGAAGAGGTTTACATTGAACAAACTGAAGGTTTTGTTGATCGAGATAAAAGAAACATGGTCTGCAAATTACACAAGGCACTATATGGTTTGAAACAAGCCCCTAGAGCATGGTATGAAAGATTACATAACTATCTTATTCAAATTGGTTTTCAAAGAACTAATGATAACAGTAGCTTGTATATAAAGGATGGAACACGTGATTAAATTGTCTTGGAAGAAATATTTGTAGATGATACTATTTTCACAAGAAATGATGATCTTTGCAAAGAATTTTTAGAACAAATGAATAAGAAATTTGAAATGTCTATGTTTGGTGAGATAAAATTCTTTGTTGGTCTATAAATTCAGCAGAATAAAAATGGTATCTACATCACTCAATTAAAATACATCAAAAAGATATTGAAAAAGTTTGGTATGGAAGATTGTAAACCAGTTGGGGCTCCTATGTGTACTGGATTAAAACTTACCAAGGAAGATGACTCAAAAGAAGTAGATCAAACATTGTATAGATCTATGATTGGAAAGTTGCAGTAGGTAGTTCATACTAGGCTATATATTGCCCCTGCAGTTGGGATTGTAGTGAGATTTTCAGCAAAACCAAGAGAAAATCACATGATGCCAATCAAAAGAATAATGAGATATTTGAAAGGAACTAAAGATTATGGTTTATGGTACAAATTTGAAGGTAATCTAGATTTTAAAGTATTTACTAATGCTGATTGGGTAGGAAACCTTGATGACAAAAAAAATACAAGTGGAGGAGCATTCTTTCTAGGAAATAGGTTGGTTTTGTGGACAAGCAAAAAGTAGAATTGTACATCCCAATCTATTGCAGAGGCAGAATATGTTGCTGTAGCAGTAAACTGTTCTAATATTGTTTGGTTTAAGTAGTTGTTCGAAGGCATGAAGGTGGAAATCAAAGAACCAATTGTTATGTTCTGTGATAACACAAGTGCAATCAACATATCTAAGAATCTAGTGATGCATTCCAAAACCAAGCACATTGCAATAAAATATCATTTTGTTAAAGAATTGGTGCAAGATAAGGAGATCAGATTGAAATATGTTCATATAAAAGACCAAATTGTTGACATATTCACAAAGCCATTACCTAAGGATGCATTCTTGTACCTAAGAGGTAAGTTAGGGGTCACTCTCCTATCCAAAGTTTAGTAAAATAAAGTTTTAGTAATGCATCAACGCATACCAAGTTGAAGATCTATCAGGTGATGCAGCATAGACAAGAACCATTGCATATGAACCAGTACTAAAGGTACATTAGAATTCATTTGAGTTATGTTGTCTTTGGCATATGTTTTCAAAGAGGGAGAGTTTTACTATCATATCTTTCTAAAATTTGTTTGAAAGAAGGGTTTGCTAAGTAATTCCTTCACAGAGGGAGATTACTAAAAGAGGGAGTTTGCTAAAGAAAAGACTTGCTAGACTTGCTTTCAAATTTCATTCTGCTATGACATGTCGTGTTGCCGTCAATTCCAAAGAGGGAGATTGTTGGATACAATTGTTAATTGAATGTTGTCTTTGATATTACACAAATGTCAGATCAATCATTAGTTAGCTTCTACCGAGCTCACAAGGCCAGCAAAGGAAAGTTAGCTTCTACCGAGCTCACAAGGCTAGCAAAGGAAAGTTAGCTTCTACCGAGCTCACAAGGCCAACAAAGGAAAGTTAGCTTCTACCAAGCTCACTCGGTTAGCAAAGGAAAGTTAGCTTCTACCAAGCCTACAAGGCCAGCAAAGGAAAGTTAGCTTCTACCAAGCTCACTCGGTCAGTAAAGGAAAGTTAGCTTCTACGAAGTTCACTTGGTTAGCAAAGGAAAGTTATCTTCTACTAAGCTCGCTCGATCAGCAAAGGAAAGTTAGCTTCTATCGAGCTCACTCGGTCAGAAAAGGAAAGTTAGCTTCTACTGAACTCACTCGATCATTGAAGGAAATATGGCGAGAAATTAACTTCTACCGAGCTCACTACGACTACAAAGGAAAGTCAGTGCTCACCAAGTTCACTCGGTCTCCAAAGGACATTTGGAAGATTTTGCAGTGTTTACCAAGCTTCACTTGGTTAACAATAGAAAACCATTCTAAAGCAATGGTTACCGAGCTTTGTCGACCAATAAAGGATTTTATTGTTTTGATATTAAGTTCAATTGCTTCATGTGGCTGACTGATGTAATGAGTTTTTTTGTTTTGTTTGTTATTGTAACTTATATTTGAGCCGACTTGATAAATCTGAAAGGTATATATATAGATATTCAAGCTATGGAATAGTGTGTGTGCAAAAAAAAAAAAACGTGAATGGATGAGTGAATTCTGATGAAGGATTAGATATCCTGGAGATGCTACAAAGTCATATTTGATTAGTAAGGATTCAGAAAAGTAGAACATGGATCTGTAATCAGAAAAAGATAAGTTGCATATCATTCAAGTCATTTCATGGTTGCTTTCTTATCATTGTAACAATGAATTCAAAATCTCTTTACAGAGTTGGTTTAACAACCATTTTGTAAATCTTCTAACAAGGTGATAGTTCAGTTGGATTGTTCTAAAGACCTCTAACCAGGCCACTCGTAATAGGGTGATTAAATCCTGTAACAAGGTCACACCTAACAGTGTGTATTGTAACCTTTAACACTATTGGCTCCTAACAGGGCTCACTTCAGAAGAGTGAAAATTGGTAACTAGTTACTTGGTGGTTTTTCCCATATTGGGTTTCCACGTTAAATCTAGTGTCTCTTGTGTTCATTTAGTTAATCTTTGTATGCATATTAATAACTTGGAATGTTAGATGGATAGAAATTAGTTAACTTACCGATTTAAAATATTTTTGCACTATTTACCGAGTATCAACAGTAACTAAGCATTTTAGACATCTAAGGAATTTTGAACTTGTTTTTGTGGTAACTGATTCACCCCTCCCCTCTCAGTTACTTCATCTATATTTCCAACAAGATCTTGGCAATTTTTTATTTAAGAAAGCAAAATCATACGCACTTCTTTTTAGTGCTTAAAATGAACCCCCAAATTATACTTAAATCCATTAAAAAACTAAAAATTTGCAAAAAAAGAAAAAATCTTTTAACAAGTGAAACTAAACCAATCCAATCATTTGCATCCTTGCAACATCAAATTTTTAGAGGCATTCATGCAAATTTAGGAACACTTCATTTTTGGGAATTTGAAAAGAACTTCAAGTTTCCATTTCAAAAGGTTCAAAATCAACACTAAGTGCACTCTAAAATCTAAATCAAACTCAAAGCATCAATCAAGGATAAAATGAACCTCATTTGCAAATATTTTAAATTTTTTTAAAAAATCTCATGAAAACTAAGAGTCCTAAATGGTTGCCAAAATTGTCCTAAAAGCTTTGTTATTTGTTTCAAACAAATGTCTTGTTGCAAAATCTTGAATGTTTCTTAGATTTTCATGCATCAAAACAATCTAGGAATATCATTTTTGGGCTTAAAACATGCAAACTAAAACACAAAATCTTGAATTGAAACCAAAGTCCAAAGAATTCATTTTCACTTGTGAGTCAAAAACAATCTTCAATGATCTAAGGTTAAAACAAAGCACTTCAAAGTTCTTAAAACAACACACAAAATCTCAATCTTGAATGCTCAAAGGAAAAAACTTGAATATTTAATCACTTGTCTTTGAATGCATGTTGCTAAAATCACTCTTGAGTGCCATGGATAATATCAAGTTTTTTTTTTTATGAATGCATGATTAAAACAAAAAATCCAATCTTGAATGCAAAAGGTCAATTAATCATTACAATATTTCACACTTCATCATTTGGGGCATAAAAAGAATCTACATTTTAGAAACTTTCTAAGTTATAAAAACAAATAAAGACACTTTGAGTGAATTTGTTGTTGGACTCACCCTGTTTAATCACCCATCATTCTAACCATTCATTGCAATATCAGTGCCATATATGGGGATGGATCTACCTAAGAAGGTGTTAAGTGCTCCACAAAAATCAAACTCCACTCACTTGAGTTTTTATTGGTTTTTCTAAGTTAGAACATTTCTTGAATGAACATTAGTCTCGCTAACACTTCATTTGGGCATAAATTGAACAAAGCTTGATGTGGAGGGCCTCCGAGCATGCACTTGAAATTGAGCTTTACACACATGTTTATTTTGGGCATAAAACAAACTCACACTCAATATTGAATGCCTTAAAGAAAAATCAATCGATACTTGACGTGGAGGGCCTCCGGGCATGCGAGTTTACTTTTGTTGACCCTAAATATTCTTGGTGTATTCATTCTATGATCGATTTTAATTTTTCTAATGCTTCAAGTTGGAATTGAACATTCGCATCCTAAACATGTGTGTTTGCAAGGTCTAGATCATAAAAACTTAAGTGTCACTTGGAAAAGAATTCTATCTTTTAGCCCAAGATCATCCAAGTCTTCTCTCCCCTTGTCATCTTTCAAGGCCATCTTTGGTGCATAAGATTAGGATCCAAAATCTTGTTTAAATTTTAGGAGGCCTGCTTGGGGATTTCATCACCCCTTGGGATGACCTCAACTCCAGTGTTTCGATAGAGTATAAAGATCAGGAGGTGAATCCAAAAACACCTCTCTTGGGATCAAGATTTTGTCACTCGGGCTAAGCCTCAAGAAACTTTATACCCTTGAGAAGTGAAAGAGGAGAAGTGGGTTGCTGCTCCTCTCAGCTATGTGACATCTTTTTATTTTCATCTATGGATTTGGGCCTTAGATCCATATCCATGAAAGACAAGCATAAATATAATGTAACTGAGAGAAACAATGGGATATACCTCTCAAGTAGCAAACCGCCGAGTAGACTAAGAGTGGGGAATGAGAATGCTCATCAAGATACCCAAGTCTCCAACCAAGACTCATCTAAGAAAAATCTCCTCTCAAGTTCATATCAGGTGACTGCCCCTCGGACTTCCTGCTAAAATCATCAACCATCTTAATAAATACTTCTTTAATCCAAGAGAAATCAGTGTCGCCACCGTCTCTAAGTATCCATGAGCACCTGTAACCAATCAATCCATGCCAACTCCAAATGCAACATAGCAATATCATGAAGTATCCAGCTTATGATCAGTGTACTCAATACCAAGAAACTAAACCAAGATCAATGTCAAAGTTCCAACAATGGCCTCAAGAACATAAACATGACAACATGATCTTACCATCTCAACTAAATAGATAACATGTTCTATATGAACACACCATAACATGTCACAAATCTAAACGCGTATCAAGAGTATACCATGACATAATAATGAAACCATCCTCACACCAAGGATAACATGCCAACTAAAAGCATAAACCACACCTTTTCCAAGAACCTTGTGAGTCCTCAAGATGCAACCATCTCCACACACCATGAGGAAAACCATCTCTACATACCATGAAGAACTATCTCCACATACCATGAAGATAACCAAGAACTCCATGAGTCCTCAAGATCTAACCATCTTCATATACCATTAAGATAACAAGTGCACCATGCAAATGTCAAAGACGCTTCTGCAGCAACAAGATCTAAGACAAACCTCCAACATCTGCAAACACTCAATAAATATATCAATGCCAACAACTCCCACTCAACCGTGGTATCAAGTCACCAATGGCATCATAAAATCCATCTTCTCCAAACCAAGAAGATATAAACCAAACTATGAACTAATCCTGCACTGTCACCTCATCACTGTCACAAGCTCCCACTAAACCATGTATCCAAGCTATCCATGACATCATGATGAAAAATCCATCCTCTAACCATGAGAATCAACCGAGGCATCAAACCATCAAAGAACTCAAAGTGCACATCATGAGCTCCTCAAAAGAAATTAAATAACCATGATCCTCAACCAAGAAGATATACCACCATAACTGAATCAAAAAATCCAAGCTAATGAACATCAAGGATGTACCTGTATATCCAATCATGTCATACAAAAATCCATGACACCATGAGCACATCCTTGAACTGAGCATCTGGTTCTCAATATGTCCAACCTGTCAGCATAGTCAACCACAATCCTCTGCCATGATTGTACCTGGTAACAACATCTCATCCCTTCTACATGAAGATAAAATCATGTGACTTAGGGCATAGACAACCCAAATCCAAGTCACCAATCTGAATATGCATCAATAATGAAAGATTAATGGGCAAAGACAACCCATAACCAAGACATAAATCCAACCTATAAGTATAGACCGCTTACAACACTGCACAACTTGTAGACCCAACAAGTCATCATACATATCCAAACCAAACACTGATAACCATATCATCATGAGACCAATCTAAAATATAAAATGAGTATACAATGACATCAAATCTTAAATCTTCCAATGCCATAAACTCACAATGTTACCATAGTCAAAATATACCTATAAATTGTTCAGATAAATATATCACCAAATAAATCATGCCAAACCTACACCAAATCTGAACCAATGTGTAGATCTCTCCAAGAGCTTTTCGTTGACTACTCGAAGTCCAAAATCTGACTCCGTATGCCCAAGTTATGCCCTAATCCGTGCTCAAAATAAATAACAGCTAACTTTAGGGCTCTTACAATTTGACAAAATCTCAAAATTATAGAACCAAACCTACACCATGTTGTAGTGCTCTGAATTATCTTTCCAACGCCTATAAGAACTCTGAAATCTGATATTCTAAGAGAAAGTTATGGTCTTTTCACTAAGACAATCTTTTTACCATTTTCAGTATGATTTTTAATTTTTTATTTTTCAGTGACGAAAATTTTGACGGGATTAAATTTGACGGCCATCATGGGCTGAAACCAAAAAACTCTTTTATTTCCTCTGAACATGGCAAAATGAGGGCATATTATATATCAAATTTTATGGAAATGTCGACCCGGATCTAATGGTGAGGTCTGTTTCTACCCAGGAGGTCATTTCTACATGCTACCCCCAAAACCCTCATTTTAAATGAAACATCTGAAAAAATCTTTTTCTCCAACAATTTCACATGCCCAAATCTTTTAACATCCCATCATAACAACAAATCCAAAATCTTTAGATCTGCAATAAATCATTCACATATCTTGCCCTTCTAGGGTTACAATAATAAAACCTAGCTCTGATACCACTTGTAAGGAATCTTGGCAACAAAGAATATAACCATTTCCACATAACCCATAATAGATCTGAAATAAACGCAAAATTAAAATCCACATGCAAGAGAATAGACAACATACCCACAAAATGTGACACAAGATATACCTTGGGAAACCCTCATTGAGGGAAAAACCCAACCTCCAAAAGCATCCATCACCATGTATTATTCAACAAAAATACCATTGCCATACAACCATGGAAGCCTTCATGGCTATAGCCACAACCGAGCAAACTATGTGAACAAACATGAATCCACACATCCCATGCCATGCTTTCAACCTTCACAAATTCTCCCTTGGCTAACCTGTCAAGCCTTGTCCTACTCGACTCTTGCCTTTTGTCTTCTCCTTGTCCCTCTCTCTACAACAACTACCCTTGTGGCTGCTTATATATTAGCAAGTCCCACAAAACTACCAAGTGGTATTACATAAACCATGTGCTACCTAACCCACTGACCCCACATTTAATATTGGGCATTCCACCCTTGGTTCATACCTTGCCACTCCAAACTATCTTTGCCCAAAACACAACACCATCAACTCCCTTCACTATTGCTACTACTATTCTCTAACCTAGCCTTCCAAATCTATCCATCTCCCAAATTAGTGCTAGTATCTTTGGCCAACCTCATCAACATACAACAAAGGATGCCACCCATGGGGCCAAGTAATCAACCTTTCATCACCCCCAACTTGTTTACCTTAGCTAAGAACACAATTTCATCATTTCCACTAGGTCCTTGGAGCCCAGTACCATCAGCCACAAATCCACAAGCTACTACCCTCACTCTACAAAGCTATCAAACCCCACAAGCTACTACTAATGTTCTGCCAAGGTCTCAAGTGACCCAAGCTCCTGCCACCACTCTACCAAGCTTTCAAATCTAGCCACCAAGCTATCAAACCCCATCAGCTCCATTCCCAAGCTTTCAATTCCCACCACCTCCACTACCAACTAATCCATTACCTCCTATTACCAACTATTTTTCTATGCCACTTCTAGGAGGTAATCCACCACCCCCGCCAGCCACCAATTATTTGTAGATACCTTCCCAAATGGGGGCACAACCCACATATATTGTTCAAACTCATCAAATCCAAAGTCACGTTCCAAAAGCTCCCCGATCCTTTCCCCAAGCTTCACAACCATCTTATACCTTACCTCCACAAAGAAATCCATTTATCCCATAGCCAGCTTATGTTCTTGAATCCCAACCTTAAATCCAATATCAGCAGCAAGCCTCGCAACACATGCAGCAATATGTGCCACCTCCACCTCAGCAACCCATCATCCACCATTCAGTTGCCCAAGAAATGTACAATCCCTATCAGCAAGTCCCCCAAAGCCATCCCTATTTAGTAGCCCCATCTAGCACATACCAACCTTAGAGTGCTCCTACATTGGGGGCACCCCAGCCATCATCCATCAATTCAGAATGGGAAGAAATGAAGACAACTCTGAAAGCCATCCAAGAAGGGAATGATCCGAAGATATTCAAGTTTGAGATTGTGTGTCCTTATCCACTTGATAGAGCCATTACTATGACTCCATTTTCCAAACACTTTGAGATACCCAAGTTTGACAAATTCAGAGGAAAAGGAGACCCTATCACACATATCAAAGAATTTTACATGCACTTCCATGAAGTGGCATATGGTGATGGCTTCCTCTTGCATCTCTTTCCCAAAAGCTTTGTCGGACCAACTCTTGAATGGTTTTATAGAATCCCATATGGCAGAATTAAAAAATTTGCTGAATTGTCTAAGGCATTTGTAGCCCAATATGCCCATCTTGTTGAAATAGAGCTCTTAGTAGTTGATCTTGTCCACACTAAGCAAAAAGGTGGAGAAACCCTTCTCGAATATCTACAAATATGGCAAACCCTTACCACTCGCATATCTTGCACCTTGCCAAAATGCCATTTGGTGAACATGTTTTTTAATAATGCCCATCTCAGCTTGGCTCACCACATGACCATGAACTATTTGCAGACCTACAAAGATATGAAAGAAAAATGAATGATCCTTGAGCAAGGACTCATTATAGATGGTGTGGTCAAGATTTACAAGGAAGCCAACCAAAATCAATCACATTCCAATGACAAGTCTAGGTATTGAAACAAAAACAAGCACATTGCAATAGATGGTGTCACTGACACCAGACATGTGAATATTGTTGGTCCTTCCCAAAATTAGTCCAACCCAACTTATCAAGGAAACAATCAACAAGTTATCAACTACCAACACCAGAATCACCAAAGCTATCAAGGCCACAATCCAAGACCCAACTTTCAAGGGTCTAGCAATCAAGCTAATGCCATCAATGTAGCTATAGGACCAAAGCCCAAGTTCCAACCTGCACCTAGAATCTATACACCCCTTGGTGAGCCATTGGATGTCATTTTTGAAAAATTGACTAAGGAAAACCACATCAAATTTCCTCCTACCTAGCAAATTGACCCAGACCAATCCAAAGTTGCATGGTACAAAGACAATGAGTACTGCAAATTTCATAAGGTATAAGGTCACACCACCCTCAAATGCATGAAACTAAAAGATTATGTGCAGGACCTCATTGATCAGAAAGAAATAATTGTTGGTGCCCAAACCTCTCCCAATGCAGGCTTACAAATTTATCAAAATTCTTTTCCTCCTCACAACAACCAAAATCCTGGAAAAATACCTATCCAAACCAACAACAATAACACCAACAACTGCCAGCCAAACCAACAGCATGGGAAGAATAATGACCACACTTCATACTATATAGACTATGGTAGCCTCATAGGTTGTATATCCGAGAAAGAGCCTTCTATCAATGTTATCAATATCCAAGGACCAAACAATGAGTGTGCAGTCACCACTTGAAGAGTGCAATTTAACATCACAGGCCCACCAGTTTCACTAGCACCATCAACTCCATCAAAAAGTCAGTACAATATCTTGGAACACCTCAGGAACATGCCAGCCCAAATCTCCATTTTAGACCTTCTCTGCACTAGTCCTCTATACAAAAATATCCTTGAAAGTGCTCTCATAGAATCTTGTGTTCCTTCAAATATCAACACTATTGATTTTAATAATCTTGCTAGACACCTATCCTCCTCATGTGCCCTATCATTCAAACCCACCGACATACCCGTGGTCGAGCCAGATCACACCCTTCCGCTTCACATAGCCATCATGGTATGCAACTACACCATAAAAAGAGTAATGATAGATAATGGATCAGCCTTGAATATTTGCATCCTAAAATTCATAAAACAAGCTAGGTATACTGAGGCAGATATCATCAGCTAGGTTATCACCATCAAAGCTTATGACAACTTGGAAAGAACCACAGAAGGAACTATTTTTCTGCCAATCAAGGTTGGGCCAGTCATCCAAGAAACACTCTACCATGTTATTGATCTAAACCTACCATTTAACATCCTTCTTGGTCACCCATGGGTTCATGCCATGGAAGCCGTTCCATTCACTTACCATCAGTGCATCAAATGTTTGCATCAAGGCACTGAGGTAACCATCCATGCCGATCCAAAACCATTTGCTTACTGCAATGCGGTCAAAGCTTCATATACAAACCATTTCCCTAGAATTGATATTAGCATAGCCATCACCAGCTCATCCCACACTTGTAATGACCCAGAAACCATCCTTGCCTCCACCCTATCTACCATAATGATCAATAACAAAGGTTGTGGAGAGTATAGTCTGTCAGATGCATTTGTTGTCAGGGCACTCTCACTTGATCCACATGCCTATGGATGACTGACATATCACAAAGCTAAGGAGATTCCACCTCCACGATACAAATAGTTTGGCCCAACAACCTTTATATCCTCAAAAGTCCCTCTTCATGAGGTGCTCACTCTAGATGTCAACAATTGGTTACATAAGGATGCACCTCCAAGAAATCAAGCATGCCTTGATCACTTTAGCCAAAAGTATCCCCAAGAACATAAGCTCATCACTGACAAATAGAACTATCAAAGTGGTGGTCTAGGACTAGAGGACAGAGGCATGCAATGCCCCATCCAAGCACACAAGTGAGAATCAAAGTCAGGTCTTGGCTTTGACATACCCACAACTGGGGGCACCAATGAGAATGGTCACGCATTTTCAAACATTCACTATGACCTTGTCAAAATTGAAGACATTCCTAAGGAAGTTGAAAAGAGATCCTACAATGATATCCCAGACCAAATATTCCTTGGAGACTCTGTTCTCTAAGAACTATCCATCCATTTCATTGACCTACCTCTCGCCCATCCACAACTCATAGATTGGGACCAACCAAGCATCATACACATTGATGAGTTCACATTAGAGGAAGCACTTCTGAGATTCATGGGAGCTGAAACTCCTCAAGAGAAAAAAAAGCTAGATTCTGCCTATATCTATAACCTAGATCCCAAGGGGTATTTTGGAGAAAATCCCCAACCTAGTTTTGATACACCCAAAATTGGAACTAAGGTGAATTTGAGACTAGCTAAGGTAGCAAAGAGAACCCCTCAGCAAGAAAATTGAGATTCACAAGTAGAACATGAGGATTTAGCATTGCCTCCTCAAGATAATCGACTAGAGGTGTCTTCTATTCTAATTGAGGATAGTAGAGAAGTCAACGTCAGTTCTTTAGAGATCCCCAGATTTGTTCACATTGTTGCATCCCTATCACAAGACCAAGTTGACCTCCTCTTTGAGGTCTTAAGAGAGAACATTGGCCAATTTTCATGGTCATATCAGGACATGCCATGACTTGATCCAAAGCTTTTAGTTCATCATCTTGTAGTCGATCCAAAGATCAAGCCCGTCAGACAAAAGCTTAGAAAAATGCAGCCCAAGGTGGCATTACTAGTCAAAGCTGAATTAGAAAGAATTTTAGCTGCTAAGGTTATCTGACCTATCGACTACTTAGAGTGGATCTCCAACATGGTCCCCATCACTAAGCCTTCTAGTGACATCATAATCTACACTAATTTCAGAGATCTTAACAAAGCTTGTCCAAAAGATGATTTTCCCTTACCCAACATAGATATGATTGTAGACCTTATAGCTATACATGAAATTCTATCCCTCATGGATGGATTTTCTAGGTATAATCAAATCAAGATTGCAGAAGAGGATCAAAATAAGACATCATTCACTACCCCTTGGGGAACCTTTTCCTACAACATGATGCCTTTTGGCCTAAAGAATGTTGGGGCTACCTATCAAAGAGCTATGACAACCATTTTCCATGATCTTATCCATAAAATTTTGGAGGATTATGTGGATGATATCTTGGTTAAATATCACACCTTCATCGATCATCTTGCTGACCTGGAGAAAGTCTTTGATAGGTTAGCCAAATATCATCTCATGTTGAATCCCAAATGTGTCTTTGGGGTCACATCTGGCAAGCTTCTAGGCTTTATAGTTTCTAAATGAGGTATAGAGATCGACCCCAAGAAGGTCAAGGCTATCTTAGACATGCCTCCTCCCCAGACACTGTGATAGCTTTGCACTCTTCAGGGAAAGCTTCAATCCATTTGATGCTTCATCTCCCAGCTTGTAGATAAGTGTATGCCATTTGCACATTTACTGAAGAAGGATGAAAAAATCAAGTGGGATCCTTTATGTCAATGTAGCTTTGATCATCTCAAGTAGTATCTCATCAATCCCCCTATATTGCTTCCCCTAGTTCCTGGTTGTCCCTTGATCTTGTACATATCAACAAAGCCTACTGCTCTAGGGGCACTTCTAGCATAGCTCAATGACTACGGTAGAGAAAGAACCATCTACTACATCAGTAGAACCCTATTCAGTTATGAACTCAATTATACTCCTATGGAAAAAGTTTTTTTGGCAGTTTTTTTCTCAACTCAAAAGCTTCACCACTACATGCTAAGTCATACCATCCAACTAGTCTCCAAGATCAACCCTCTCAAGTATATGTTCTCCAGAACAACACTTACAGGCCATTTGGCCAAATGGATTATGCTCCTTAGCGAATTTGACATCCAGTATGTGGACAGAAAGGCAATCAAAGGGCAAGCTATAGCAGATCACCTAGCTGATGCACCTCTAGTAGATACATATCCTTTGATCATAGAATTTCCAGATGAGCATATGTGTCTAATTGAGGAACAACCCCCATTGAAACTTTATTTTGATGGCTCATATACATCTCATGGATCAGGGGTAGGAATATTGTTGGTCACACCTCAAGGAGATTACATTCTAATAGCCTTCAAGCTACAATTCCCTAGCACCAACAATATAGCTGAATATGAGGCTCTCATATCAGGATTAAAGATAGCTGCAAAATGGAACATCACTAAGTTACAAATCTTTGGCGATTCTCAGCTCATCATCAAGTAAGCCCTAAATGAATATTAAACCAAAGATGAAAAGCTATTACCTTACAAAGAGCTAGTTGATCAGCTAACCTAGCATTTTAAAAAGCTTTAGTTAACACAAGTGCGTCAAATGCAGAACAAAGTAGCAAATGCTATGGATACTATCGGCTCATTCTTGGAAATTTCCCAAGTAGTTACGCAGTATGAGTTTTGAGTCAAGTAGCTCCTCACACGTGCCTATGCAAATGATGACTCAAATTGTGTTTGTATCTCGGTTGGTCGCCAATCCCCTTGGTACCATGAGATTTATGCTTACCTTAAAGATGGTATCATCTCCCCTCACCTCACATGTACCCAATGCCAAAACCTCATCCAAAAATCATCCCGCTATGTTATCATAGCCAATACCCTATATCATCGGGGTTATCATAATACTCTCTCTCGATGTTTAGATGAAAATGAGGCCACAATGGCATTGAAAGAAGTACACTCTCAACTTTGTGGTGCCCACATGAGTGGTATTGTCCTAGCACGATAAATCTTTAGAGCAGGTTGTAAGGAAACTTGGCAATAAAGAATATAACCGTTTCCACATAACCCATAATAGATCTGAAATTAAACATGGAATTAAAATCCACATGCAAGAGAATAGAAAACATACCCATAAAATTGTGACACAAGATATACCCTGGGAAACCCTTATTGAGGGAAAAACCCAGCCTCCAAAAGCATCTATCACCATGTATTATTTAGCAAAATAACCATTTCCATACAACCATGGAAGCCTTCATGACCATAGCCACAACTGAGAAAACTATGTGAACAAGCATGAATCCACACATCCCATGCCATGCTTCCAACCTTCACAAATGCTCCCTTGGCTAACCTGTCAAGCCTTGCTCGACTCTTTCCTTTTGTCTTCTCCTTGTCACTCTTTCTCTCTTTACAACAACTACCCTTGTGGCTGCTTACATAGTAGCAAGTCTCACAAAACCACTAAGTGGTATTACATAAACCATGTGCTACCTAACCCATTGACCCCACATTTAATATTGGGCATTTAATTCTTTTCCCCAATATTAAATAATTACATGAAATATTTTCACAATGTTAAAATACAACTCATCAAGAATATTTCATGGGAATCTTTACATGTTGCACGTCCATCTAGATACAAAATTACATAATAAAATAAAATAATAAAATAACAATATTATGCAATGTGTGCAACACCCATTATCTCAACAATCTCCCACTTGTTGTATACCTTGCATAGGGTCAATCCGTAGCCACATAAATGAACAAGGGAACAATCCCTCCTAGCACATCCACCATCATGGATCAAAATACACCAAGTGCTCCATCCTAGTACCTGCAACAAAATCAAAGTATCCAGCATCTCAAACATGAATGATCTCACCTCCTATTATGCCACTCCCACTAGACATACATAGAAGTCATCCAAAGAGAAAGCCACCCAACCTATTGCATTAGAAGATCATAAAATCATGTACTAACTAAAATTCCAAACACAAATAACCTGATCCAGAGGTAATCACATGTATCCGTAGTTGTCAAAATATCCATAGCTGAAATAGCACCCACAGCAAAGTGCCAAACCCATCCAACTATCTATACCTCAAAGGTATAACAAGTGAATCTTATATCACCGACATATCCAATCTATAACCTGCAATCACAAGCCTCAAGAGCAATACCTGCCACATATATACCAAGAAGCTCCCACTGCAAAAGATAATGTCAAATCTATAACCAATCCACTCAACACATCTCAAAGAAGTGAATCCATGTAGTATCAAGGACATCCACAATACATAAACTAATATCCTGCAAGAACAACTCTCATAACAAGTCTCCAATAGTCTCCCAAATTCTCCACAACCAATAGAGGAAAGAGATAAAGGAATAACCATGTCATCTCTCACATGACATACATGAGCACAAACCAGTGATCACAATCTCTAACCAATCTCAAATCCAATATAAGCAAAACTGAACATCCAAGAAGATAACCAAGACCAGAGAAACCATGCAAATCATAACCTGTATCATGTCCTTCTACACACAACTCTAGATGTAAAATGTGCAAGTATGATCTCCTCCATAAAACCCCAACCAAAAGCCTCAAAAACACCCAAACCATACCATATAACAAATCATGGATGTAAGCCTCTCACAAGAAGATCAAACTCATAAACTATTCCTAATCCAAAGAAAATGCCCAATATAAAACCATCTCCCAAACTAAACCAGCATAAAAAAATATGCACATGGAGATAACCAATGCTAAACCATCTCTCAAATGAACCCTCTAGAACTAACTCATGTACCATAGCTCAAGATCCATATCCATGAATGATAAGCATAAATATAATGCAACTGAGAGAAAACAATGGGCTATACCTCTCAAGTAGCAAACCGTCGAGTAGACCAAGAGTAGGGAATGAGAATGCTCATCAAGATACCCAAGTCTCCAACCAAGACTCATCAAAGAACAATCTCCTCTCAAGTCCATATCAGGTGACTGCCCCTCGGACTTCCTACTGAAACCATCAACCATCCCAAAAAATACTTCTCTAATCCAAGAGAAATCATTGTCACCACCATCTCTAAGTATCCATGAGCACTTGTAACCAATCAATCCATCCCAAATCCAAATGCAACATAGCAATATCATGAATTATCTAGCTTATGATCAGTGTACTCAATGCCAAGAAACTAAACCAAGGTCAATGTCAAAGTTCCAACCATGGCCTTAGGAACATAAACATGACAACATGATCTTACCATCTCAACTAAAGAGATAACATGTTCCACATGAACATATCATAACATGTCACAACTCTAAACGTGTATCAAGAGTATACCATGAAATAATAATGAAACCATCCTCACACCAAGGATAACATGATAAATAAAAAGCAAAAACCACACCTTTTCCAAGAACCCTGTGAGTCCTCAAGATTGAACCATCTCCACACACCATGAAGAAAACCATCTCCACATACCATGAAGAACCATCTCCACACACCATGAATATAACCAAGAACTCCATGAGTCCTCAAGATCTAACCATCTTCACACACCATGAAGATAACAAGTGCGCCATGCAAATGTCAAAGACGCTTCTGCAGCAACAGGATCTAAGAAAAATCTCCAACATCTGCAAACACTCAATAAATATATCAATGCCAACAACTCCCACTCAACCGTGGTACCAAGTCACCTATAAAATCCATCCTCTCCAAATCAAGAAGATATAAACCGAACCAGGAACTAATCCTACACTGTCACCCCATCACTGTCACAAGCTCCCACTAAACTATGTATCCAAGCTATCCATGACATAATGATGAAAAACCATCTTCTAACCATGAGAATCAACCAAGGCATCAAACCATCAAAGAACTCAAAGTGCACATCATGAGCTCCTCAAAAGAAACCAAATAACCATGATCCTCAACCAAGAAGATATACCACCATAACTAAATCAGAAAATTCAAGCTAATGAACATCAAGGATGTACTTGTATAGTCAATCATGTCATGCCAAAATCTATGACACCATGATCACATCCATGAACTGAGCATTTGGCTCTCAAAGTGTCGAACCCTGTCAGCATAAAATAGTCAACCACAATCCTCCACCATGACTGTACCTGGTAACAACATCTCATCCCTTCTACATGAAGAAAATAGTAAATCATGTGACTTAGGGCATAGAAAACCCAAATCCAAGCCACCAATCTGAATATGCATCAATAATGAAAGATCAATGGGCAAAGACAACCCATAACCAAGCTATAAATGCAACCTATAAGTATAGACCGCTTACAACACTGCACAACTTGTAGACCCAACAAGTCATCATCCATATCCAAACCAAACACTAATAACCATATCATCATGAAACCAATCTGAAATATGAACTGAGTATACAATGACATCAAAACTTAAATCTCCAATGCCATAAACTCACAAGTTACCATAGTCAAAATATATACCATAAACTGTTCAAATAAATATATCAATAAATAAATCATACCAAACCTACACCAAATCTAAACCAATGTGTAGAGCTCTCCAAGAGCTTTCCATTGACTACTCAAAGTCTAAAATCCGACTCCGTATGCCCAAGTTATGCCCCAATTCGTGCTCAAAATAACAACATCTAAATTTAGGGCTCTTAAAACTTGACAAAATTTCAAAATCATAGAACCAAACCTACACCATGTTGTAGTGCTCTAAATTAGCTTTCCAACGCCTGTAAGAACTCTAAAATCCGATTTTCTGAGAGAAAATTATGGCCATTTTACTAAGACAGTCTTTTTACCATTTTCAGTACGATTTTTCATTTTTTAATTTTTTTTTTTAGTGACAAAAATTTTGACGGGATTAAATTTGACGGTCATCATGGGCTGAAACCAAAAAACTCTTTCATTTCCTCTGAACATGGCCAAACTAGGGCATATTATATATCAAAATTTATGGAAATGTCAACCCGGATCCAATGGTGAGGTCTGTTTTTACCCAGGAGGTCATTTTTGCAAGGTACCCCCCAAAACCCTCATTTAAATGAAACATCTGAAAAATCTTTTTGTCCAACAATTTCACATGCCCAAATATTTTAACATCCCATCATGACAGCAAACCGAAAACCCACAGATCTGCAATAAATCATTCATATAGCATGCCCTTTCTTTTATCCTCTCATGCATTCCCATGGATTCAATCTAGGGTTACAAATAATAATACCATAGCTCTGATACCACTTGTAAGGAAACTTGGCAATAAAGAATATAATCATTTCCACATAACCCATAATAGATTTGAAATTAAACACGGAATTAAAATCCACATGCAAGAGAATAGAAAACATACCCATAAAATTGTGACACAAGATATACCCTGGGAAACCCTCATTGAGGGAAAAACCTAGCCTCCAAAAGCATCCATCACCATGTATTATTCAACAAAATAACGATTTCCATACAACCATGGAAACCTTCATGGCCATAGCCACAACCGAGCAAACTATGTGAACAAGCATGAATCCACACATCCCATGCTATGCTTCCAACCTTCACAAATGCTCCCTTGGCTAACCTGTCAAGCCTTGCTCGACTCTTGCCTTTTTTCTTCTCCTTGTCACTCTTTCTCTCTTTACAAAAACTACCATTGTGGCTGCTTATATAGTAGCAAGTCCCACAAAACCACTAAGTGGTATTACATAAACCATGTGCTAAAAGCATGTGCTACCTAACCCACTGACCCCACATTTAATATTGGGCATTTAATTCTTTTCCCCAATACTAAATAATTACATGAAATATTTTCACAATGTTACAATACAACTCATCAAGAATATTCCATGGGAATCTTTACATGTTGCACGTCCATCTAGATACAAAATTACATAATAAAATAAAATAATAAAATAACAATATTACGCAATGTGTGCAACACCCATTATCTCAACACAGGCTACTATTGGCCTACCATTGAAGAAGACTCCTATGACTTTGTCAGAAAGTGTCTCGCATGTCAATAGTATGCAAATCTTGTACATGCTCCAGCACAGGATCTACAGCCTATTGCACCACCTTGGCCTTTCGCTTGTTGGGGCCTTGATCTAGTTGGAACTATCACGCCTCTCTTATCTGATGGACATAAATGGATAATAATAGCTACAGACTATTTCACTAAGTGGGTGGAAGCAGTCCCTCTAGTCTAAGCTACAGGAGTTCAGGTCTCCAAGTTCATCTTGTACCACATTGTTTGCCGCTTCGGCATCCCATCCACCATCTTCACCGACCAGAGAGGTAACTTTGAAAATCTCAACATGGAAGAATTGTGTACTTCCCTCTGCATCCATCACCACTTTTCTAGCCCATATTTCCCACAAGGTAACGGCCAGGTAGAGGCAACTAATAAAACCCTCCTCAAAATCTTAAATAAAGTTGTCAATGATTCTGGCCACGATTGGCACCTACAGATTAATCTTGCCCTATGGGCTTATCAAACTTTCTTCTATACATCCACAGGCACAACTTCATACTCCCTAGTCTATGGTGTCGAAGCGGTACTACCTATAGAGGTTGAACTTCCCTCCTTGCGCATATCTTTCCAAGGGAAAATATCAGATGAAGAATACAGAGTAGCCAGACTCACCCAGCTAGATCTCTTAGACGAGAAGTGAAAACAAGCCTATGATCATCTCACAGTCTACCAAACACATCTCAAAAGTAATTTCAACAAGAAGGTACTTCCACGACACTTTCATCCGGGCGACATGGTTCTCAAAGAAAAAATGAAAGTCTAAGCAGATCAAGAAAAGAAAGGTAAGTTTGAACCTACATGGCTTGGTCATTATGTTGTCACTACCTCATTTGGCTTTGGAGCCTATAAGCTATCTACACCAGAAGGAGAACTCTTGAATGATCCTACTAACATCATTCATTTCAAGAAGTTCTATGCTTGACAATCCTTGGTATACCCAACTTTTGAAAATACAAAAAAAAAAAAAAAATAGTAAAGAGAAATAAGTGTCCAATGGTGAAAACTTGGCAATTCAAGTGCCTTGGATAGGTACCTTGGTGAAAACTTGGTAATTCAAGTGCCTTTTGTACTAAGACTAATCCATTCTCTATCACTATCCTATCCCTCATCCATTGACTCACCATCCCATAAAACACCTGCTTGTTCCCTTGGTGTTCCAACCAAATATCCAACATCTAATGAAGCTTGTAAATACCTCCTGTACAGCTTGTAAATCTTGTACCTCAACTTGTAAATCTTGTACCTGAGCTTGTAAATCTTGTATCATCCCTTGTATCATAGCTTGTATATTCAAATCTTTTCCAAAGCTTGTACCATATTCTAGCTTGTATTATATGCCAAATCTTGTATCCTAGCTTGTATCATATCGCATGCACACAAAGAATCCTATTTTCCTTAAGCTTTTTGCAAACCATCTGCCTATCTGCCTATCAACTATTACAGACATCCCATCCTTCAAAAACATTTCCATCTCACAAAACCAAAACATGAACAACCTTGTACATTTGTAACATATCTTGGTCAGTCAACTTGTACATCCTCTTTAGCTTAGTACCATTGTATCTATCCAGCTTTTGTGTCAGTTCCTCCTTGATCAACATCTTGCACACATCGCACAACCCTTGGTTAGCTATTCCAATGCATCATTTAGCTAGATCTCCTATCACCAAAGTGTTAACCTTCTTAGTTCAGCTTGTTAGATGCATCACTCATCCAAAATCCATCAGCTTAGGTGCTCTCTGATAGATCCTTCTAGGATATAGCTTTTCACATGTCTGATCTTGGTCCGTTAGTACTTCATCCTACCCATCTTGTTGGCAAACAATTCTCTTTTGGATTTTCTCTTTCTTTTTATTTGGAATCTTCCCTTTTGGGTCTTGAAGTATCTTTTCCAAGCAATCTCCTTGTTCCCTCCTCAAGGCTTCTATGATCTTCCATATCATGGTATACTACGAATGGGGCAATCTGAGCATAAGGTCTTGATCAGGTCTTTTATTTATTTTTCTTTTCTGCTTGTGGGTTACCCAGTGTCGGTTCCATGCTGATTCCTCTATGATTCATGTGTGATGCTGGGGAAATCCTTACATGTTTATTTTGAGTCATTCTATTAGTCCTCTCGATAGTTGTTGAAAAGGCCTTGATGTTATTAGTAACCTTGGCAATTAACCAACAGTCCTATAGCAAATCTAGTGCTCAACTACATGGTGGTACTTCTCTTTGTAGTATCCCCCTACTCAAAAAAGCTTCAATGGTTTCCCTTCATCTCCATTATCCCCCATCCATATCCAGCATCTCTCTCTCCTACCCCAGCTTATGCATCAGTATCTCTTTGAATCAATCTACACTTTTAGCTTTAGAGATCCACAATCCTAGTCTTAGGGATCCACCAATCCAATCAATCCACCAAGCCTCATCTTTCGAGCTCCACAATCCTAGTCCTAGGGATCTCTGAAACCCATCTTTCGCCAATTTGACTCTTTGAAATCTTGTTGCATCAGCTTTATCATCCCATCATCCATCTCCCTATCCTGGATTCCTTTTTATAACACTCCTCTCCTTCATCCTCTACAATCCCTGAGATCTTAAGCTTGCTTCATCTTGTGCCTCTGATTCTCCCTTTATCATTCTCCCATAGTGAGAGTTTGAGCTAACTAAATGTCTTCTCTTAAGCCAATCTAAGTCTCTTTGCTCATCTTAGATTCTTTTACTTTTCAAGAATCCGTCGAGCCTCGCTTTCTCTCCCCACAACCTTCTTGATGGGGCATCTCGCAGTCCATTCTCTCCTTTTCTACTCTAGCCTTGGGCATCTTATTTTCTTATCTTTGATGTCATGCCACTTGCGGCATCACATCAAAGAGGGGCAAAATGTAGACACCTAAATCCTTTAGAAACTAAGGTATTTTTATTTTTTGAAAAATTTCTGATGACATCATCATTTTTTAATTAATTATTTAATTAATTAATTTATTTATTTTTATGCCATTAAATCCTTTATCTTAATTAAAAATATTTAATTAAGGAATCTCTCCCAAAAATGTTTAAATCTTATTTAAACATTATTTCCTTATTTATTAATTATTTAATTAATAAATTGACCAAAAAACCCAAAATAAAAAAAATAAAAAAATTTTGCCCAAAACTTGGCCAATTTCCTTAAGACCACTAACCTCTTCCAAAATCTTCTAATCCTTCTTTAATTTTGATTAAAGGCTAATCCCATCATTTCTTACCCCTAATCCCAACTCAAAATATTTAATTAATATTAAATATTAATCCTCATGTTTATTAAAAAAGTTATAATAAATATCTCCTCTACCAAAACCCTTGAAATAAATAAAACTTTATTTATTTCCTAAAAATCTAATTTATCCTCATCCTAAGAAGTTCTAGACTCTTCTAGAAAGTCTTCATCCTCATCCTAGGAAGTTCTAGACTATTCGAGAAAGTCTTTATCCTCATCCAAAGTCTAGACTCTTCTAGAAGATGTCTTTAAACCTAATCCTAATCCCCTCCTAACCTTGTCACATTTCCTAAACATGGGTTAAGACTTACTAACCCAAGCCAAAGTTAACAAATATCTCCTCCTTCACCCACCCTCATTAAATTCCATCCACTTGCCTATCCCTAAGCTAATCCTAAACCATCCTAATTCATCCTCTAATAATTTGCACAATCCTAAGCAAGCTTAAAACCTTCCTCATCAAGCCCAAGTCGAAATTCTCTCATCTACCTCAAAATATCCCAACCATAAAATTTTATGAAGCCCACTAGGCCATAAATGACTCTTCCAAGCCCTTTCATTGCTCTTACAAGCCATTATAAGTGTCTTTATGAAGATTTTATCCCTTGAGCCTCTTTTGTTGACTCATCCTTCCCCTTTCCTCCATCCTCTCACCCTGTGACATGTGTCACTCCCTAATTGGCTGTAAGGAAGCACAATCCATGTGCTCTCCTCTCATGCAATATGAGCCTTCCATAAGCTTTTTCCCATCCTTGCATCCTAGCCCTTGATCCCTCAAGCCCTTTGCCTATTTAAGGAATCCTCTCCCAAGCCATTTTAACACAATCCATGAAGTAAATTCATAATGCCATTTTAAGAAGACATTTTACATCAAAACCATACACTCACACCCAAATTCCAACTCTATTTGAAGACCTTTTTGAAGCATAAGCTTGAGCATATATCCTATCTATTTAGACAAAGCCACTCAAAAAGAGAGCTTCTCATTGAGAGAGCCCATTAATGGCTCATATTCTCAATTGAGAGCTCATCTTAGTCTATCTTGAAGTTTATGAATTTTGTTTAGTTTGTAGAAGCTTTATTTAAATTTGGTTTCTATTAGCATACTAACATTGCTCACATACACCTTCCTTATCTTTTTTAGGAATCAAAGCATAACACATATGCTAACATTTCATACCATCCAAAAAAATTCTTCCATGAACAAGACACATCCTAGCACTACCGCATACCTTTTCACCTTCCTTTACCAAGGGATTCAATTTGTGGTGAACTCCATCCTTTTTTAGAAAGTATATATTTATATGACCATCATATACAACATGCCTATCAAATTGCCATGGTCTTCCCAACAATAAATGGTAGACATCCATTGGAATAATGTCATAGAGAACTTCATCATGATAACTCCCAATCTTGAACTTCACCAAACATTGTTCACTAAAAAAGACCTTATGATCATCCTTAACCTAAGAAATCCAATAGGGTTGGGGCTGTTTATCCCTCTTGAGGTTTAGTTTAGATACCATTTCTTTAGACATTGAGTTGTCAGTACTGCCACCATCAACAATCACATCACAACACCTATCCGTGCACTTGCACATGGTATGAAAAAAACTTCTCCTTTGTCTAGGTTCTATTTCACTGCTTAATAAAACTATTTCATTTTCAATAACCTCTCCTCTTTCTACATCCTCAGAATGCGATGATTGTGCATCCTTATCCACATGGGCAACCCTTGCTTGACCATCAGCCACCCCTTCCACCTTGATCGTGACCT
This sequence comes from Cupressus sempervirens, assembly GCA_028749045.1. NCBI lineage: Eukaryota > Viridiplantae > Streptophyta > Pinopsida > Cupressales > Cupressaceae > Cupressus > Cupressus sempervirens. The sequence continues at coordinate 107,889,025 of CM053789.1, read as the reverse complement.
CTATACCTTTCTTCAAACCTTTTATGTAGCTTCTCTTTGACTTGCAAGGTAAACTAGTATGCCTCTTGAATGCTGGTCATTCTAACTAGACTTATCTCCTCCTGAATGCTAGGTCGTAACCCACTGAGGTAATAGGAAAGCTTCTCCTTATTAGCTTCTACATGCCCTGCCCTAATCAGAAGTCAATAAAATTCCTCCATATATTCTTGAACAGATTTTCCTACTTGATTTAGGTCTTGCATGTTCTTCAACAAATGATGCTCGCAATAAATAGGAATGAATTGCTTCTTTAGTTTGTCCATCATGGGATCCCACCTACTGATTTTCTCCTTTTCTCTTCTATTCCTTTCTAGCTGAATCTCTTGCCACCAAATTTTGGCATGGCCTTAGATTTTGGTCTTTGTAAACTTAACCCTCTCTATGTCCCTAATATCCTCATACGCAAAATACTCCTCTAGTTCATTGATCCAATTAATCAACTCATCCAGGTTTAGAGTTCCCAAAAATATACCCACCTGAATTTTAGGTGTTTTTTGAAGCCTAGAAATGGCCCTAAACAACCTCTCCTCTGCCTAATTTAAGACTTCCCCTTCATCTCTCCCTTCTTGTCCAATATTTTCTTCTCTTCATTTTCTTCCTCACTTTTGTTGCCTACGATAGCATTCATTCCTCTATCGATCTCCTCCTTCAATGCTTGAGCTTGTCTCTGGAGGGCTCTAACCTTAGGAGTAACAACTCTAGCCCTTCCACCATGTTCCCTTTGTAGAGGCATCTTCTTGTCTCAAACCCACAACCTCACGGTCTTAGTGAAAACTACCTCTCAATCAGTGCTTTGTCTACACACTCAAGAAAACCCCCTCTGATACCACTTGATGGAGACAAACCAAAAACTAGAATGAACACATAGGAAAAGAGAAATATTATTATCAATTAAAAAATTCCCTATGGGCTTACAATAATATGATTCTAGAGAAGGAAATCCTCCACACAGTGTTCTTAAATAAGCTCCAAATGATTTAGGTCTAGTAATATATTCTATAATATGCTAGTTGGCATCCACCACCAAAATAGAAGGTTCTAGAAATCATGTTAGAAGTTAGTATAAAATTAGAAGAATCTAGAAATGGTAGTACAACTTTCAGGAGGTATAACTTTTGAACTGTGACTTCGATTGATGAATTGTTTACATTTCTAGAAAGCTCTTGAAGTGCTCTATAGCCCTATAGATATCTATTCTTGTCCCCCATTTTTTGACCATGTAAAAAGCCATTTAGTTCCCTATATCTAACTTTGATGTGCTCTTAGGAGTTCTCCAGAAAAATTAAAACTACAATAACTTTCTAACCATAAAACCTTTTGACCTGATTCTTTTTTTGGAGCATTTTAAATTACAAGTATAATCATCCCTCGAACTTACACCCTCTAACTCATCATAATTTTTACTCAATTAAAAAATAATTCATTTTCTACATTTACATGTATCCCAAGGTGCTTAAGGTGCTTAAAATATCTAACCTAGAAGACTAATAGTGGAACTATGAGAGTTGGAACCTTTATTTGACCCAAATGGGTATCCAAAAATGAAAACACATTAATTAGAAACTATCTCTAAGCACATTTTTTTGGGTGATACAAGATTTCCCTTATGCCACTAGATGCTCCTACATTAGACACTCAGGGTAGATTGAAAAGTGAGCATGTCACTTTATAGTAGAGGAAAACCCAAACAGGCAACCTCCTCTACTGATGTTCAAGTTGATTCCTCTATTAGTCATCCTTTCCACTTCACCAAGTACTCTTCATAATGCTTATTTCTAGTACTCCTACCCACATGACTATCTAGAATCTCTTCTATCTCCTCCTTCTTAGAAGTAGGAATTGGACATGGCTCCAACATCAACCCCTCATCTGGCCATCACCATGATATTCTGTTAATTATACAATGTTGAAGATAGGAGAAATGTGAATCCCATCTAACAACTCCACCTCATATGCATTTCCTGAGTAATGTTTCTTCAAAATTTTGTAGGGGCCAAATTTCTTCATCTTCAGCTTGTTGTAAGTATCCATTGGAAACTGTTCCTTTCATAAGTGTACCATAACTAGATCTCCTACTTGAAATTCCTTCTCTCCTCCTTTGCTCTACCCTAGCTTTATAATATTGATTCATCTTGGTAGTGTGTGCATTGACCTCCTCATGTAGGCTCTTAACATGTTTAGTAAATTCTTCTACCTTAGCACTTGTCCTCTCCCCTCGGTCCATCTTCCTTAATTCTTGTGTAGTCCTTGGGCTACTTCCATACACAAATTGGAATTAGAATCTACTAGTAATCCTATTTATAGAATTATTATAAAAAAATTCCACTTGTAGTAGAATCAAATCCCATCCCTTAGGCTTATCTCCCACTAAACACCTCAACAAATTGTCTAGACTTCTATTTACCACTTTTATCTATCCATTAGTCTGTGGATGATGTGTAGAACTGAACTTCAATTATGTCCTCAACTTCTTCGATAAATTCCTTCAAAAATACCCCACAAATTTAGTATCTCTATTGAAAACAATACTCTTTGGAAGACCATGTAATCTCACCACCTCTCTGAAAAACAAATCTATAATATGCACAACATCATGTGTCTTGTGGCATGGAATGAAATATGTCATCTTGGAGAACAAATCAACTACCACAAACACTAAGTCATTACCCCTTTATGTCCTGGGCAATCCAAGAACAAAATCCATACTTATGTCCTTCCATGGCTTGGATGGAATAGAAAATGGTTGATAGAGTCTAGTATTATGACTAAATCCTTGCTTGACATATTTGATAACTCTGTACAAACTTCTTCATCCTATGACATTTTAGGCCAAAAATAATGCTCTCTACGAATGGAAATGGTCTTATCTCAACCAAAGTGTCTTGTCATCACCCCACTATGTTTCTACTATGTTTCTCCTTGATCAAATTTTCCCTCATGGAACTCCTTGGAATCCACAATCAACTATCCTTGAAAAACTTACCATTCTAAATCAAATAATCTAGCCACCTAGTTTTGTCTATAGTAATAGGTTCTTTATAAGCCTTCCATGCTTTAGGATAACTAGGATCCTCAAGGTGTAGATTCTTGAGTTCATCAAACCCAACCACTTCAACCTATATTACTGCCAGCAACAATGGTCTCCTACTCAGTGCATCTACAACCCTATTATAGCTTCCACTTCTATGTTTCAACACAAATGTATAGCTCTGCATGAACTCTACCCACATCAAATTTCTCTATTCCAATTTACCTTGGCTATTTAGGTACTGCAATGCCTGGTGATCAATATACAAGACAAATTCTTTTGGCAATATATAATGCCTCAATTTCTTTAAGGCCCAAACAATTGCATAGAACTCTTGATCATAAACAAAATACTACTTCTTTGCATCATTCAATTTTTCACTAAAATATGCAATAGGCTTACCTTCTTGGCTTAATACAACCCCAATAGCACTACCATTGGCATCACAATCTACCTAAAACACTTTTCTAAAATTAGGAAGTGCTGACATAGGTTGTTTTGTCACCTTCTCCTTCAACAGTTCAAAACTCCTTATAGCTGTTGTAGTCCATTTGAACTCTTTTCTATGCTGCCTTATTGTTTTAGTGAGGGGTGCACATATGCCACTGAAATTCTTAATGAACTTCCTATTAAAACTAACCAGATCATGAAATGATTTCACCTTAGTAGCAAACCTTGGAGTAGGCCATCCAAAGATGGCTTTTACTTTCTCTAGATCCATTTTGAGACCTTCAAATGTTACAACAAACCCCAAGTAGACTACCTCTTTTTTTACAAGGCTACACTTCTTCAAATTAATCAACATTTTCTCTTTCCTCAACATTTCAAGGACTCTACAAATGTGCAATATATGTTCATGCAAAATCTTGCTGAAAATTAAAATATCATCTAAATAGACAATAACAAATTTTCCCAATAATTTCTTTAGTACCTCATTCATAAGCTGCATGAAGGTGCTTGGTGCATTGGTTAGTTCAAAGGGAATGACTAACCACTCATATAGAACCTCCTTGGTCTTGAATGTAGTCTTCCACTGATCTCCCTCTCATATCCATATTTGATGTTAGCCACTCTTGAGATCTATCTTTGTGAAGTATAGAGCTCCACTCAAGTAGTCCATAAGGAGCTCAAGTAGTCTATAAGATCATCCATTCTTGGCAAAGAGAACTGATACTTGATGGTTATTCTCTTTATAGCTCAAGAGGCTGGGTACATTCTCCACTCTCCATCCTTCTTTGGTGATATTACTATAGTTACTACACATGGACTTAGGCTCTCTTGAATCAACCCCTTCCTCAATAGCTCTTGAACTTGTTTGTTTAGCTCCTTAGTTTTGGTCAGAGTCATCTTATGAGCAGCCTTGCTAGGCAAACTAGTTCCATGGATTAAATCTATCCAATGACTAATTTGCTTTACTAGTGGCAATGCTTCTAGAAAATTATCAAAAATGACATTTCCATACTCATTTAATAGGCTTGAAACTTTAGGTGGAATTTCACTACTACCTCACTTATCTTTTCTACGAATCAAAGCATAACACATATGCTGATGTTTCATACCATCCAAAAAATTCTTCCATCAAGAAGACATATCCTAGCACTACTACATACCATTTCATCCTCCTTTACCAAGGGCTTCAATTTGTGGTGAACTCCATCCTTTTTTAGAGAGTATGTATTTGCATGACCATCTTGTACAAGGTGCCTATCAAATTGCCATGGTCTTCCCAACAATAAATGGTAGACATCCATTTGAATAATTTCATAGAGAACTTCATCATGGTAACTCCCAATCTTGAACTTCACCAAACATTGTTCACTAATCATGACCTTATGATCATCCTTCACCCAAGTAATCTGATAGGATTGGGGGTGTTTCTCCCTCTTGATATTTAGCTTAGAGACCATTTCTTTAGATACCAAGTTGTTAGTACTGCCACCATCAATGATCACATGACAACACTTATCCCTGCTCTTGCACCTGGTATGAAACAAGCTCCTCCTTTGTTCAAGTTATATCTCACTTCTTAATAAAACTCTTTCATTTAAAAGAACCTCTCCTCTTTCTACATCCTTTGAATGAGATGATTATGCATCCTCATCTACATGAGCAACCCTTGCTTTCCCATAAGCTCTCCTATCTATCCTTCCTTGTCATTGAGGGCAATAAAAGGCATGATGACCTTCTTCATTGCAATGGAAATAGGTACTTTTGAAGCATCCTCTTCCTAATCCTTGTCCATGTCCTCTAGCTCTTCCTCTCTAATCTCCAATGTTTTGATCATGAGAGTGGTTGAAACCCTCATTCCTCTAGTTCCTACTAGTACCCACATCTTCATTTTTCTTTCGGGTGTCATTTTGGCCTCCAGATGCCCTACTACCATGCCTTCCACCTTGACCATGCCCTCTTTACCTTCTTTTAAGCCTTTTATTTAGCTTCTCTTTGACTCGCATGGAAAACTAGTATTTGTCTGCAATGCTACTCATTCTAACTAGACTTAACTCCTCCTAAATGTCAGGTCATAACCCAATGAGGTAACAAGCAACCTTGTCCTTATTAGATACTACATGCCCTACCCTAGTAAGAAGTCAATAAAATTCCTCTATATATTACTAGACAATTTTTCCTACCTTCTTTAATTCTTGCATTTTCTTGAACAAATCAAGCTTGTAATCAACAAGAATGAACTACTTCTTTAGTTTGTCAACCATGCGATCCCACCTTATGATTTTCTCCTTTCCTCTTCTATTCCTTTCCAACTATTATTTAGGGTTAGTAATACATTCTAGAATATTCCAGTTGGCATCCACTGCCACAATAGAAGGTTCTAGAAATCATGTTAGAAGTCAATCCAAAATTAGAAGAATCCAAAAATGGTAGTCTGACTTCTGGGAGGCATAACTTTTGAACCATGACTCTGATTGAAAAATTGTTTACATTTCTAGAAAGCTCTTCGAGTGCTCTATAGCCTTATAGATAGTTGTTCTTGTCCCACATATGAGGCCATTTAGTTCCTCATATCTAACTTTGATGCACTCTTAGGAGGTCTCCAAGAAAGTTAAAACTGCAATAACTTTCTAACATAAAACTTTTTGACCTGATTATTATTTTTGAGCATTTTTAAATTACTGGTACAATTATCCCTCCAACTTACACCCTCTAACTCATCATAATTTTGACCCAATTACAAAATAACTCATTTTTTGAATTTACATGTATCCCAAGGTGCTTAAAAAATTTAACCCAAAAGATTAATAATGGAACTATGAGAGTTGGAACCTTTATTTGACCCAAATGGGTATCCAAAAATGAAAACACATTAAACATAAACTATCTCTGTGAATATTTTTTTGAGTGATACAAGATTGCCCTTATACCACTAGATGTTCCTACATCAATGAGTTGTTTATCAATCACTCGATTCTCTATGAACTTCCCAAGTTTGCAGACTTCCATTTCCAAATCTTTTCTCCAAGCTGTAAGGCTTCTCCTTATGAGAACTAGGCTCTAATACCAATTGTTGGAATTTACAAGTGGGAAAATTTACTTTCGAGAGGGGGGTGAATTAGAAGTAAGAAAATTTAACCTCTTAAAATTTTAACTAAAATTATTCACATGCATGTACCATATTAAATTAACATAAAAGAAAAGACATGCATGAAAATAGATAGGGAAGAATTTTGGTCATCCAGAAACCCTCCAAAATGTCAAGGTAAAACTGGGGTAGGGATGACACCACAAATAATCACTACAAAAAGATGTAACTAATTAAGGTTACAATGTTTGACGACTTATAATTGTCTACCCTATCAAAGGCCTACTCCATTAAAGGCTTTACACTCTATTAAAAGTGACTTGTCTAAAGGATTTACAAACACTCACTTGGAATGTTACCTTGTTAAAGGATTTAGCACCTTGTTAAAGGTTAACAACAATGCCTGTGAAACCAACTTATCTCCATAGGATATTCATTCCTAATACAATGGCTAGAAAGCATTAGAATTTGTTGACTTGATAACATACAATCTTCAATTGCTAATTCTAGATCCTTATTCTTCTTAATCTAATATGATCCTTCCTAATTTTATAACTCTCTATTCATAGTTTTGATGCTCTATTCTAAGCAACTTTATTATGCAGTGCTACTCTTTCTCTAAGCCTTTACATTCCTTCTAACTTTGCTAGCATTCTTCCATACATTCCATACAACTTTCACACATGTGAATTATGGGGTTTTGACCTCCTTATAAAGGCTTCAAAGGCTTAGGGTTAGGTATGAATCCATAATTGATACTCATCCATCTTTCCTACTCAAATCTTTACACTTTTCCTATTGGTTGCATGCTTTCTCCATTTTTCTCATTGGTTGCATGCTAATTGCATAGGGAATGTAAAAGATTTGATCTCATCTTTTAGATCCTTCAAGATTCATCTTGAGTTAGCTTAAAAAAGGTTTACATCTAAGTTTGTGAAGGTAAAAAGTCATATGTTGATTTTGTGTTACTCGACACTTATTGATTGCTGATGCTCAACACATATAGGAATTTTTTCTTGCTTGGCTCCTGTAGTAATTTTGTCTCACTTGGCATTGATGTAACCCCAATGTCTTTAAAGAACAAATCATAACTTGACACAAGAAAAATGTTTTAAAATACCATAAATCTTCACTAAAATTTTTTGCAACTCTACTCCCCTCTACAATGAAAACCAACACCTACTTATTACAATTCTAAAAATTACCATATTTCCCAAATTTTTGTGAAAAATAAAATTTTCATTTTTCGATAATTTTTAAAACTCATCCTACGAATCCTAATTTTTCCCAAGAAAAGCCCCCAACTATGGCAAGATGAATTGCCAAGTAATCAATGAAATCAAAGATATGATTTTGGATTTTTTACAAAAACAAATTTCTAAAAAAATAGGAAAAAACACTAAAAGCCAATTCTAGAAGTGAAGATGAGTTTTTAGAATCCTAGAAAAATGTTGAAATGGCCACCTATTGAGTGAACCTCGATCAAAAATCTAAATAACTCCTAGTGCAAGTACCTATAAAATTTTAGCCAAAACCCACATCTGAGTCAATAGCCTTGACCCTTGGATGCCCTTGCATCCTTCTCCCCTACTTGAAAAGAATGAAGCTCTTGCAAGCTTTGGTCTTCAAACTACTTCCATTTAGGCTCATCTAGCTTCTACAACTCGCATTCCATAATCCATGTGTTATTTGTTGGTGCCAACCCTTCCTACTACACAAGATATCTATTGTAGTCACCTTAGCAAGTCTGAATTATGTTCTTTTCTACAATCTATGCAACCTTTTCTCTATTTTTGATGGGTATGGTGTGTGTCTAGTCTACCTCATCCTCTTTTTCAATAGAGGTATCATCACCATGGAAAGTATACAAATCAGAAATATTAAACACAAGAGATATATCAAGACCACTTGGGAGCTCTACCTCATATGCATTATCATTAATATTTTTCAAAATCTTGCAAGGAACAATTTTCTTACATTTTAATTTATGATAAGTCCTAGTAGGAAACCTCTCCTTTCTAAGATAAACCATCACTAGATCTCCTGCTTTAAAAACTTGATACCTTTGAGTAGCATCTATTGAAACTTTATACCACTCATTTCTGTCCTACAACTTTTATCTTACCTCTTCCTACAACTAGTGGAGCTAGTCTAAAAAGGCTTCTCCATCATCACTGACTCTATCACCCAAAGGAAGTTGTACCCCTAAGGGTTATGTCCATAAACAACTTGAAATGGTGACTTACTAGTTGACCTGTTCACTGAGTTGTTATACAAAAATTATGCTTGAGGCAATGCTAAATCCCATTCTTTGGGCTTCTCTCCAATAATATAGCACAATAGATTACCCAAACTATGATTGACAACTTTTATTTGTCCATCTATTTCAGGATGGTAAGCACTACTGAACTTTAATTTTGTTTTCATTTTCTTCCTTAACATCTACTAGAAATGACTCAAGAACTTAGTATCTCTATCTGAGGTGATTATTTTTGGAACCCCATGAAATCTAACTATCTTAGAAAAGAATAACTCGGCCACTCTAGTAGCATCACTAGCTTTCTTACAAGCAATAAAATGAACCATTTTTGAGAATCTATCCACAACTACAAAGATAAAGTCATTACCTCCTTGTGTATGTGGAAATCCCAATAAAAAATCCATATTCAAGTCTATCCATGGTCTGACTGGTATTGGTAATGGCATGTACAATCCAGCATTCTAGGAGTACCCTTTGGTTACTTGGCAAACACAACACCTCTCTACAAACCTGGTGATATCTCGTTTCACCTTTAGCCACTAGTACTTATCTACCACCAAAGCTATTATTTTATCATTCTTAAAATGCCTAGCCATACCACTACTATGAAACTCTCGAATAATATTTTCCCGCATTGAGCCTATAGGAACTCATAGCTATTTTCCATTGAATAAGTAACCATCTTGCATTAGATAATCACCTTGAATAGTGTTTGCATGTCTAGGTACTAGATTCTTCAACTGATCAACAACTTCCCAAAACTCACTATCAAATTCATACAAGTCTTTGATTGCATCAAAGCCAACCACCACTATTTTCATGATAGTCAGAAGAACAACTTGCCTACTTAAGGCATCTACAACTTGATTCTATTTCCCTTATTTATGCTTCAAAGCAAAGGTAAATCCTTGTAGGAAAGAGACCCACTTTGCATGTCTAGTGTTCAATTTCTTTTGTGTGTTCAAGTATTTCAAAGCAATATGGTCTATAAAAAATACAAATTCTTTGGGTATTAGATAATTCTTCTAGTGCCTCAAAGCTTGCACAATTGCATAGAATTCTATATCATATGTAGAATATTTCTTTTGCATATCATTCAATTTTTCACTAAAAAAGGAAATGGGCCTACCTTCTCGGCTAAGTATAGCACCAATGCCCACATGTGAGACATCACAGTCCACTTCAAATAGTTTGTCAAAATTTGGTAGTGCTAGTATTGGAGCTTCAGTGACTTTCTTTAGGTTTTGGAAACTCTCTTTGGCCTCTTTGGCCCATGAGAACTCTCAATCCTTAGAGAAATTTTTCATAGATGCTGCAATGCTACTTAAATTAGGAATGAACTTTCTATAAAATGTAGCCAAGCCATGGAAACTTCTTACCTTGGTGATACTATGTGGACTAGGCCATTCAAGAACTCTCAAACTTTCTCTAGATCCATCTTGACACCATCTGCAGAAATGAAAAATCCTAGAAAAATCAATCTTTCTTGCATGAACTTACACTTCTTTAAATTAGCACAGAGCCTTTCTTTCCTCAACACCCCCAATATTATCCTCAAGTGTTGTAGATGTTCTTCCCTTCTCTAGCTAAAAATTAGTATATCATCAGAATAAACTACTACAAACTTACCAATGTAGGGACGCAACACAGTGTTCATGAGTCTCATAAAAGTACTAGGTGCATTGGATAAATCAAAAGGCATAACCTTCCATTCATAGAAACCATCCCTAGTTTTGAAAAAAAAAATCCACTCATCCCCCTCTCAGATGTAGATTTGATGGTACCCACTCCATAGATCAATCTTAGAGAAATACTTCACTCTAGCAAGAACATCCAACATGTCATCCAAACATGTGATAGGAAAATGATACTTGATGGTTATCCTATTGATGGCTTGACTATCTATGCACATCCTCCATGTTCCATCTTTCTTTGGAATTAATAAAAGCTAGGATAGCATAGGGGCTTATGCTTTCTTTTACTAAGACATTTTGTATGAGCTCAATTACTTGTTTGTCCAGTGTTGAATGTTGTGTTGGACTCATTCTATATGCTACTTGATTGGGGAGACTTTCTCCTAGAATAAGATCAATATGATGTTGGATATCTCATTTTGGGGTAGTTCCATCAGCTAGCTCCTCTAGAATGACATCTAAATATTCTTCCAATACTGTAGCTACTTCTAGTGTTATAGTCAAGTCTTCCTCTTTCCCCTTTTGTACTGCCAATGCATACCAACACCTTATCACTTTCATCTCCTTCACAAGTTCCTTTGTAGACAACATAGTTTTAGTTTTTCCATCACCCTTGAGAGGTAATATGACTACCTTATATCCATCCTTCTAGAAGGTGTAAGTATTCTTTTCCCCATTATGAACAACCTTTTGGTCATAATGCTAGGGATGACTGAAGAGGACATGGCATGCATCCATCAGAATGACATCACACCATAGCTCATCCTTGTAGACCTTCCCTGTCAAAAATTTAACAAGGCATCTCTTATCTACTATGAATTCACTTCCCTTTTCAAACCATGCAATCCGATAAGGATGAGGGTTCTTTTCATACTAGAGATTTAGTTTATCTACCATTTCTTTAAAAACCATATTCTCACAACCACCTCCATCAACAATTACTTGACATAGCTTTCCCCCTGAGGTACACCTTGTTCAAAATATGTTGGTCCTGAGCATCAATTCCTTTCTCCTCCACATCCTCCTTGGCTGTAATAATAATTGTCTTTCTCATCATGAGGCTTTCTCCCATATCTAGAGGTACTTCTTGTTTAGATTCATCGTCATCCTAGGCTAGGTTCACTCTCGATGGTCCTCCTATATTTCTATTTTGCATGTTGAAATTAGAACACTCAAAACCCTTGTGGCTTTCTTCTCTACACCTAAAATAAGTGAAAGGCATTCTATTATTTTCCCAGCCTCTTTTGCTTTTGTAGCCTCGACCTCGCTAAAACCCCCTTCCTTTTTCTTGATTTAGAGAATCTTGCCTAGCATCCATATTTTTTTCAGAACCTTGAAAACTCTCTCCTTGGCCATTATTAGAACTACATCTATTCCTTTAGTTATATTGCCTATTATGCTTTTCTTCAGACTTCAGAGCTAATTGGTAGGCTTCCTCCATACTATTAACACAATGCATGCTCAATTTGTCTTGAATAGAGAATTTCAAGTCATTCACATATCTAGTAGCTATCCACTCATTATTTTCTTGATGCTCTATGTACATGGATAGCTTTTAGAACTCACTTGTATAGTCTTGCACTGGAGACAAGTTTTGCTTCAAATTCTAGAATCTGCGAAAGAGGGTTTGTGAATAATCCATGGGTAAGAATTTTTCTCTCAACTTTTTCTCCATCTTGATCCATGTTCTAATTTTCTCCTTTTCATTTCTAACTTGTTTCTTTTGGAGGTGATCCCACCATATCATTGCATGTTCGTTTAGCTTTGTGCATGCAAACTTCATCTTCTTTTCTTCTGTCATGGGTTTCCATTAAAAAAAATTTCCTATCTCATTCAGCCAGTCTATTAGTTCTTCTACCTTAGGACTACCAACATAGTCTAAAACATCATATTTTATTACTTCACTCCTTCCTTTTAAAGCCCTAAGAACCCTATCTTTGTAGCTCATTTCTCCCAGTCTCTCATCTTCATTTTCTACCTCTTCATCAAACTCATTTCCTCTTTGTATTTCTTGATTATCTAGCTCCTATTTGAGTTGTTCAATCTCCCTTTGCATATCTAGTACCAATCTTTGCTTCAGTGTGATGCCTCCTCTTCCTCTTCCTCTTCCTCTCCCAGCCATCTTACTGCTCTGATACCAAACGATGTAACCCCAATGTCATTAAAGAATAAATCCAAATTTGACACAAGATAAATGTTTTAGAATACCATAACTCTTCATTAAGAAATTTTGTGACTCTACTCTTCTCTATAATTAAAACCAACACCTACTTATTACAATTACCATATTTGGTAGATTTTTAAGAAAATAAAAATTCCTTTTTTTAGTAATTTTTAAAACTCATCTTATGAATCTCGATTTTTCCTAAGAAAAGCCCCCAACTAAGGCAAGGAAAATTGCTAACTAATCAATGAAATCAAAGATATGATTTTAGATTTATTACAAAATAAATTTCTAAAAAAAATTGGAAAAACACTAAAAGCCAATTTTGGAGGTCAAGATGAGTTTTCAGGATCTTGGAAAAATGTCAAAATGGCCACCTATCAACTAATATTGATTGGCAATCTTTGGAGGTCAAGATGAGTTTTCAAGATCTTGGAAAAATGTCAAAATGGCCACCTATCAGCTAAGCTCAATTGGCAATCCAATTAACCCTTTCTAGTACAACTACTTGTAAAATTTTAGTCAAAACCCACATCCGAGTCAAAAGTTATGACCCCAAGAAGTAAATCCTGACCAAAACCCACATCTAAGTCAATAGGATTGACCCTTAGATGCCCCTACATTAGGCATCTATACTTTACTTGTCACGTATAGTGACTCAAAATCACTTATCACTTAGCACTTGATATTTCCTTGGCGCCTAAAGTTCGCTCAACACCTATTAAATTTCTAACTCAACATGTACTATATCTCGACATCTATATTATACTCAGCATCAACTTTGAAATTGGTTAAGTGTTTTGATACTCAATTGTCAAAACCATTCTAAGACCAACAAACTTTATACTGTAGTACTAAAGCTTGTGGGTATCATCCCCACCCCAGTTTTACTTTCTATTTGGAAGGTTTCTGGTTCATGAAATCTTGTGTTAAAGTGTTATGTATGCTTTCATGTTTTCAATTTCTCATGCATGTAGTTAGATAAGAGTACACATAAAGGATTAATTTCTAATTTGGATAACATTTTTAAGAGTTATTGATTCACCCCTCCCCTCCTAGTAACTTAGCCTTTCTTAATATTTCCAACAATTGGTATCAGAGTATTGTGGTTCTCAGAGAAAATTTTAACAACTTGAGAAAATATCAAAGACCATGGATATATTCAAACTTGACAAGGCTATTAACAATGAGAAGCTAGATTTGGAAATAGCTATTGCTCAACTCAAAAAGGTAAAGGAGAAACCCTCTCAATCTCTGAAAAGAAGAAAAGATCTTGCAATTCATATGAATGATCATCTCTACATTGAAGAAAGAATTGAAGACCTTAATTCAAAAAATAGCTTAGATGAAGCAAATAAAGCAATCAAAAAACTATTAGAAAGGAATGGTTCATTGCAAGAAGAAGTAAGAAAACTAAGAAGGGAACAACAAATTTAGTTAGTAAGGCTATGTGAAGTTATGGAAGAGAAAAATAAGACAAAAGAAGAAATAGAAGGAAAAGATAATGAGATTCAACATTTATCCCTTCAGCAAGCTCACTTCATTAATCAACTCACCAATGCAAATGAAGAAATCCTACACCTAAGATCAAAAAATGAAAGATTGCAGAATGATATAAACACTAAAAATAAAATCAATGAAAGAATGATGAAATCCCAAGTAGACATGAATCAATTAAATGAAAAAATTCATCATAGAGAGAAAGGAAAAGTGAGAATTGGATATACAGAAGATGGTGAATCATCGAAACAGGGAGCTCAAAAGAATCAAAGACCTACTTGCAATCATTGTGGTAAGATAGTTCATATATCAAACAAATGTTGGAGCAATGGGAAAGAAAAATTCAATGTAATGCTACAATTGCAATCAACATGGTCATAAGGCTAATGAATGCAAAGAGAGACCGAGATTTGAAGGTAAATGTCACAAATGGAACAAACATGGACATAAGTCATCAGAATGCAAAACCAAGATATTGAATCCAACAGAACAAATTGTAAAAGCTATATTTGGTTGGGATTACAACACTTGGTGGAGATGTCATTACTATGGAGAATTTGGACACATTGGAATAAATTGTGTAAAGCATCACATGAGAAAAAAAGATACTACCAAAAGATGTTTTATTGGTACTAAACTTGGTCATCTTGCCAAGAACTGCATGAATACTAGAAGAATTGAAGATGAAAAGAAGGCAAAAGCTGATAACATCAAAAAAATAGATGAGACAACAATGGGTTCCAAAATCCTCTGAGAATGTAAGTCTCAGCTATGATGAACAAGTTACTCAAGAATATGGTGACTCCACCATTTCTACTTGATTTCTCAAAGGAGAACTAGAATTGTGATACTAAAGGAGACCTCATATATCAATTCTAGTCTACAAGATGAAAGATCCAAGTCAGCATTCAAGATGCAAAGAGATCATTGAGTAAGAAGTACTAGTTACTACTAAGTTAGCTTCCTTACCAAGTAAATTTGGGTCACAAACTCTAATGAGTGAGGTCAGGAGTAACTAAGTCTCATATGGCTACCAAGTCAAAAAGACTTCATTGAGTGTTCAACAAAAGGAAGTGGAGGATACTCTATCAATTTGATCTAAGATTAGTATTAGGCATTTTTGGAAAAATTTGATAAAAGGAATGAAATTGAATTTATTTTCATCATGAATCTTCAAGAGCTATTTGTGCAAAGTGATCTTAAAGAGAATTCAAGTGATTTGAGGGAATTGTTACCAATATTTTTTGAGTTTTCTCAAATCCTACTTAGCAAAGATGGAATCCAATAACAACAAGGCAAAATGAAGCTTAGACATGTTGGTTCTTGGAGTGGAATTGAAAGCACTAGATTTCAAGCTAACACCTACCATTGTGGAAACCCTAGATCCAAGTGGAGCATAGTATCAAATCCCTCCTAAGGAATTCTTGATTAATGTTATTTGTTTGCATTTCAAATGTGCTATACAAGATATAAGAACACTAGAAATGGATGAATGTTTAAAGAAGTTATGCATTGATGGTGTGTTGAAACCTAAGCATAAACATCTCAAGGAAAAATGTTTAATGCATATTCCTTCCATGCCATGAGACTTTCAAGTGAAATGGATAAGGTTTATCCTTAGTCGTGTGCATAATGGTTAGTTGTGGTTGGAGTAATCAATTTTGATCATGAAGAAGATGATTCATAGGGTCACCGATCACTCAATATTGGCAAAATCTAAAACAACCAAAACCCTAGGTTGGGTTGAACTAGAAAAGAGAACCCTTGCCAAGTTGGATAGAAGAGGAATGAAGATAAGTAGTGTAACTAACATGGAATTGAAGTTTGACATTCATATCATTGCCAAAAAATCTATAGTTTTAGCAGATTGAACATTGTGTCTTGTGAAGTAGTTTATTTGGCTTACGAGGTAGTCAAGAACAACCTATCTCTTGACCTTTCCATGTTTCTATTAGATCGGTTCAAAAAGAACATGGAGAGCATCAAGACATCAAAGAATAATCCATGCAATTTTTGCTCACTTTTGACATGTTTGTTCTTCTAATTCAAAAATTATTTCCATTAAAAGGCACTATTTTTTGGAGGAAAGTGTATAAATACTTTAGAATAATTGAGAGGGGTGGTGAAATAGTTATTCAAGGTCCAAATGTCCTATTCAAACTTTTCACTAAGTATAGTGAGCCCATTCATTCATCCAAGCTTTAACTTTTCTAACCAGCAAGTTACTGTTGGGATTATAGATGAAGTAACTAAAAGGGGGGAGTGAATCAATTACCACATAATCAAATCTTGATCCCTTAGATGTCTTAAATAACTAGTTACTATTGTCACTCGGTAAACACATCACAAAAATCTTGTAACTTGGTAGATTAACTTGTTATTGATCTTTAGACATTCACAATTATTAGCATGCATGCAAAAGTAAATAACATGAACATAAGAGATGCTAGATTTAATGTGGAAATCTAATATGGGAAAAACCACCAAGTAACTAGCTACCAATTTTCACTCTTCTAAAGTGAGCCCTATTAGGAGCCAACCCTATTAAAGGTTACAATACACACTGATAGGTGTGACCTTGTTAGAGGATTTAATCACCCTGTTAAGAGTGGCCTTGCTAGAGGTCTTTAAAACAATTCAACTAAATTGTCACCTTGTTAGAGGATTTACGAAATGCTTTTTAAACCATCTCTATTAAGAGATTTTGAAATCATTGCTACAATGGTTAGAAAGTAACAATGAATTGACTTAAATAAGATGCCACTAAATTTTTTTATTACAAATCTCTATTCTACACCATTAGATCCTTCTTGATCAAATATGGCTTTGCTACTCCTCAATGATCTCTTATCATCCTTCAAAATTTTCTCTCACAATAATCAATCCTCTTTCTCATTCACATTACATCAAATCCATCACACACTTAGAATTCACAACTTGACTTCTTATATAAACCATTCAGATTATCAAGTTGGGTCATTCAAAAGTTACATTTACCAATAAACCAAACATCAGTCAGCTACAAATATTACATTAAAAAATAAACTTTATTTCAAAAAATAATGAAATCCTTCATTAGCTGACCCTGCTTGGTAAACATTGCTCCAAAAACAATTCCCTAAGTTAACCATCTCAACTTAGTTAGCACTGCAATTTCTACAAAATCCTTTGGCTACCGAGTGAACTTGGTAAGAACTAAATGTCCTTTGCTATCCATGAGAGGTCAGTAAGAACTGTTTTCTACCATCTTTTCTTTTGATGACCAGGTAAGGCTGGTAGTCACTAAATTTCCTTGCTTAACCTTGAAAGCTTGGTAGCAATTTTCTATGTGAGTTAAAGCCTGAGAACGCTCAGTAGATAGTGTAAACCTTCTTTGCTAACCTTCTGAGCTTGGTAGATTCTATCTCTTTCCTTGTTGACCATCTGAGCTTGGTAGACTCTAACTAATAACTGATATGACATTTGTGTAACATCAAAGACAACACACAATTGAACAATTGTATCCAACAATCTCCCTCTTTGGCATTGATGGCAAAAAAACATGTCATTGTAGAATGAAATTTGAAAACAAATCTTTACTGACAAAATGTTTCACATTTTTACATTTCATACAGTAATCTCCCTCTTTTATAGTAATCTCTCCTTCTTACATAAATTCTCTTTTTCTTGCAAATTTTAGAAAGATATGACAATAAACTCTCCGTCTTTGACAGCACATGCCAAAGGAAAAACAAATAAAATGAATAGCACTGTACCTTATGTACTGATTCATATGCAATGTCTTCATTACTTTGCTACATCAACTGATATATCTTCAATTCTTTTCCTATTGATGCATCACTAAAATTGTATTTTAGTAAACTTCAAATAGGGGAATGACCTGTAACTTACCTCTTAGATACAATAATGCATCCTTAGGTAGAGGCTTTGTGAATATGTCAACAATTTGTTCCTTTGTATGGACATATTCAAATCTGATTTTCTTTTCCTATACCAATTCTCTAACAAAGTTACACTTTATAGTAATATGCTTGGTTTTTGAATGCATCACTTGATTCTTGGATATGTTAATTGCACTTGTATTGTCACAAAACATAACAACAGGTTCCTTGATTTCTTGATTCATACCTTCCAATAACTATTTGAACCACACAATGTTTGAGCAGTTTACTGCTACTGCAACATATTCAACCTCTGCTATGGACTAGGATGTACAATTGTGCTTTTTATTTGTCCAAGAAACTAACCTCTTTCCAAGAAAGAAAGCTCCTCCACTTGAACTCTTTCTATCATCAAAATTTTTTGCTCAATCTACATCAGTGAACACTTTTAAATCTAGCCTCCAAGTTTATACCATAATCCATAATCTTTAGTTCCTTTTAAATATCTCATGATCCTTTTGATTGCCATCATGTGATTTTCTTTTGGTTTTGCTGAGAATCTTGCTACAATTCCTACTACAAGGGAAATTTCTAGTGTTGTGTGCACTATATACTGCAACTTTCCAATCATAGATCTATACATTGTCTAATCCACTTCCTTTGATTCATTATCCTTGGTAAGATTGAATCCAGTACACATAGTAGTTCAAATTTTTTTGCAGTCTTCCATACCAAACTTTTTCAGTATCTCCTTGATGTATTTAGATTGAGTAATGTAGATGTCATTCTTACTTTGATGAATTTGAAGACCAACCAAGAATTTGATCTCACCCAACATTGACATTTCAAATTCTTTGTTCATTTGTTCTAAAAAATATTTAGACATATTATCATTTCTTGTGAATAAAGTATCATCTACAAATATTTCTACCAAAGCAATCTTATTATCTGGTCCTTCCTTGATGCACAAGCTACTGCTATCATTAGTTCTTTGAAAACCAATTTGAATAAGATAGTTATGTAGTCTTTCATGCCATGCTCTAGGGGCTTGTTTCAAACCATATAATGCTTTATGTAATTTGTAGACCATGTCCTTCTTGTATGGATCAAAAAAACCTTTAGGCTATTCAATGTAAACCTCTTCATCTAGTATGCCATTGAGAAATGCTAACTCAACATCCATCTAATAAACTTTGAATCCTTTGTATGCAGCATATGCAAGTAAGGTTCTGACACCTTCTAATCTTGCAATAGAAGAAAAAGTCTCTCCATACTCTACATCTTCTTCTTGAGAGTATCCTTTGCATACCAGTCTAGCTTTGTTCCTTGACACGTTGCCATCTTCACTTAACTTGTTTCTGAATAACCACTTAGTTCCAATCACATTTTTTTTTCTTTAGGTCTATGTACAAGAGTACATGTTTTATTTTTCTCTATTTTCTCTATCTCTTCATTTATAGTTTCAATCCAACTTTCATTTTCTAATGCATTTTAAACATTTCTAGGTTCAAAATTAGTAAGTAAATGAGTACCTTTCAACTTACTTCTTGTCATCGGTCCTTAAAATTTATCTTCAATGATCTAATCTAGTGCATGATGCTTCCTGACATACTTGGCTAACACAGAAACCTTTCCTTTTGAATGACTTACATTGTTATCCTTTTGTGTTTCAACTTCAAATTTTGGTTCTAATTTCTCAAGATTAGTAGTTATTGATTTGATAGCTTCTATTTGAAACTCAGGTTCTTGCAACTTGGTAGGTATTAGCTCAATTTGAACTTCCTACGACTCAATTACTAAAGACTTAGGAGTTGAAGATTCCTGATTGATAGGTGTATTTGCCACTATATTAGGTTCAATGTAAATAAATCTCCTGTAGTCTTTAGGTTCCCTTTTTCTTTCTTCTTCAGTTCTTTTTGCAAACTCATCAACTTTTACATATACACTTTCTATGTCTTTTTGAGTAGACAAATTCAAACATCTATATGCTTTACTTTTGCAAGAATATCCCAAAAATATTCCTTCATCACCCTTTACATCAAATTTACCTTTTCTATATTCTTTCAAAATGTAACATTTTCTTCTAAATACTTTTAGGTAACTTACATTGGGTTTGCAGCCATACCATAACTTGTACGAGGTTTTGAATGAGTCATTATTTAGCTATACTTGGTTCAAGGTATGAACTGCAGTACGGATAGCTTCCTTCTAGTATTTGATAGCATTGCTCTTTTAAATCATTAAGGTTCTTGCATAGTCCATGATAGATCTATTCCTTCTTTCAGCTATTCCATTTTGTTCAGGAGTTCCAAGTGCTAAAACTTGTCTTTTGATTCCCCTTTCAATGAAAAATTTATTGAACTCATGTGAAATGAATTCACCACCTCTGTTTGATCTTAAATATAGTCTTTTGCCTGTTTCCTTTTCTACTCTAGCCAAATACCATTTGAACTTTTCAAATGCTTCTAATTTCTCTCTTAGGTACATCACATTCATCATTCTTGAGTAATTATTCAATGCCAATAGGTCCACATAAATTAGTATGCACAATTTCTTAAAAAATATTAGACAGATAGTTCTTGCTTTTAAAGCTAGTCTTTCCCATCTTGCCAATTTGATAATTCTTGCATAGACCAACCTCAGGTTTCTTTATGTTAGGAATGCCTCTTACTTTCCTAAATTTACTTATTTTTACCAAGTTATCAAATTTCACATGACATAACCTCTTATGCCATAACCAACTTTCTTCAACTTGAGCAATAAAACATAAATATTCACCAAGTTTAAGATAAAACAAGTTACCTTTTTTCTGAGTGCCTGATCCAATTAATTTTCCTTTTCCATCTTGCAATCTTTCTTTTCCATACATGAATTCCACTTTGAATCCATTATTGAGTAGCTATGCCACACTCAATAGATTGTGTTTTAGTCCTTCTACTTAATATGCATTATCACATACAAGTTCCTTAGTTAGAGAGATTCTTCCTTTTTGTTTTATGCAACAAGGTTCATTATTACCAAATCTAACACTACCATCATCATAGTTTTCAAAATTTCCAAACTTAGTTTTATCACCAGTCATGTGATGAGAACAACCACTATTTATAATCCATGTATCATTTTTTCTCATATGAGAAATGAGTGCAATTTTTTCATCATTATCAGATTCATCTTTTACAACAATGTAAACAATTTCATCTTCTTCTTCATCATTAGAATCATTAGAATCTTTAGCCATGAAACATGTTTTCTTACCTTTATCTTTAAATGATATGAAGTCTTTCTTGCCATTGCACTTGTGACCTTCTTCTCATCCTTGTTCTGCTCATTTGGGCACCTCCCAATAATATGTCCAATTTTTTCACAAGAAAAATAGATTAGAAGAACTTACCTTTGTATTTCCCTTTGCCTCTTGAATATTTTCTTGCTAGTAGAGCTTCAACCACCTCAAGATCACTATCTAAACTCTATTTTGATTATTCATCACTACCTGATTGAGGATCCTTTATCTTGCCTTTTTATTTGAGTGAAAGCTTGGCTTCAAATGCTAATTCAATGTTCTTGGAAGCTAGAACATAATTACCATAGTTGTCTAGCTTGAATGCAGTCAATCTTCCAACTATGGCTTCTAAATTTATCTTATGATTTTTTTCACATCTTCTTTGTTGAATTACAATGACTCTAATTGCATAAATAGGAAGTAGAGTTATAAAAAATTTACTTATAACTATCTCCTCCTTGATATCCCCTCTAGATGCTTTGATTGCACTATAACTTTCTTTCACTCTTTCAACATATTTTGCTATGTTTTCATCCTCTCTCATCCTCATTTGATCAAATTGTCCTCTCAAACTTTCTTCTTTAGCTCTTCTCACATTATCATCACCTCCATAGATCTCTTTCATCTTGTTCCACATTTAAAAAGTAGTTTTACAATCCTTGATGTCATCAAATTATTCATAACTTAGGGCAGATGCAATATCTATCATCATGTTGTTGTGAGTCTTCTTTTTAGCAATATCATTGATAGATAATGTACCAGCAGGTTCTGCATATTTTTCATCAAGGTACTTCAGTCATGAATCACCAATAGAAGCTAGATGAAGTCTCATCAATTCCTACCATGCTAAAAAGTTGTCCTTGTTAAGTCTTGGAATTTCCCTCTTGTAAGACATCCTGATCTTTAGCTTAGATCCTTGAAATCTTTTCCTACAAGCACCAAGAGCTCTGATACTAATTGTTGGGATTATAGATGAAGTAATTGAGAGAGGGGGTGAATTAGTTACCACACAATCAAATCCTGACCCCTTAGATGTCTTAAATAACTGGTTACTACTATCACTTGGTAAACACATCACAAAAATGTTGTAACTTGGTAGATTAACTTGTTACTGATCTTTAGACATTCACAAATGTTAGCCTGTATGCAAAAGTAAATAACATGAACATAAAAGACACCAAATTTAACATGGAAACCCAATATGGGAAAAACCACCAAGTAACTAGCTACCAATTTTCACTCTTTTGAAGTAAGCCTTGTTAGGAGCCAACCCTATTAAAGGTTATAATACACACTATTAGGTGTGACCCTATTAGCGGATTTAATCACCCTGTTAAGAGTGGTCTTGTTAGAGGTCTTTAGAACAATTCAACTAAACTGTAACCTTGTTAGAGGATTTACAAAATGGTTATTAAACTAAATCTGTTAAGAGATTTTGAAATCACTACCACAATGGTTAGAAACTAATAATGAATTGACCTGAATAAGATGCAACTGAAGTTACTAATTGTAGATCTCTATTTTGCACCATTAGATCCTTCCTGATCAAATATAGCTTTGTTGCTCCTCAATGGCCTCTGATCATCTTTGAAAATTTTCTCTCATAATCATCCGTTCTCTTTCTCATTCAAATTACATCAAATCCATCACACACTTAGATTTCACAACTTGACTTCTTATATATACCATTTAGATTATCAAGATGGCTCATTCACAAGTTACATTTACCAATAAACCATACACTAGTCAGCTACAAATATTACATTAAACAAATAAACTTTATTTCACAAAATAATGAAATCCTTCTTTGGCCGACCCTACTTGGTAAACACTACTCCAAATACAATTTCCTGAGTTAACCATCTCAACTCAGTTAATACTACAATTTCTAGGAAATCTTTTGGCTATTGAGTGAACTTAGTAAGAACTGAATTTCCTTCACTATCCATGAGAGCTCGGTAAGAATTATTTTCTGCCATATTTTCTTTTGATGACCAAGTAAGCTTAGTAGGCACTAAATTTCCTTACTTAACCTTGAAAGATTGGTAACAACTATTTATGGAAGGTAAAGCCTGAAAATGCTCAGTAGACACTGTAAACCTTGTTTGCTAACCTTGTAAATTTGGTAGACTCTATCTCTTGCCATGCTGACCATCTAAGCTCAATAGACTCTAACTAATAACTAATATGACATCTTTCTAACATCAAAGACAACACACAATTGAACAACTATATTCGACAATTACTGTAAATCAATATGCAAGCATAACACATAAAAGTTCAACACATAACAGAATGATTTATGTGGAAACCTAATTTGGGAAAAACCATTAGTAATATGCTACTCAATTCTTACTCTTTGGAAGTGATGCCTTGTGAAAGGCCTAACCTATTAAAGGCTTACAACACATTTCTAATTGTGACCTTGTTAGAGGATTTAACCACCCTATTAGAAGTGGGCCTAGTTAGAGGACTTTAGAACATTCACTTTGAATGCCACCCTGTTAAAGGATTTATAAATGGCTATTAAACCAACCCAAGTTCATAGGATTTTCATATTTAATACAATTTCTAAAGAGTATTAATTTTTTTTTTACCTAACTACAACATACAACTTAACTTGTAGATCTTAAATCACTTCTCAGCTCATACCATTTCATAGTCTTCAATCTTTGCAACTCTAGATGACTTGCCCTCCTTTCAAGCTTAGTCTTCTTGAGTCTCCATGTGCAATGTACCAGTGCAATCATTTTGTCATGACCACATGTAGAAGGCCTCTGTGCTCTTTCTTCCTCTAGATATATTCTCCTTGACACCCTTCTAACCACTTCCCAGTTTAGCTCTTTGATAGCAACAATATTGACAACATTTTCTTCTTGGTCTATGACTGCTTGAATAGAAGTCTTAGAGTGCCTTTCCTACTTGATTCTTCTATCCCTTAATTTCAATTCATATGGATTAAATGGGATTCATTGTATCTATCTCATATTTTGTTTCCTCTAGAAACTTCTTGAATAACCCTCTTCAATTTTTTTAAAAATGGTTTACATAAAATTTTGTGCCACCAACTCATCATCCTTATCTTCCAAATAGTTCACAATATTCAAGGTAACCACTTTGTCAGCTTAGATTTGGCAAATCTTAGTTATTTGAAATAATGCAGTAGCTTGGCACTATTGAAATACTGGTGCTCTAGATATACTATGTTACTTTGCATCAACTATGTTTTTCTTGATGTTTGACACCTAAAGATCACTTGGCACCAACTAGGATGTTCTAATGCTTGGTACTTGAGACTCACTTGGAAATTGAAGATCACTCGGCACACACTAGAGTTTCCTATTACTCATCTCCAACTAAGAATTTTCTTAGCTTCAACTAACTTTCTCGGCATCTACTAATGATCTTAGTTTAAGCTTTGTAGTCAACCTTGTTACAACATATTCTTCCAGTGTTCCTAGGTGTGACCAACTTATGTATCTTTGAGTATGTTATCAATACATCATTTAACCATTGTCTTAACTAATCCTTGTATTTCATTACAACATTATAACTCAACCTTTCCCTTAGGTGCTATTGTTACATCTTGTTGATCAAATCTTCTTCATCAATCAAGTAAGTGATAATACTTAGATATTATAAGAAAATGTCATCCCTACAAAAAGTAGGTTTGACATCAATGAAAAAAAAATGATTGAAAACAATAATCTTCCTTCTTTGCAGCCATCTCCTTCTTTGATCTTTATCAATGAGCTTTTCAATCAGATTTCCAAAAATCTCCCACTTTGGCATTGATGGCAAACCAAACTGATCAACCATCAAACTAAACTATCTAACCAAATGCTAACTAGGTTAGAACAGCAAGTCAGATGCCAAAAGGTAATTGTATTACCATCAGTTTTCAAAACTCCCTCTATTATCTTGATTGCTTCATTTCTACTTCTCGCTCTTAGTTTCTGTATCCTTGTTCTTTATTTTTCTCCCTCTATATTGTTCATCTTCGGCTATTTTCATCAACTTTTTTATTTCTATCAACTTCTCCCTCTATCTTCCTTTGATCACATGTTGTTGATTAGTTGTCTACTTCTCCCTCTTTGACAATAATGCCAAAAATGTATTACCAACTTAAAATGCAAGTATAGCTTTTATACGTTTATACAATTTCTCCCTCTATCACCTTGTTTGTGACTAATTTGGAACTTCAACACTTCTACTACTTTAGGCATGAATCCTAAAGTAAACATCCTTTGTATCGATGCATAAAATCTTTTAACAATCAACTCATTTGATGTAGGGCATTCTTGCTCTTGCTTCAAGTAGCTTTAGCTAGTGGTATCACCCCTAAGTTACCTCTAATGTATTCAAAAGAATCTTTAGGTAGTTCTTTTGTAAAGATGTTAGCAATCTATTCCTTTGAGCTAACATATTCCATCTTTATTTGTTTTTCTTCCACCAGCTCTCTTACATAGTGATACTTGATTGCAATATGCTTGGTTTTAGCATGCATTACAGAGTTCTTTGGTGCATTGATAGCACTAATATTATTACAATAAAGTATCATAGGCTCTTTTATCTCTTCTTTCATAGCTTGCAATAGATGTTTGATCCATACAATATTGGTGCAATTTATAGCAGCTGCAACATATTCAGCTTTAGCAGTGGACTATGAGGTACAACTTTTCTTTTTACTAGTCCATGTAATCATCCTTTTTCCCTAGAAAAATGCTCCTCCACTGGTGCTTTTTTTATCATCAATATTACCTCCCCAATCTAGATTAGTGTAGTCTTTTAGTTCAATTTTTTCACTCCTCTTGTAGTACAAACCAAAGTCATCAGTTCCTTTTAGATACCTTAGTATTCTCTTCACTACCATTAAGTGATTTTCTCTTGAATTTGTAAAAGAATCTTGCTACTATTCCAATAGCTAATGAAATTTCTGGTCTACTATGTACAACATATTGTAGCTTTCCAATCATTGATCTATACAATGTCTAATTCACTTCAACACACTCATCATTCTTGGATAGCTTATGTCTTGTTGCCATTGGTGTGCTAACTAGTTTTGACTCTTCTAACCCAAATTTTTTGAGTATCTCTTTGATTTATTTTTATTGGGTAACAAATATGCCATGTTTCAATTGATGCACTTGTAATCTAACAAAGAAATTAATTTCTCCAAAAATTGACATCTCAAATTCATATTTCGTTTGATCAGAAAAACCTTTACATAGAACATCTTTTCCTCCAAATATTATATCATCAACAAAGATTTTTGATATCAAAATGTCTTTACCTTTTTTAGCTTTGATATACAAGTTTCTATTGTCATATGTTCTCTCAAATCCCATCTTTATAAGATATTTGTACAATCTCTCATACCATGCTCTAGGTTCTTGCTTTAATCCATAAAGGGCCTTGTTCAATTTGAAAACCATGTCCTTGTTCTTGTCATCTATAAATCCCTCTAGTTGTTCTATGTAGACATCCTCTTCTAGTATACCATTCAAAAAAGAAAACTTCACATCTATTTGGTAGACTTTGAAACTATTGTATGCAACATATGCAAGTAATGTTCTTACTCCTTCCATTCTTGCAAAAGGGGAAAATGTTTCCACATAATCCAATCCTTCTTCTTGTGCATATCCTTTGCAAACTAGCCTAGCTTTATTTCTTGTTATCTCACCATTCTCATCAAGTTTGTTTCTAAACAGCCATTTGGTACCAATTATATCTTATTAGCCAGTCTAGGAACTAGGGTCTAGGTTTTGTTCTTTTGAATCTAATCTATCTCCTCTTCCATGGCTTTATACCAGTTATCATCTTGTAGTGCATCCTTCACTATTTTAGGTTCAACCTTACTCAACAGACATGATTCATTCCTAAGTCTATTCCTTGTTATTGGTCTAGCATCCTTGTCACCAATAATTTGTTCTATATGGTGATGTCTTCTCACATACTTGGCTAACCTTGGTTTTGTCCTTCTTTCCATGTTTGATCCTTTAGCTTTAGAGTCATTTTGTTCTTCTTCATCTGGCACTTCATCATTCCTCTCATGTATGCTATTTTTAGAATTAGAATGTGCATTTTCTACATTCTGTAGCTCAACTTTTGAATGCAGCTCGACATTCACTAGCTATGATTTAGCTGATACTAAATTTTTTTTTTGATTCCCAACTTAATTTGTGGCATTGTCTTCAATAGTCATTCCTTCATAGAAGTATACAAAGGATCTATAATCCTCTAATTTCTTGGACTCATCAACTTGGACTTTTGCATGCTCATCAAAATTTACATTTCCACTCTCCACAATCTTGTTAGTGTTAGTTTTCAAACATTTATGTGGTGCCTGCCCCTGGTTCGCATTTTGTTATCATTACTGAACTCGTTTAGAGCTAGTTTCATGTTGATGATTAGTAACATTACTATGAGATTATCAGATATTGTGCTATGGATTCAGTTGATATGTGATGAGATTACTTAGACTCTACATTTCATGTATGCATGATGATCATTACATTGCTTTCATTTATTAATGATGATTAGTAAGATGATTTATTATCATATGTGTTTTCTTATGGATACTTACCCCATACTTGCATGTGTATGGTGTGCGTGTTTGCTTTGTGTGTGTGCTTTTGTATGATGTGTCTGATGTGGTTAAGGAAGGGAGTCATAGTCACTTGCTAGTCGAGATCTACACGATGCACCACTTCCTGCCATTGCCTATTTAGTTTAGTATATATTGTGTTTGTACATGCATGGTTTTTATGTAGGTTGTAGGTACTAGGCATCGACTTCCCTGAATTGCTAGGATGAGCGTACCCTATCACATTATCTCAATGATAAGAGAGGGGAGATAAATTCTCAAGTTCAAATCCCAACCCTTTAAGCCATTTTTTCTAATTGAAAAATTAGGACAAGTATCTAAGTTGAGTACCCTTCGAATGAGTTAGATGATGTAATTTGTGATATAAATCCCTTGGTTTGATTTGTATGTATTTTGGCTATGATGACCTTTCATATTTTTACCTTTGTGAGTCTTTGAAGTATTTTCTATTAATTAAGCCTAATTAAAAAGATTTTAATTAATGGTTTAATTAAATAGAAAATTAATATGATATTTTAATATTTATTTTATTTAATTAATTGAGAAATTAATTAAATAAAATAATTAAATTTGAAAATAAAAGTTAAAAGTTTAAATTTGGAATGTATTTTAATAATAATATATTTGGAGTTCATTTTTAAATAAATGACTAAATAATATTATTATTAAAACTAATAAATATTTTAGCAATAAAGTTTTGGAAAATGAAATTTAAAGTGGAAAATATATTTTAAATTATTAAAAGATTCTAAATCTCATATGATTAAAATATAAATATATTAAGATTGAAAAGTGGAGATATTAACGTTAGCGCATGAGACTTAATAAATTAATTAATTAAATTGGAAAGAGTAAAGTAAATTGGAGGTATAAGCTTGCATGGGAATTAACATGTGTCAATAACACGGGGGTTAGTGCATCAATTAAGCACAAGGTGTCTACAATTCTATGACTCATCAAAAAGGATTGGAAAAGACCCATGCTTAGTTGGTGACACCTTTCAGCAGTTTCAAGAAGCATTACAAAGGTTTCTTGAGAGCTCTTAATATTCAGGAATTCGTAGAAGCTTAAAGGAAAAAGCTTAATGGAAGCTACAAACTTAATGGAAGCCACGAGCTACAAGCTAAAATAGAAGCTTCAAAGCTTACATGCATGGGAGAAGATTCATATGCTCATATATTTTCTACTTGCTGCTATGCTCTTTCTAGCACTTCTAATCACTTGGAAGATTTGATCGGCTTGGATTCTTGAAAGAATTGTGAATGATGGAGAAGCAAAGGATTTTCTATGGACTTCTGAGGCATGAAAAATTAGCATCAGTGTCTAGGTGCACTCGTGATATTCTCATATTCCCTTTGCACTCTTTCTCTTCCTATCTTCATCATATCTGTTTTATGTGTCTGAATACTCTCTGTGATTGAATCTACTATTTGAAATTAGAATCTAGATATTTTATTTGGATGAGAAGAAAACAATAGAAAAACCTTATTTTCAAATGAGAAAGAAATTAGATTTTAATCGGGTTTGTGTTCGAATTTATATTAAATTAGAAAGACAAGATTTTGAATTAAAATAGAAATTTTATGGTGAAAATTTGAATGATTAGATGTAATCTTTCTATCAATTATATTTTTAGATGCATATGAACAAACCCTTTTATGGTTAAATTTAGAGAACAATTATTTTAACAGAAAATTCTTAATTTATCATAAAATTGTCCTTTTGTTGCCCCTTGGATAGACCCAAATTCAGTCATTCATAACTTTTTATCATGATCGAATTTATTCGATGGCTTCAATCAAAATCGGCACAACTTGGCCCTCTCCAACATATTTAAATTTCAGTCCGATCCAACGGTTCATTAGGGAGATATGATCGTCGTAATAGGACTATTTTATTCAAGGACGAATATTTCTTCATTTCCCATAACCAAGAGTTCTTTATGCTTAAACTTCACAAAAATAATATATCAAAGTAATATAATTAGAATTTAATAATTATTTAATTAGTCTAAAGACTAATAAGAATGTTCTAAATGAATTAATGAAGATTTTTAATGGAAAGTTTGTGGATAGAACTGATGGATAGAGATATTGAATTCAATAGAGAATGGATGACTTTTAATATTAACTATTTAATGTATATTAAATACTATTTAATATATAGTTAAGAGGTGGAAATTTATAAAAGTGTTTAATGATGATTATTAAGAGACTCAAATTTTAATGATATTGGATTTAGATTTAAATAAGAATTATTATATTGACAAGAAGTCATAGTTACATTATAACATTGTTATAACATAGCTACGTTTTGAATTATTATATTGGTTATAAATTATTGATATGCCTTAAAGGTTAGTTAAATATTAACTAATGGGGCTTATGGAAATATAGTTTGATGAGTTTATTATTTATTAATGTTGGTTGGATCTAACAAACTATTAATAAATAATAGTATAAATGGTTTAATTAGTTATCAACTAATCCGATTAGAGTTAATCTAGTGGAGATTATTTAATGATTAAAGTTTCGTAAAAAGATATTAGTTTCTAGGATTTGAAGTATAATTGATCAATTGATATTCATTGAGATGATATCATAATAATTAAGTTGTGTAATAGAGAGTTATTTGAAAAGAATGATGAATGTGGTCATTATAGATAAGATTCCCAACATAGCTTATTATTAAATATTAACAAGTTATTATTATTGAACTATGAATATGAATATTTGTGTACTAGATTATAGTTGACCTTAATCTTACAGAATTCTAATTAGTTATTAGTCAACTGATATTAATTGGAACAATGCTATGGTTATGCAACTATTAATTAAATCAATTAACTAGAGTTAATTAGATTTAATTAATAATTAGATCAATTAACTAGAGTTAATTAGATTTAATTAATAATTAAATTATGTAATAGAGATTTAATTGATATAATTCTTTTAACAAGATTGTAAAAAAAATATTGATATCAAAGTTGATAAGTCTTATTCTAATAACTTGAATATTGACTTAGATATTTTAACGGTTATTAGTGACAATTTAATAATGATTATAATTAAGAGGCTTAAGTGTTAGAGATACTTAATTGAGTTTTAACTATTAAAATATTAATGGATCATGGAATTGTGCACCTAAGTTAATTAGTGGATTAGATTGATCATTTTAATTAAGTTATAATCTTCTTATTGGAAGATTGATAATTGGTTCTTTTATGAGAAAATAATGATCTTTGATTATCTCGAAAAGTTGAAGTAACCTTAAAGAAGAGTTAATCAATTAGAATATAGATCATAGTTAAATCAAGAGAACAATTAAAGGTCAATGATAATCAGTTTAGTGAATATTTATCTTTAAGTTATTCTTAAAGTATTATTTTTAATTAATGGAAGAATAATGCTATTAGAGAACAAATGGGTTGACTTGTAGGTCAAATGACGAAACTTAAGACACTTGAAAATATACTTGCAAACAAAAAATTGGAAACCTCTACACTTGATTCAACTATGTAATATAGCAAAACCAAAACATGTGTTTGCATTGTGTATTCTATATGCTTCTTGTTTTGGGTTTTGGGTTAACTAGTGTTGACCAGTCCTAGGTTGTTACCAGAGGCTCGGAGGTTATGAGATGTGATGACATGTTGATTTTATTTGGTCTTGATCTTTATAAGCTCCACTATGGTAATGTGATCGTATGCTCTATGAAATGTTTACTGATTTTTATTGTTCATCAGTCTTCATGTGTGAAGCTGAGATGTATTTGTATGAAACACTCAAACTAATCATTTTTGAGTCATCGATCAGTTATCCTTAGTTTATTTTCTAGTCGCCATGATGGGACTGGAATGTGAATTTATTTCTTGATGATGTCATGTTGTGATATGTTTGACTCAACCATTTTGGAGTCTTCGATCAGTATGATTTTGAGATGTTATTGGTTGTTTGTTCAGAACCAATAGATATGGTGATTTATTTTGAGATATATTTTGGTTATTGAGAACCAATGATTATTATTATTATCAGTGATGCCTTCAGTGGCCAATAGAGAACTGTTGTAGTCATGATTTTCTATGGATGCTTTTTCAGATGCTCATGGAGATTTGATGATTCTTATCTTGGAGATTTGATGATTCTTCTTATTATGGATTTTTGATGCTTTTATCATGGTTATTTGATGATTATTTTTATGGATTATCTTTTGAATTTTCTTTACAGTTGCTTGTACAAGACTGTGGTGATTTATGATTCCATGAGCTTAGGGTAGGTAATCTACTTGTAGTGTCGGGAAGTGGCTTGGAATGGGGGTCAGGGCCCTAAGTAGCTGCCAGGGTAACTCATTGTAAGTTTTGTTAATAAGTGATAACATTTACACACTAAATGGAGATTAAATAAACCTAAAAAGATAATTGTTTTGGTTCTCGCCCATGCTTTGAGCGCTTGTACAGGCTAGGATGGGAGTAGTGAGAATGCATGGTTGCGACCGTGCATTCCGTAGTATGCCTCATCAGTATGAGAGGATAGTAGTGGCCG
This sequence comes from Cupressus sempervirens, assembly GCA_028749045.1. Classification (NCBI taxonomy): domain Eukaryota; kingdom Viridiplantae; phylum Streptophyta; class Pinopsida; order Cupressales; family Cupressaceae; genus Cupressus; species Cupressus sempervirens. The sequence goes on along the minus strand of CM053789.1, from coordinate 107,856,496 downwards.
CATGAGATCAGTATGGACCTATGGAGTTTAGCTAACTGCCAGGGTAACTTGTACGTGATAATTGCGATGACACTTTCCCACTTGCATAGTAGGTTTCCTACATGTCATTGTGTGCCACTGGGAATTAGATGTCAGTTTTTTGTGATGGAACCTTTGAGTTAGTATACTTTTAAGATTCCTGAACTTCTAGAGATTTGTGCTATGTGTTTCAGGATAGCCTGTATGGGACTTGAGATTATCTCCTCAGCACAGTGGGAGTGGACCACTTAGGTACCATGCGATCAGGTGGTAGTGTATTTTTGATGACGGGCCACACCACCCGTACCAAGTAACAACCAAAAATGCAACAAGATGGAGATGGAGAGATGACAAAAAAAATGCTTCATAAAGCATCCATTAATACTTGAAATCCACTAGAAGAGATTACATTTGAAAAGCTTACAATTCAAGAACTTCTATTTCTCGAACTTCCATTAGAAGAGCTTCCATTTCTTCAACTTGATTACAAATCATAATAGGCCTTTCTTAAATAGGCACTTCTAACCCAAGACATTACAAACACAACCAATGTGGGATAAAAGGTAAATACAACTACCTTTAAATAAATATTAAATTCCCACCCAAATACAACTAAGCACCCAACAAATATTAAATACATGATTTAAGGATCTTTCCACAAACTTCTAAATTGCCACCTATACACCTTGATTAATGGAATGACAACTATTTTTATTATTTTTCTTTTTACGCCACCTATGCGCCTCGAAAATAGAAATCTCCTTTTCCTTTCTTTTCTCCTTTTTATTTTTTATTATTTCTCCTCTAATTTTTGTCACTTTCTCTCTCCTCCACAATCTATTTTTTTTATTTTATTTTTATTTTTTTCCTTTTTTTTTCCTCTCTCTTTTTTTTTTTTTCTAATAATTTAATTTTCCCATGTAAGATGCTCCTACATCAATTTTCCACTCTTATCATTTGAGATCCATTCGAGACATCGTGGTTGGAGTATTCTTGGTTGGTATTTATCTTCATTATGTTCTTGGATCATTATGATAGATGATATACCTTGTGATGGATGTATTTGCTGGTATGTTCCTTACATTGATGATTTGCATATGTTAGATGATGGTATCCTATGCTTTACTTTACATGTTAGTAGGATGTTTTAGGAGTGACATTCCTACTATGATAATATTGATGATCTCTTCGGTGCTTTAGAATGTTATGCAAGGAGGGATGGCTAAGATCCACGATGGTCTAATGATGCTATTTATAGTTGGGAGGAACCATGCAGTTAGTTTATTTTGTTTGATCTTTATGATGGATGTATATGTATTCTATGATGATGTATCATGTGATTTTATCTACTTTGATGTATTATATGATTATCTCTACTTTGATGTATCATGGATTGGAATAGGGTGATGTACCTTATTTCACATATGTATATTCTTTTAAGCCTCCATACCCTATGACATGTACAGTGGATGATTGAGCATTTGGAAATGTAATGTATGAACATTGGACTTATCATTATTATTCATGTGGATGTTGTACTATATGGATTCATGTATGTTAGTTAGTTTAGATGTAACTCAATGTTAAGGGATTCTTAAAGAATGAAATCAGTTATGTATGTTATGTTTACTTTTAGATGGACATTGCTATTGCTTCTGTTATTATGTACAAGTTATATGTGGTATTTACTTTCATGTTAAAAAAAAAAAAAAGGTTACCAAACTTAGTGAAATTCTAGGTTACTTCTTTGGATCCCTTGGCGGGGCATTACAATTTATATGATTTGCTTCTAGTGGAGTTTCCAAAGAATATGCCTTCATCACTCTTTGCATCAAACTTTCCATTTCTATTATCTTTAAGAATATAGCATTTACAACCAAATACTTTGAAATGTTTAACATTGGGTGAGTGACCATACCATAATTCAAAAGGTGTTGCATTTGTACCTTTCTTGACTTGAACTCTATTCAGTGTGTAGAGTGCAGTACTTACAACTTCTCTCCAGTACTTTAGAGAAATATTTTTCTCCATCATCAAGGTTCTAGCACTGTCAATCATTGACCTTTTATTTCTTTCAGAAATACCATTCTATGGTGGATTTCTTGGTGCCAATATTTTCCTTTTGATGCCTTTTTCATTGAAGAATATCTCAAACTCTTTTGATGTAAACTCACCTCCTCTATCTAACCTTAAGCATTTTGGATTCTTTCCTATTTCCTTCTCAACTCTTGCATCATATTTTTTCTTAAAAAACATAGGAGTCTTCATCTTGGAATAGTCATCTACATATAGCATTATGTATCTATCTCCTAGGTAGCTTTGCACTTCTATTGGACCACATAAGTCTATATGGACTAACTCTAATACTTCTTTGAAAGTGTATGTTTTTCTTTTGAAGCTAGACATAGTCATTTTTCCTAGTTGACATTGTTTGCACATTGTGTTTTGAGGTTTCTTTAATTTGGGCAACCCTCGAACCTTCTTCTTCTTGCCGATACTAATCAGATTATCAAAGTTAACATGACACATCCTTTTATGCCACAACCACACATCATTAAGTCTAACAACAAGACATGTTGCATCTTCCATATCTAGGTAAAATAGATTAATCCTAGTTTTTTCACCTTTTCCTATCATATTTCTATTAGTGTCATAAATCTTGATAGTTTTGTTTCCAAACTCTACTTTGCAACCTACATTGCCTAACTATGGTATACTCAATAAGTTCTAGTTCAATCCTTCAACATAGTATGCATTATCACATAAAATTTCCTATGTGATTTTAATAGAGCCTTTTCCTTTCTTTTGACATGGAGCATCATTACCAAATCCAACACTATTTTCATCATATTGATTAAAGGTAATGAACTTACTTTTATCTCCTATCATGTGATCTGAGCATCCACTATCTATGATCCACTTGTCATTCTTATTCAGACAGGTAACCATTGTTGTTTCTTCATCTTCATCTTTATCTAATTCATCCTTCATGACCACATAGACTACTTCATCATCATTCTCACCATAATCTTCTTCAACAATGTAGCATCCCTTGCCTTTTTCCTTATAGTCTTTGCTATCATCTTCTCTCTTGTTCTTGTACTTGTTTCCTTTTTTGTAGTTCTTCTTCTATGTACATCTTGCAACAATATGGCCTACTTTATTTCAATTGAAACATATGATAGGGAGCTTACCCTTGAATTTACCTTAGCCTCTATGAAATTTTCTTGCCAGTGGTGCTTCCAACTATTCCACATCTTTCTCATCTGTGTTGCTATCGTTGGATGCATGTTCTCCCTTTCTTCTCTTCTTACTTGATGTATCCTCCTTAGTGTATTTTATTGTCATCTTGTCCTTGAAAGTAGATTCAAGGTTCTCAAGTTTGTAGTTGTCAAGATTGGATAGTTCAAATGCAGTAAGTTTTCCCACTATTCCTCCAAAGATTAGTGTGTTTCCTTGTACACACCTTAGCTCTTGGATGGCTAAAAAACTAATAGCATAAATAGGAAACATAGTTCTTAAGTATTTGTTGATGAAAATTTATTCTTCCAATTGACCACCTAAAATTCTTATTGCACTTACCAATTCTTTTATTCTTGTAGCATATTGAGCAACATTTTCACCTTCCTTCATTTTTATGTCATCAAACTTTCCTCTTAGGCTTTCTCTCTTTTCTCTCTAGACATTCTAATCTCCTCCATAGATATCTGATAAGGCTTTCCACATCTTGAATGCAGTATCATAATCTTTGATATCATCATATTCTGCATAACTGAGTGCAAAGGAAATTTCCAACATTGCTTGATTATGCTCCTTCTTTTTGCTAAAATCATCTATAGTAAGATGTCTAGCTAGATTTACATGTTCTATTCCAATTGAAGTTAGTACATAGTCACCTATTGATCCAAGGTGCAATCTCATTAGACTCTGCCATGCAACAAAGTTGTCTTTATTGAGCTTGAGAACTTCTCTCTTGGACATCTTGATCTTCACGCTTCTAGTACCTTGAAACTAAATTAGTAGATGACTATGATACCAATTGCTAGAAATGCTTTAGAATAACTAAGAGCCAGGGGGGGGTGAATTAGTTATTCAAGGTTCAAATGTCCTATTCAAACTTTTCACTAAGTATAGTGGGCCCATTCATTCATTCATTCATCCAAGCTTTAACTTTTCTAACTAGCAAGTTATTGTAAATCAACATGCAAGAATAAAACATAAAAGCTTAACACATAACATAGTGATTTACATGGAAACCCAATTTGAAGAAAACCACTAGTAATATGCTACTCAATTTTCACTCTTCTAAAGTGATACCATATGAAAGGCCTGCCATGTTAAAGGCTTACAACACATTGTTAAATGTGACCTTGTTAAAGGATTTAACCACCCTATTAGAAGTGGATCTAGTTAGAGGACTTTAGGACATTCAATTAGAACACCACCATGTTAAAGGATTTACAAATGACTATTAAACCAACCTAAGTCCATAAGATTTTCTTATCTAATATAATTGCTAGAGAGTATTAGAAAATCTTTGACCTAACTACAACATACAACTTAACTTGTAGATCTTAGATCACTTCTCAACTCATACCATTGCCTGGCATTCAATCTCTACAACTCTAGAAAACTTTCCCTCCTTTCAAGCTTAGTCTTCTTGACTAAGCTCAGTGTACTAGTGTAATCATTTCTTCATGATCACTTGTAGAAGAAAAGCCTCTATGCTCTTCCCTCCTCTAGATGTCTTCTCCTTGACACCCTTCTAACCACTTCATAGTTTAGCTCTTTGGCACCAGAAACATTAGTAGCATTTACTTCTTGGTCTATGAATCCTTAAATAGAATCCTTGGAGTCCCTTTCATCCTCAATTCTTCCATTCCTTAATTTCAATTCATATGGATTAGGCAAGATTCATTGTATCTAACTCGTATTTTCTTTCCTCTAGAAACTTCTTGAATAATCCTCTTGAATTTGCCTAAAAATGGTTTACATGGAATTCTATGCCAGTAACTCATCATTCTTATCTTCCAACTAGTTCACAAAATTCAAGGTAACCACTTTGCTAGCTCAGATTTGGTGAATTTTTATTATTTGAAATAATGTAGTTTCTCAGCACTATTGAAATACTAGTGCTCAGCACATACTATGTTACTCAGCATCGACTGTGTTTTTCCTGATGCTCAGCACCTAAAGATCACTCGGCACCAACTAGGATTTTCCAATGCCTGGACCTAAACTTCACTCTGCACACACTAGAGTTTCTTGTTACTCAGCTCCAACTGAAAATTTTCTCAACTTAAACTAATTTCCTTAGCATCTACTAATGATCTTAGTTTAAGCTTTGTAGTCAACCTTGTTACAACTTTTTCCTCCAATTTTTCTAAGTGTGACCAACCTATGCATCTTTGAGTATGTTATCAATACATTATTTAACCATTGTCTTAACTGATCATTGCACTTTATTACAACATCATAACTCAACCTTTCCCTTTGGTGCTATTGTTACTTCTTCTTGATCAAATCCTCTTCATCAATAACCTAAGTGATAGTAATTGGATCTTATAAGTAAATGTCATCCCTAAAAAGAGTAGGTTTGGCATCAATGACAAAACAATGATTGAAAACAACAATCTTCCTTCTTTGCAATAATCTCCCTCTTTGATCTTTATTTATGAGCTTTTCAATCAAATTTCCAACAAAAAAATGTGCCAGTACTCTATCAAATTAATGAATACATTGCTGAAATGTGAGAAAATTATATTAGTATCATTGATAATTATTTTGATGCATTCAAGGAGAAAATGAATAACATATTTTGAATCCCCAAGAAACTAGTTGAGGATTCTAAAGATGATGTTTGTTTTATCGTAGATAGTGACAAGGTGTACATTCAGCTAGTTAGGCCTAGAAGTGTGTGGCTAAAACCTCTTGGATATGAGGTTAATATTGATCCCAAGGAAGCCTATTTTGGCACATATGATGAGGTTAAGGGTAGGATAGAACTGGAGATTAAGATCTCCCAAGTGATTAACAAAGGAAAGAATAGGATTGCCAAGTTGAAAAAAAGTTTGACTCTTCTGTTAACCAAGGGAAAAGGTGAGGATGAAGAGGTAGAGGATGAAGAATAGTTAGAGAAGGAAGAACCAGTAAAGGAGAAGGGTAAGGTAATCATGACCAAACTTGCTAAGTCATCCACTACAGTGTTCACCAGAAGATCCTCTCGGAAGAAATCAAACAAGGAAGGAGGAGATATAATATTCAGAAAACCTCCACCCACCTTCCAAGAAAGATTGAAAGATTTGGAGTCAAGGGCTAGCATAACCAATTTCAAGGCACTGAAATATGAGTTCAAGACTAAAGAAGAGCAGAAGTAGATTAAGGATTTGGTGATAGAAAAAATGGTCAAGTGGAAATACTCACCAGATCAACTTGCACTTTAGATTCTAAGTGTTTTAATAGATAATATTAAGCTAAGATGGGAATTTTCTAAGAAAAATACTAAAGAAATCTATGATAAAACCCTAAGGTAGCTTATGCCAAGTTTAAATGACAAGGAGGTGAAAGAATCTTTGAAGAGAAATGAGGAAAAATTAACTATAAGATTCAACACTTGTCTAGTATTGATGAAGGATATTGAGCATGTGGTGAAGAATGCCACAAACACTTGGAAGAATATATATCTTCTTCAAAAATTGAGTGATTCTTTTGTAAGTGTCAATGATAAATATAATAATGATGATTAGGAAGATAAATATGAAGAGAAAGATGATGAAGATGTAACTCCTTTTCATAATAGTTCATCTACTAAAATATAGACTCTTCCCTCTTCAAAATTTTTGGACACAATAGTTTTGGATACATCAATTTTGGATACTTCAAGTATTTTTGCTACTAGTTCAACGAGTGCAGTATCAATGTTTGCAGCAAGTCCTACCATTTCTACTATTGTTTCCATTCCTAGTACACAAGTAATAAGTGCAAGAACAGTTGAGGCCAAACCTCAACTGAGCACAAATTTTTTGAGTAAAGGAAAAGAAAAGGAGGAGGATGTGGATATTGATGAGGAAATTGTGATTCCAAATTGGGATACTTCCAAACTCAATCTAGGTCAGATCCAGAACTTTGGAGAATTACTTCGAAAGAAAGCTAAGCAAAAAAGGCTTCGAGAAGAAAGAGATAAGGAATTCAAAATCATTGAGGATACAAAGAATATTTTGGTAGAGCCTCTAGGTATAGAGGTTGATTCTTCTCAACTAATTTTGTATCAGTTGGCAAATGTAGTCTGGAAATATAGTGAAAATTTGGATGTATATGATAAATTGTTATAGAAAGTAGAGAAAACGTTCGAGAATATAGTTTTGGAACTTATTGCTAAACAAATTGTTGTTCGCCAAGTAGAACTCTCTACTATTTTGGGCTCTCTGGAAACCTCTTGCACTAATATAACTTTACATTTTGGTAAATTGTGTGATATTTAAATATTTACTAAGGAAATAAAGGAAAAATTGTCCAAGATTGATGATGATTGTAAGGCAAGTGCACAACAATTGTAGCTTGACTCAAGCTTAAGCTCTACACATTTTAATAAGATTCATTTTTTGTTAGATATGTAGGCAGAATTGCTTAGAAAAGAGGCAAGAATTAGATCTACATTTGTAGTTATCCAAAATATGATTCTCCCTAACATGGATGCACTAAAAAATCATATTACACATTCAAAAACCTTGCTCCATGACAATAATTTCTCTATTACACACCACATGATTGAATTGTTAGTAGAAGTGTAGAGTGCACTGCGCACATGCAAGGTCTTGTGAGAGAGCTGGGACAAGACTTTGGCACTCATATTGAAGGTACAATCAAACTTCTTTTCTCATTTTTGCATTACAATGTAAATATATGGAATACATATTTTGCATTAATCTCAAAAAGGGGGAGAAAGATGTAAAAAGTCGTAAAGAAAATAAAGAAAATAGGGGAGAAAGGTGTGAGAAGATTGAATAAGGAAAATATTGAAAGAAGATTGTACAACAAGTATATATTGTATATAGAGATGTACATTATACTATATATTATACTATAGAGGAGCATTATCATGTACAAAAATATATCTCTTACAAAACCAATTTTGAAAAATCTCAAAAATAGTATATTCTACTGCGTTGGAATCAGAAGGTGATGGATAAAGGTATTCAAGAATATTTTCAATTTAGTTTTTATTGATAAGTGTTTTTGTCACTAATTCCAAAGGGGGAGATTGTTGACATAATAGTCAAATTTGTTATTAGTCACATACACTTTTTCAGATTGTAAGTATCGACCAAGCTTATTGTATAATTAACAATGTTAACCAAGCATTTCAGTTGTTATCAAGTTCTATAGTTGCTACCAAGTCCTTTGAAAAAATTTTAGTATGTGCCAAGTAGTCACCACTATTGTGAAGACCAACAGTGTGAACCGAGCATCTCAGTCTATGCCGAGTTTACTAGTGTAAACCAAGTTGTGCAGTACTTATCAAGTTTGTAGTTGATGTTATGCAAGTCCAATGTTAATGGACTATTTAGTGTTAACCAAGTGATTTAGTTTATACCAAGATCATAGTGGAAGCATTGATTGAGCCATGCAGTGTGAATCAAGTGATTTAATTTATATGCCGAGTTTTACAACATTCACCAAGTCACCAGTGCAGACCAATTTCAAGACTACTAGGAAGTGATCAGTATGGACCAAGCTTCTATGTCTACGAAGTGCATGATGATGTTGAGCATTAATAGTGGGTGTCAAGTATCAGAACATCACTAAGTTATTCTTTAGGACCCAAGTTTCTACACTTTGGCCTACTTTGTAATTTTTGTTTAAACTAGTATATTGGCCATCTTTACAATTATATAATTATATTGGTATATATGTAATGTATTTACTCATATCCAAAGTATGAGTAGAGAATGAAATGTAATTGAATGTAATGAGAGAAGAATAGAAGAGTGAATTATAAAGGCTATAGTAGTATAAGGAGAAACAAAGATATACATATCACAGTAAGGTGATTTGTACATAGAAAGGAATCTCACTTAGCAAACCAAGTTGCAGATCAAAGATTAGCTACTACTTCATCCTAATAGGTGGATCAGTCAAATACTTTAACAAGGTAAATTTAATAGTCTTATGTAAATCTCTTTACCAAGGGCATACTTCATTGTATGTTTGTAAATCCTTTAACAAGGTGGACCTAATAGTCCTTATTGCTTCTAACAAGGAAGATCATTAGAAGTGATAAATGTAAGCTTGAATAGGCCAACTTTATATTGCAATACTAAAGCTTGTGGGTATCATCCCCACTTGAGATTTACTCTCTATTTGGAAGGTTTTTGGATCATAAAATCTTGTGTTAAATTTTTATGTATGCTTTCATGTTTTTAGTTTCTCATGCATGCATGCAAATAAAAATTCACATAAAGGATTAATTTTTAATTGGTATAAAAGTTCTAAGATTTACTGATTCACTCCTCCTCTCTCAGTAACTTAACATTTCTTAATATTTCCAACATACATACATACATACATACATACATACATACATACGCATATCTATATATGCATGCACATACATATGTACATGTATATGTGTATATATACATTTATATAAATGTATGTATACATGCATATTGTAGTATATTAAAATTTTAGTTCATATATACATGTGTTTGTGTGTTTAAATCTTTACCTTATCTCTAATAATTTAATTGCAATTAATTAAACCTTTACATTAGTTCCAATGGGTTTTGGTCATATATATGAACCCTAATATAAACTTCACCAAGTGACCTCCTTGCCCTAATCTTGAGAGTCTAATTACACTTTGGCTATTTAACCTAATCTAATTTAAATAAATATAATCATGCCATCCTAACCCTAGAAATGTCATTTAACACAATGATAACCCTCATGTAAATTTAATCCTAATCTTAACTCTAAACATTATATATTTACCCTAGAAAGGACAGATTGATTATAGCCATAACCATAAAATCTAAGGTGTACTATAGAAACATAAACTATTAAACCTAAAGTTATATCATTTTAAACCAAAAATTATCCCTAAACCCAACCATGATGTGAAGACTAACTATAAACTTTTATACCATGACCCTCACTTCTTAACCCTAAAAAATAGGCTACTTTACATGAATCCTAACTAAAAACTTTAATCTAGATTTGTACACTAACCCTAAAAATTTAATCCTAAAGATCCAAGTAAACATTATATTAACTTTCCCTAACATTGATCATGATTCTAATGATATAGTTCTAGAAATCCTAACCACAATCCTAACTCTAAGCCTAACCATGTAGTTCTATAGTTCCATAACATAAATTTACCTTTTAATCCTTAGTATTACTAAGCTAGGTAATGGGCTAATTATATTAACTTACTTTGTGTTCTATCTACAAAGTGTTTTGGATGTGCTATTTTCATACCTCTCTCTTCATCTTTGATCTATATAGTGTCTCTTCTATTGGAAGAAATATATGACTAGTTGGTCCAATATTCAACAACCTATCTTCCGACATCTTCATAAATTATATCCCTTTGAGGAAGTTGACAAATATTAACACAATTCTTTTCAATGTTCTCAACAAGAAAATTTATTCTCTTTATATATCTTTGAATAGTTCTTCTAGATAGATTGAGCATTTTAGAAATTGCTCAAACTTGGTTTTTTTGTGAGAAGTCCTTTTTCGTAATCATAGTCATCAATGCTCTTCACACAACACTTAAATCAACTACTTGATTTCTTTTTTCAATAACATTTAATGCATCTCTCAAATTTTGAACTATTATTGCCTTCCCATTATCTCTAGAGCTTTTCTTATTGTTCACACCTAACAACTGTAGGATAGGATTCATTTCTCTTTTCCTAAATAATATGAGAAATAATTGTGTTTTACCAATCAAAGATTTATTTTTAAAAAATTCCTCCCACATATATTTCTTAGGTGTAGCTTGATTGTACTTTCAGGCATCATGTGTTCAAATGATTCAATTTCTCTTAAAAAAGAGTCTTTGTCCATCTTGATCAAATTTTCTAGCCGTAAACCATATTTTTCGAATGTCCTACTACTTCCTGGAACTTCAATAGGATCTTCTTCAACTTCAATCAATTTATCTTAAATTAGTGGCCCTATATTACATTTTTTCCATCCTTTCTTTTGGTCATCTTTGACTCAACCATATATTTTTGCTCTTTTCAATTTATTCCCCATTGCACAAAAACTTGAATAGAGAGCTTGATATCCCCTGCATACAAAATACTTCCTAATTTAATTACATAAATGCTGGTAGATCATAGACAATTTAGAAAAAACTTTCAATATTAGAAGGTTATTATATTTGACTTTCTGTAACACTACAAAATCCTAAGACAAGTAGTTGCATTAAAGCATTCCCAAATTTAGACTAAACAATTTATTAAATATATTAAATATTTTAAAACATCTAAATAGACTCTAATAATTTATTTAACTCAAATTAATTAATAGATTTTAAAAAAACAATAAATTTAATTAATCAATGTCAACACAAAAACAACTTTAAAAATCTAATTTCTAAATATTTCTTAAATAAAGTTTCATTTAAAACTTTACTTTTTTACTATTACAAATGTAATTATGAATTAAATATAATAATTAAAACAATAAAACTTTACCTTTAAAATAAAAAATGTATTTTATTGAATTAAATATAACAATTTAAAAATAAAAGTTTACCTTTTAAATAAAAAACATATTTTATTGTTTAAAATAAAATATTACATTTCAAAGAGAAAATCTATTTTATTGTTTAAACTTTATCGAATTAAATTTAACAATTTAAAAATAAAACTTTACCTTTAAAATAAAAGAACCTATTTTATTGAATTAATAAAAAATAAAACAATACAAGGGGCCTAGTTATATTAATTAAATGTGTGTGTATATATATATATATATATATATATATATATATATATATATATATATATATTTATCTTGATTTATTTTTATCAAATATATTTAAAATAAAATATGAAATACTTACATTAGAAATCATAGTAAACAAAAGAAAGATATATTATTATTTGATTAATTTAACTATAATTAATTTAGAGATTTTTTAAAACAATAATCTAGATGTAATTTTACAATTTTTTATTCAAATTGCTTGCCAACCAAGTCATATGCCTAATCTTGCATGAGAAATTTTTGTGTCATCTTGATCCGGCCAGAACTATCTACGTGTCATCTATTGTGACAATTGCTTTCATGTTTTTTTCAATTCTAAAGAACTTAGCACTTCAGAGGCCAATTTCATCATTAGAATTAGGGTTTCAAAAAAAAAAACAATACCACTGGATAGAGCTTGTAGTCAAAATTATGCCACTATAATTTGTTTTATAGGTGGCCCAATATTGATTACAATAATTGCAAATTAATGTAAGTAGTTATTTCAACATTGAAGATGATGCACATTCAGAAAAATATAAAAATTAGTAGATCATAAGAAAAAAATTGAAAAATGATTAAGTATTCTAGAGGAGGGAGTCCTCTTCAATAATATATAACATTTTTAATTGTTAACATAGATTTACTAGGGAAAAGATGGTGGGAACAAAAAACTGTTAAATTATAAAAAGTTCAACTTTAAATAGCTATAACTGATAAAATATACAATACTTTTGAAAATTTCTTTTTGATAGTTCTAGATACACATCTTGCCAACGACATAGTTCAAATTTAGATAAAAATACATTTATTTGCAGTTATTTATGTGATAGGAACTATGACTCTTAATTTGCTCAATTTTTAAGACTGTCAAAAAAGCTCATTGCAAATTATAAAAAAATACTATTTTTACTTTATATATGTGTGTGTGTGTGTGTGAGTAATCCTTTTATAGAAATTTCATCAGTTTACACCAAATTAAAATTCAAAACAGAAATATGACTTTTACATTGTTGAAGTTTAACACTTTTTTTGATGTTAGCCTTTTCCTTTGTAAAAGGCTAACACATGTTTGCACTTTTACCCATGAAATTATGTACATTGATTTCACTTTCTCTTGAATATATATATAGGGGTCAGCACATCCTAGTGAGCATCTTGATAGTCAATCTTCAGACCGCACCATGAGGACATGTCATGATTATAGATCTGCACCTGACAATCTATAGTTTTTTATATTATATATTATTTGATATAGATTTTCATATAGATTATGTATAGGTTTTTACTATTTATTATTTGATCTAGATTTCCATCCAAGTTATACATATTTGATGATTGACATACATATATACTATGCTCTTATATGTTAGATTATGTTGGATTATGTTAGACTATGTTCTTTTACATGTTAGATTATGTTGGATAGTGTTCTATTATGCTAGATATTATGTTAGATTATGTTGAATTATGTTGGATTATATTAGGTTATGTTCTTTGACATGTTAGATAATATCAAGGATAACATTCTATTATCTAGAAATTATGTTAGATTATGATAGATTATGTTAGATTACATCTTATATTATGTTACATTATGTTGGTTTATGAAATTGGTGTATGTACACATGAAATTGGTTAGGGTTAAGGTTAAGTAATTAACTTTAGATAATTCCTAATTATGCAAGTGATATTTAGATATAAATAAAGTCTAGTCCTAATCTCACCCCCTTAAGACAAGCGTTCAAATTTCTTCCCCTCAAGGCACATTTTTTAATTAGTTTCATACAAGTTCCTAAATTCTATAATTAGTTACAAATCACAATTCAAATTTCACAAGTTAAATGAAAGAGTAAAAGTAATATATAATTAGTTACAAGTCTTAATTTCATCCCTTTAAGACACGAGTCCTAATTTGATCCCCTTATGACAAGTGTTCGAATTTCTTCACCTTCAAAGGTACATTTCCTAATTTGTTGGATACAAGTTCCTAATTTCTATAATTAGATACAAATCATAATTTAAACTTCACAAGTTAAATGAAAGAGTAAAAGTAATATATAATTAGTTACAAGTCCTAATTTCATTCCCTTAAGACACAAGTCCTAATTAGTTGCATACAAGTTCCTAATTTCTATAATTAGTTACAAACCAAAATTTAAACTTCACAAGTTAAATGAAAGAGTAAAAGTAATATATAATTAGTTAGAAGTCCTAATTTTGTCCTCATAAGAAAAATATCCTAATTTAATCCCCTTAAGATAAGTGTTCAATTTTCTTCCCCTTCAAAGGTACATGTCATAATTAGTTGTATACAAGTTCCTAATTTATATAATTAGTTAAAAATCAAAATTTAAACTTCACAAGTTAATTGAAAGAGTAAAAGTAATATATAATTAATTCAAGTAAATTTCAAATTGGAAATCATCAAGTTCAACTAAATTTCAAATTGTTGAGCCATATTTCAAATTTGAAATAGTTCAATCAAATTTCAAAATGTTCAAGTTGTTTCAAATTAAAAGTTATTTCTATCTCGTATCAAGTGGGTCAGCTCATTGTTGGATAACATTTAATATTTTCCCATGGTCATCAATATCGAGCCTCCACTTATGTATTCCAAGTCCTTTGACTCAATGAAGAGTTAGACCAGTGACAATAGCATGGTTACTATACTGATATACCTTATTGTTAGGTTGATAATTAGTGAAATGAATCCCATTCTTAAGTATTATATTTTGCTTCAAATATGTTCCTTGTACAACAACAAAACCTACATGCAGGTCAATCAAATAAATCAATAAATTTCAACTCATATAAAACCTAGATGTACATACACATACATGATTAAACTATATACTAACCTCTAGGAAACATAATTCCATCACTTATTTCAGTCTCTTTTAGCTTCTCACTTTTTATGGTGCAATGCAATAAATAATACCTAATACCTTCTACATTTCCAAATTTTTCCATGACTACAAAAATATTTCATGGACATGAAGTATATGTATATAAATCCTACATGTCATGTACATGAGTATATATAAAATAAATTAATGAAAATTATTAAATACATAGCAACTTTGATCAATCCTAAAATATAGTCATAATCACTAGAAATCAATGGTATATCATTTTTTGGAAATATTATGAAAGGCTAAGTTATTGAGAGTGGAGGGGTGAATCAATAACTATAAATCTTCTATCTTCAATTACCCAATTAATCCTTTGCATATTTTATTATCTAATTGCATGCATAAGAAACTGAAAATATGAAAGCATACATAACACTTTGACAAATAGATTTGGTGACCCAGAAACCTTCGAAATAGAAAGTAAAACTGGGCTGGGGATGATACCCACAAACTTTAGTAGTGCAATATAAAGTTTTCCTATTAAGGCTTACATTTATCACTTCTAATGATCTGCCTTGTTAGGAGCAATAAGGATTGCTAGGTCCACCTTGTTAAAGGATTTACAAACATAAATGAAGTATGCACTTAGTAAAGAGATTTGCATAATGCTGTTGAGTCTACCTTGTTAAAGGATTTGACTAATCGAACTGTTAGGATGATGTAGTAGCTGATCTTTGAACTGCAACTTGGTTTGCTAATTGAGATTCCTTTGTATGTACAAATGACCTTGTTGTGATAGATATATCTTTGTTGCTCCTTATACTATTGTAGACTTTGCAATTTAGTCTTTCTACTCTTCTTTGACTATATTCAATTAATTTTGATTCCTCTCATATATTTTGGATATGGTACAATACATTATGTAAATACCAATCCAATTATACAATTACAAAGTTAACCACAATACCAGTTTACACAAATATTATAATGTCAGCTCAAATGTAGACACTTGGGTTTTGAAGACTGACTCAATGAGGTTCTAATACTCGACATCCACTATCAATGCTCAAAATTTTCATGCACTTGGTAGATGCAGAAGCTTGGTCCATACTAATCAATTCCAAGTAGTCTTGAACTTGGTCTACATTAGTGATTCAATGAATACTATGAAACTCGACATAGAAACTAAATCATTTGTTTCATACTGTATAACTTAGTCAATGCTTTCACTATGAGGTCTGTATAAACTTAATCACTTAGTTAACACTGTGTATCTTAGTTAACACTAGACTCACATCACATCAATTGTGAACTCAATAAGCACTACATAGTTCAGTTTGCACTAGTAAACTTGGCATACACTTAGATGCACAGTTTACACTGGTGATCTTCACACTAGCTATATAACTAGTCAACACACACTAAAATTTGTCTAAAGGACTTAGTAGCAACTATAGATTTTAGTGACAACTTAAATGGTTGATAGGTACTTACACTCTGAATAAGTGTATGTTGTTAGTAACAAACTTGACTAATATCTCAACAATCTCCCCCTTTGGCATTAGTGATAAAAACACTTATCAGTCAAAATTGAATTCAAAAAGTTCTTGAATACCTCTATGCATCACCTTGTGATTCTGACTCAGTAGAGTATACTATTTGTGATATTTTTTAAAATTTTTTTTGTAAGATATATTTATTTATATTATACTATACATCTCCTTGCTAAACACAATATATACTAGCTATACACTTCTTCTTTTAATCTCACATCTTTCTCCCCTATTTTCTTTACAACTTTACATCTTTCTACAATACATTTCCTCCCCCATTCATAACTTTTTGCATCTTTCACCATCTTTATCCCCATTTTTGACATTAATGCCAAAGATTTATTCTATATATTTACATAGTAATGTCAAAATGAGACAAGAAGTTTGAGTGTACATTCAATATGAGTGCTAATGTTTTGTCCCAGTTGTTAGGATAAACCACATAGCCGACATGGTAGCCAACATGTTATGACCGACATATGGCCGAAATGTTAAAACCCTAAAGTGGTTTAATACTTGTATAAAAGGGCTTAGGGTTGGGTATTTTTTATAATGTTGTGATACGAAATTGGTTCTTGCGGCGGTATTGAGCTGTAAGGGATTACGGATTGTAATCAGGTTGTAATCACTAGATTGTAATAAGATCGGACTTTCTGTTTGGTGGACATAGCCCAGGGATTGGGTGAACCATGTTAAATCTTGGTGCCTTGTGTTCACTTATGTGTGTTCTATTATTTTTTGTTATTGGTTATATTTGCATGTAGTTTTTATTTCTGTCTGTGGTTTATCCTAACAAGTGGTATCAGAGCAAGGTTGTCTTTTAGTTATCCTCTGCAGGAAAGTCTCACGGTTAAGTGGGAGTCTCACAGTTGAGTGGGAGCGATGGCAGATGAGGGTAAGTTGAAGGTTGACACGTTTAATGGGCAAAACTTCCAGTTATGGAAGATGCAAATGGAAGACTATTTATATCAGAAGGATTTATGGAAGCCATTGGAAGTAAAAGCCAAGAATCAAGGAACTATTTCAGAGGCTGAATGGGATCTTTTGGATAGAAAGGCACTCTAAAGAATTCGATTATGCTTGGCACCATCGATGGCATTTAATATTACAAAAGCAAAGACGATAGAAGATTTGATGAAAACCCTAGCGACACTGTATGAAAAGCCCTCTGCTTCAAATAAGGTATTTCTCATGAAGCATTTATTTAATATGAAAATGGCAGAAGGTGGATCTATTGCAGATCATTTAAATGAGTTTAATACTATTACTAGTCAATTATCTTCTGTGGGTATCAATTTTGATGAAGAAATTAGGGCTCTCTTGATTTTGTGTTCTTTTCCCGAAAGCTGGAATGGCTTGGTAATGGCGGTGAGTAATTCTGTTCCTGGATCTAGTACCCTAAAATATGATGATGTGATCGATGTTATTTTAAGTGAGGAAACTTGTAGAAAATCCTCAGGTGGATCTACATCAGGAAGTGGTTTAAATGCACAAAGCAGGGGCAAAACGACTGAAAGAGGAAGTAACTCTGGAAATCATGGAAAATCAAGAGGAAAGTCAAAGGGGAGGAGGTCTCAATCAAGAGGACCAAATGATTGCTGGTACTATGGGAAACCAGGGCACAAAAAAAAAGATTGCTAAAATCGAAAGAAAAATGAACGAGATAAATCAGATGGAGACAAGGAGGCAAATGTGGTAAGTAACAAATCCGAAGAGGATGCTTTGCTTCTGTCTTTAGAGAGTGTTGATGATTCATGGGTTTTAGATTCTGGTGCTTCATTTAATGCTACACCTCATAGAGGTTATTTCATTGATTATGTTCAAGGGGATTTTGGGCTTGTTTATTTGGGGGATAATGAACCCTGTCAGATTGTTGGAAAGGGAAAAATTAAGATTAAGTTGCAGAATGGGAATCATTGGCTACTACATGAGGTAAGACATGTTCCAAAACTAAGTAGAAATTTAATTTCAGTAGGGTAACTCGGTGATGAGGGTTGTGTAGTTACTTTTAATGATAAAAATTGGAAGGTTTCAAAAGGTTCCCTTGTAGTAGCAAAAGGTGTGAAAGTAGGCACCTTATATCTTTGTACAGGTCATATTGTTCCTTCTACTTTGATTGTTTCAGAGAAAAATGAATATTCAGGAACAATTACTGCAGTTGAGCAGGGAGAACAAATAGCTGTTGTAGATTCTGTTATAGCGTTGTGGCACAATAGACTTGGGCACATGAGTGAGAAGGGTATGAAAGTACTTGATTCAAGGAAAGTTTTACCAGGTCTAAAATGTGTGAATATGGATTTTTGTGAAAGTTGTGTGTATGGAAAACAAAAGAGAGTGAGTTTTGTAAAGATAGGGAAGGAAAACAAAAATGAGAAATTAGAGCTTGTGCATACAGATGTATGGGGACCAGCCCAAGTATCTTCCCTTGGTGGCTCTCATTATTATGTTACATTTATTGATGATGCAACTAGAAAAGTATGGGTTTATTTCCTTAGATAGAAATCTGATGTATTTCAAACTTTTAAGAAATGGAAATGCTTGGTTGAAAATGAGACTGGTAAGAAATTAAAATGTCTCAGATCTGATAATGGTGGTGAGTATTATAGTCATGAATTTGAAGATTATTGCTCCACTAATGGTATTCGTAGACAAAAAATTGTTCCAAGGACTCCATAGGAAAATGGAGTGGCTGAATGCATTAACATGACTATAATGGAGCGCGCAAGGAGCATGCGGTTGCATGCTAGGTTGCCCTTACACATGTGGGTGGAGGCTATCAATACTATAGTATATTTGATTAATAGAGGTCCCTCTACTCCTTTGGGCTGTGGTATTCTAGAGGAAGCATGGACTGGTAATAAGGTGAGTTATTCTTTTCTCAAGACCTTCGGTTGTGAAGCTTTCGCTCATATAGACTCTGAAAATAGAACCAAGCTAGAAGCTAAATCAAAGAAATGTGTCTTTGCTGGATATGGAATTAATGAATTTGGTTATAGGCTTTGGGATTTTGAAAATCTTAAAATTATTAGAAGTCGGGATGTCATATTCAATGAGAAAGTGTTGTACAAAGATCTGTTGCAGCAACATGAGAAGAAAGAAGATGATTATGTAGTGCTGGATGATACTCCAAAAGCTTATGTTCTAGCCATTCCTCATGATGTGCAACAACTGCAACAACAAATACCACATACACCAGTGAATGTTAGACGGTCAATAAGGCAAATGAGACCTCCACAAAGGTTTTCTCCCTCTTTGTATTCTATTTTACTTACTGATGCTGGTGAACCTGAAAATTATGATGAAGCCGTGCAGATGGATACTAAGATTCAGTGGGAGTCTGCAATGAAAGATGAAATGGACTCTTTGCTGAAAAATAAGACATGGGATTTGTGCAAGTTTCCTGCAGGTAAAAAGGCTTTACAGAATAAATGGGTTTACAGGTTGAAAGAAGAGGAAGGAGGTAAGAAAAGATTTAAGGCCAGGTTAGTTGTAAAAGGATTTGCACAAGAAAAGGGAATTGATTTTGATGATATATTTTCTCCTATTGTTAAAATGACTTCTATTCGTATTGAGTCTTGTGGCTACTGAAGATTTGCATTTAGAGAAGGTGGATGTTAAAATAGCCTTTTTTCATGGTGATTTGAATGAAGAAATATATATGGCTCAACCACAGGGTTTTGAGGTCAAAGGTAAGGAGAACTTAGTGTGCAAATTGAAGAAAAGTTTATATGGCTTGAAGCAAGCACCTCGGCAATGGTATTTGAAATTTGACAGTTTTATGCATGAGCATGGATATAATAGGTGTCATTCAGATTATTGTGTTTATTTTAAGAGGTTGGATGATGATAGCTACATTATTTTATGTTTATATGTTGATGATATGCTTGTAGCTAGGTCTAACATGGATCATATTAAGGGGCTAAAATGCCAATTAGCACATGCATTTTCTATGAAGGATTTGGGGGCAGCAAAACAAATCCTTGGTATGAAGATTTGCAGAGATAGGAAGAACAGAACATTGACACTATCTCAAGCTGATTATGTTGAGAAGGTGTTGCAACGTTTCTCTATGGAGAATGCTAAAGCTGTCAGCACACCTTTACCTGGTCATTTTAAATTGACTAGGGAGATGTGTCCCAAGACACAAGAAGAGGAGGATAAGATGTCCAAGGTAATATATGCTTTAGCTGTAGGAAGTTTCATGTTTGCTATGGTATGCACTAGGCCAGATATTGCACATGCAGTGGGAGTCGTTAGCAGGTATATGAGTCATCCAGGATTTGAGCATTGGAATGCTATCAAGTGGATTCTTAGATATTTGAGAGGAACATCCAATAAGTGTTTACACTTTGGTGGCTCTACTACTAATTTACAGGGCTATGTTGACTCAGATTTGGCTGAGGATATTGATACCAAGTGGAGTACTACAGGTTATGTCTTTACTATTGGTGGGGCAGCCATGAGCTGGGTTTCTAGGTTACAGAAGATTGATGCTCTCTCCACTACAGAGGTAGAGTATGTTGCTGCTATAGAGGCAGCCAAAGAGATGATATGGCTTCAGTTCTTCTTGGAAGAATTGGGACATCCTCAAAAGGATAATTATTTGTTGACAGATAGTCAGAGTGCCATTCATCTTGCTAAGAATTCAGCTTTGCATTCTAAGACCAAACACGTACAGTTGCGGTACCATTTCATTTGATCAGTTTTGGAGGATGGACAGTTAAAGCTGGAGAAGATACATACAAATGACAATCCAGCAGATATGTTGACAAAGGTTGTAACAAGAGAGAAGTTTAACTCCTCTTCAGCTTCGGTTGATCTTTTAGACTGAACATGAATAAAAGAACAGTTGAGTCCAGGATGGTTTGATCCAGTGGGAGCCCCATGTGGTAGTGGTATCGCTACAAGATCAGTCTCCAAGTGAGAGATTGTTGTTTAGTGTGGAGCCTAATTAGTCCCCAAGTGGGAGATTGTTAGATTGTGGTGACTGATTAGGAAAGTACTGTTAAAACCCTAAAGCCCTAAAGCGGTTTAATACTTGTATAAAAGGGCTTAGGGTTGGGTATTTTTTATAATGTTGTGATGCGAAATTGGTTCTTGCAGTGGTATTGAGCTGTAAGGGATTACGGATTTTAATCAGGTTGTAATCACTGGATTGTAATAAGATTGGACTTGCTGTTTGGTGGACGTAGCCTAGGGATTGGGTGAACCACGTTAAATCTTGGTGCCTTGTGTTCACTTCTATGTGTTCTATTATTTTTTGTTATTGGTTATATTTGCATGTAGTTTTTATTTCTGTCCGTGGTTTATCCTAACACCAATTGTCCTGCAAGACCTTACATATGGGTAGTGCAATTTGCACTTCTCTTGGCAACTCAATCATGTGGTCTACTATGGAGAAATTATTATCCTGTATGAGGGTTTTTGCATGAGCAATATCCTTTTGTAGTGCATCCATGTTAGGGAGAATCATATTCTATATATCTACCAATGTAGATTATATTCTAGCCTCTTCTCTAAGAAAATTCGGCTGCATATCTATCCAAAATATTACCTTATTTAAATGAGCAGAACTTGAACTTTTGTCAAGTTGCAACTGTTGAGCACTTGCTTTGAGATATTCATCAATATTGGACAATTTGTCCTTTATTTCCTTAGTAAAATTTGAAACATCACATAACTTACCAAAAAGTGATGATATATTAGTACAAGAGGTTTTGAGAGAACCCAAAATGGTAGAGAGTTCTACTTGGTAGATGGAAATCTATTGAGTAGTGTGCTCTAACACTTTATTTTCAAACTTTTTTTATGCTTTATGTAATAACTTGTCCTATCCATCCAAGTCTTCACTAAACTTTTGGACTACCTTTGCTAATTGATACAAAACTGGTTGAGAAGAATCAACCTCTATACCTATAGCCTCTACCAAAATATTCTTGACATCCTCAATTATTTGAATTCTTTTTCCCTTTCCTCTCTTAGCCTCTGTTGCTTGGCTTTCTTTTGGAGGAGTTCACCAAATGTTTGCATTTGATCTATATTGAGCTTGGAAATGTCCCAATTTGGAATCACTATCTCCTCATCAAGGTCTATTTCCTCCTTTTATTTTCTTTGGCCCAAAAACTTTGTGCTTGGTTGAGGCTTGGTATCAACTATCCTTGCACTTATTTCTTGTTTACTAGGAATAGGAACAATAGTAGAAATAGTAGGACTAGATGCAAAAATTTATAGTGCACTTATTGCAGAAATGCTAGTAGGAATATGTGTAGTATTCAAAATTGTTGTATCCAAAATTTTGTGTCGAAGAATCTATAGCTTGGTAGATGAATTACTTGATACTTTAGTCAATGATGTACTGAGCTAAGCTAGTGCAAAGATTGATTGGATGTTTGTGTCATTAGTGGGAGTCACAATCAATCCTACTAAGTTTGTCTATTGGCTTGATGTTGTCACTAATTTTCTTGGAGAATGAGGAAGTGAGGCAATAATTATTGCAGCAATCTTAATTGGGTCAGTTTCCTCATCATCTTATGTTCCTTCCTCGATGGCCTCTTTCTCTTGTTCCTCTTCATAATCAATAGTATCAAAATGTGTTGTTTCTTCATCATTTCCTTCTTCATCCTTTTCTTGATCATCATTGTCATCCTTGTCACTTATGATGACTAGAAAATAACTCATTTTATGAAGAAGATTTTTCCAAGTATTTGTTGCATTCTTCAAAACATGCTCAATATCTTTCATGAGTACCAGACAAGTGTTGAATTTTAGGTTTAGTTTCTCTCCATTTTTCTTTAGAGATTCTTTCACCTCCTTGTCTATTAAGCTTAACATAAGCAACCTTAGGGTTTGCACATAGATTTCTTTTACAATTTGCATGGAAAATTCTCATATTGTCTTAATCTTATACATCAAAATGTTAGCAATCTAAGAAGAAAGTTGGTCAGGTGAATATTTCCAGTTACCCATTTTGTCCATCACCAGATCTTCAATTTGTTTCTATTCTCCATCAGTCTTGGTTTCGTATTTTAATTCTTTAAGATTTGTTATACCAGCCCTTGCCTCCAATTCTTTCAATCTATCTTGGAAAGTGGGTGAAGGTTTTCTGAATATTATATTTCCTCCTTCCTTTTTAGCTTTCATCCTTGAGGATCTCCTAGTAAATACTATAGTGGATGGCTTAGCTAGACTGGTAACGATTACCTTTCCCTTTTTCTTTAGTGGTTCATCTTCCTTTAATTCTTCTTCACCCTATGCTTCTTCATCTTCACCTTTTCCCTTAGTCAACAAAAGAGTAGAACTAGTTTTCAACTTGGCAATTCTTTTCTTTCCTTTGTTTACTGCCTGAGAGAGCTTGATTTCCATTTCTATCCTTGCTTTGTCTTTGTCATAAGTACCAAAATATACTACCTTAGGATCAACTGGTTCATTTATTAGTGCCCCAATACTATTTTTTGTTTCATCAATATTAGCCTCATATCCTAGAGGTTTCACCCATGAAATTCTATGCCTGACTGCCTGAATGTATACCTTATCACTATCTACCATAAAACATACATCATCCTTGTAATCTTTGATTAATTTCCTTGGAATCCTAAATTTTTTATTCATTTTCTCCTTGAATGCATCAAAATAATTATCCATAATACTTGTGTAATTCTCTCCCATCTCAATAATGTACTCATTAATCTGGTAGAGTACCCGCACATCTTTTCTCCATATAACTAAACCTTTTGAAGGGAAGAATTTATGAACATAAAAGAATAGACATGTCAATAGAGAGCCAAACTTACATGGTTTGTTCTTTGATGTTCTAATCCTCTCCATGTTCTTGTTGAACTGATTCGACAGTAGCTTGGCAAGGTCTAGAGAAAGATTTTTTTGACTACCTTGTATGCAAGGTCAACTTCTTCGCATGACTCACTATTCAACCTACTTGAACTATAGATCTTACATGAAATGATGTGAATGCCAAACTTCAATTCAATGTCAGTGAGACTACTTATCTTCATGCTTCTACTATCCCATTCTGCTAGGGTTTTCTTCTCTAGTTCAACCTAACCTAGAGTTTTGGTAATTTTGGCTTTAGCCAACATTGGGAGACCAGTCTTCATGATTAAAAGTGGATGTTCCAACCATAACTATCTATTATGCACTGAACTAAGAGTAAACCTAATCCATTTTACTTGGAATTCATGAGGCATGTGAGGAATATGGGTTAATCCTTTAGCTTCAAGGTGTTAATGCTCTGATTTCTAAATGCTATTTAGACACAAATTTTCTAGGGCTTTATCCATTTCTAAAGTAACAATATCTTGAATCATGAATTTAAAATGAGAAAAAATGTCATTAATCAACAATACCTTTGAAGGGATTTGTGATTACAATCCACTTAGATCTAGGGTTTCGATAATTGCAAGAGTGAGCCTGAAGTCTGATGCTTTCCATTCTACACCACAAACCAACATGTCTAATCCTTGCTTCACCTTGCTACTACTGGATGCCATCTTCACTCAGTATGGTTTGAGAGATTTCAAAATCTTTCTATAAAAAATTGTGCAAATCACTTGGATGCCCTTGAAGATTTCTCTACACAATAGCTCTTGAAATTTTATGATAAAAATGACTTCAATTTCATTCCTTTAATAAAAATCTTCCATAAATGCTTGGTATGAATGGTAGATCAATTTGATAAATTGTCATCCACTTTGCTTGCATTGATTTCTTGATAGAGTCTTCTATAAATCAGTAACCACATTGCTCGATATAGTCTATGACTCGACCTCACTCAGTATGTAAAGTAACTTGTTACTAACAAGTGCCCTTTTACTCGGTGATCCCTTTGTATCTTGAATATTGATTTAGATCTTTTTGTCCTTTTAATTGGAACTAATTTAGATGTCTTCTTTTCATAACCTAGTTATAGTTCTCCTTTGAGAGATCAAGTGGAAATAGTGGAGTCACCAAATTCTTGAGTGACTTGTTCATCACTCTTTGGACTTTCATTCTTAGTAGAGTTTGGAACCCATTGATATCTCATCTATTTTCTAATGTTATCAGATTTTTCTTTCTTTTCATCTTCGATCTTTCTAGTATTTATACAGTTCTTGGAAAGATGACCACATTCTATACAAATGAAACATCTTTTAGTAGTATCTCTCTTCCTCATATGATGTTTTACACAATTCATTCCAATGTGTCCAAATTCTCCATACTAATGGCATCTACACCAGGTGTTGTACTCCCAACCAAATATAGCTTTCACAATTTGTTCTACTAGATTCTATATCTTGGTTTTGCATTTGATGACTTGTGTCCATGTTTCTTACATTTTTGACATTTCCCTTTAAATCTTGGTTTCTCTTTGCATTCATTAGCCTTATGACATGTTGATTGCAATTTTAGTGCTTTCCATTGAATTTTCCTTTTCCGTTGCTTTAATATTGTTTGATGTATGACCTATCTTACCATAGTGATTGCAAGTAGGTCATTGATTCTTTTGAGATCCTTGTTTGGAAGATTCACCTTCTTCTTTGTATCCAATTCCCAATTTTCCCTTTTTCCTATAGAGATTTTTATCATTCAAATAATTCATGTCTACTTGGGATTTCATCATTCTTTCATTGATTTTCCTTTTAGAGTTTAGGTCATGCTGCAATCTTTCATTCTTAGATGTCAGGTTCATGATTTCTTGATTTGCATTGGTGAGCTGGTTAATAAAGTCAGTATACTAAAGGGATAGATGTTGAATCTCATTATCTTTTCCTTCCATTTCTTATTTTATCTTGTTTTTCTCTTCCATGAATTTACATAGCCTTATCAACTAAATTTCTTGCTTTTTTTTAGTTTTCTCACTTCTTCTTGCAGTGAACCATTCTTTTGCAAGAGTTCTTTCACTACTTAATTTGCTTCATCTGAGCTGCTTGCTGGATGAAGCCCTTTAATTCTTTCTTCAATGTCAATAGCCTAACCAAGTATGAATATCTCTATGGTCTCTGATCTTTTCTCAAGCTATTCAACTTTCTCTAAGAACCACAATGCTTTGATACCAATTGTCAAAAATATTATGAAAGGCTAAGGTAGTGAGACGAGAGGGGTGAATCAGTAACTTTAAAACTTCTATCTTCAATTACCCAATTAATCCTTTGCATATATTTTGATCTAATTACATGCATAAGAAACTAAAAACATGAGAGCATACATAACACTTTGACACATAGATTTGGTGACCCAAAAACCTTCCGAATAGAAAGTAAAACTAGGGTGGGGATGATACCCACAAACTTTAGTATTGCAATATAAATTTGGTCTATTAAGACTTATGTTGATCACTTCTGATGATCTACTCTATTAGGAGCAATTAGGTCTGATAGTTCCATGTTTTTAAAGGATTTAAAAACATACAATGAAGTATGCACTTGGTAAAGATATTTTCATAGGAATATTAGGTCTACCTTGCTAAAGGATTTTTTTGATCCACCTGTTAGCATGAAGCAGTAGCTAATCTCTGATCTACAACTTGGTTTGCTGAGTGAGATTTCTTTGTATGTACAAATCACCTTGCTATGATAGATATATCTTTGCTGCTCCTTATATTTTTGTAGCCTTTGTAATATGCTCTCTTTTCTCTTCTTTGACTATATTTGATTACTTTTCATTCCTCCCATATATTTTGGATGTGATACAATACATTACATATATAACAATCCAATTATACAATTACAAAGTTGGCCACAATACTAGTTTACACGAATATTACAAAGTTAGCTCAAATGTAGACATTCTAGTTCTAAAGATTGACTCAATGAGGTTCTAATAGTTGGCATAAACTTTCAATTCTCTGCATCTTCATGCACTCCATAGACATAGAAGCTCGGTTCATATTGATCACTTTAATGTAGTCTTGAACTCGGTTTGCATTGGTGATTTGATGAATACTATGAAACTCAACATATAACTGAATCACTTAATTCACACTATATAACACAGTTAATACTTCCACTACAAGCTCGGTATAAATTGAATCACTTGGCTAACACTAAGTGGCTTAGTTAACAATGGACTTACATCACATCAACTTTGAACTTGATAAGCACTATACATATCGATTTGCACTAGTAAACTTGGCATACATTGAGATGCACGATTTACACTATTGATCTTCATACTAGTTATAACTGCTTGACACACATAGAAATTTTTCCAAAGGACTTGGTAGTAAATATAGAGCTTGGAAACAAGTAAAAGTTTTGGTTAACATTGTTAATTGTAAAATAAGCTCAGTAGGTACTTACATTATGAATAAGTCTATGTCATTAATAACAATCTTGATTGATATGTCAACAATCATCATAGTTTTCATCCTCAACATCATTCGTATTGATAATATCTAGTGGCACCAAAGTGCACTAACCCACATATCCATGTTCTCGATTAATGCAACCATCATAGTTTTCATCAATGCAATTAGGACCAACATGAGTATTCTATTGTGTATAATGACCAGACATTACTATTTGTACTTATAACTAAATGCAAAGATTATGTCTTCTCTACCCTCTTGCATGCATGTATTGATCTTCTATTGACACCTGAATGTAAGATCCATACACACATATTTAAAAAATGAGTTTTAAACATCTATCTGTATCTTAATTTAGTTATCACATTTAACATATTAAATAGAAAATTGATTCAATTATAATATTCTAATTAATTTACAACTGATACCTCCCAAAACACTCTGAATGGTATGTCTCAATCTGCTTGCGATGACATGTTATTTGTATTTTTTAGCACTATAAAATGTGTTTTGCACCACTTGACCACATCATGAGCATGAATAATATGATATAATTTATAGTCCATTTAACACTTTCTTAAAGCATGTTTGATACAAGATCTTGCAACATCATGCTCACCCTTTCCATGTCCACTCTCAAAAGAACTCCAAATGTGTGGTATATTAAGGTATCGATGATAAAATGGTCTAGCTAATTTAAATTGTGTTTCACATCCATTTGATCATACAAAATATTTTTCCATTTTTATGCCATTTCTTTTCAAATAATCAAAAAAATCTTAAAACAATATTCCGCAAAATGTGTGTCATGTTCTTTGTCATCACTAATGTAAAAGTGATACTCTTTTTTAATGACTCATGCTTGATCTATACTTTCCACACCATCTAAATCAATTTTTCCATGTCGATTTAAGACACTTGAACCATAATAGTAACCTGCTTTGTATAGAAGTATTCCACTTGAAGTTGTTTTTGAGAAATGAAGAAGTAATTATCTGCAAAGTCAACAACAGATAAAATTGTCCTGAGTGGGAAAGTTTCTCTTAGTGTTTGGAATTGTTCTGCTTTCCACTTAGCAAAAAAAACATGATGTATATATGGTTGAATCAATTTAAGAAAATTTGACATAAATTCTCCAATAGGTATGTCATCCTCTACATATTCCAACCTTGTTGATTCTTTTCCAACTTTTGGTTATGACTTTATATACTTATATCTCTTACATTTTACCATCCTCGTCATATCAGTATCTTCACCACATGTTTCACAAGTTCCTCTTATGCAATCTATTTCACGTATTACATGATCATTTGATTTGTCACATAAGATTGATCTTATGAATTTGCTTAGTCATTTATGAAAAGAATCTTGAGAACCACAAATTTCTTGTATCATATTTTTTAACCATTGATAGTACAAATCAAATTCAACATGATATCAAAAATGACATGTTTTAGAAGATCTATTTATCTTCATAAAATAGGGTTTGAATCTTTCAAACATTGTTTGTCCAATCTTTTTGTCTAGATTTAAATTACAAAATGAGAGATACAATTCATGTTTTGCTACATCCAACCAGTATTTTTTGTGTTGAAGATACTCCTTAGGACCAATCCTCTACTTGGTGATATCTCTTTTATTTGGTGAAGGATGAGTATTATTAATCCAAAATTGAATGACTAAGTTCTTAAATATTTCCACAATCCTATAACATCAAGGAACTCTACACATTAGTGCCCAATTTCCTTCTAATCTACTATCATCCAAATTGTTTCTTCTTTTCAGATGATGTAATATCATCTTTTGACTATACCCAATATGAGATGATAGTGAATAGATATATCCTTTTTGCCATAATTTATTATTTAAAACAAATGTTAGTATCACTATTGGATTTATTTACAAATCTTGTTTTCTTCTCAATGGAATGTAACCCTTCCTTAACACTTTCAACAATATCTTTTTGTAGTTTAGAAGTCTTCCTCTTTTTTACACTTGGATCTATACCCAATAGTTTCAATGGCTTTCTAATTCATCTTGAAGAAGTGAAATTGATAATAGTTGATTTTTATCCACTGTATCAAGATTCTCAAATTGTGTAATTATTTCTTTACATTTTATTTAATTTCCTCTTCATAGTTGGTGTAGGTTGACTAGCATATTTTCTTAATTTTCCCACATCCATTTCAATTAAATGATTTATGTTTCTATGAATAATTTTTCTCTTCTAGATTTTACCTAGATTAACATTCTCATTTGGTGTTTGATCTTGGGCTACAAGGAAAATGAAAATAAAGACTTAATATACAACTTCTCTTTAGGGTCCACATATGTGTATATACTTAAAAAATGAACTAAATTAAATACAATTTTATCTAACCTTAAGATGGCCCTTCTTTGATATTCATTGCTTCATCTTCAACTTCCTCATGTCCAACATTTTCATCATCTACTATTGTACATGCACGATACAACAAATAAAATCAAACAAGTTTGTAAGGGGATTTGTCTCTAAAATTAAAAATCAAAGATATAAAGTTTTCCTCTAGATAGGTAGAAATCTAGAGATAGATTGTACTTGCGAGAAACACATACATCATACATACACGTTTGAACTTAGGATGAACCTTCTCCAACCTTAGTAGGTTTTCTTGTTTTACTAAGTCCTAAATAAATTCATAATTTAAAACACCATAATTAAAATGTACCCTAATTCTAAATATTCATAGTTTAAAAACTATAATGTAATAAACCTAACTCTAAATATTCATAATTTAAAAACCATAATGTAATAAAACCTAATCATAAATATTTGTAATTCAATAAACCCTTAAAATTAAGTTAATAGTTATCCTAAGTTTATATTTACCTTATTCTTAATTGGATAAACCCTAATCCTAACTATATAGATATAAAAAGTCTACAATATGAAATTGCACACTATATGAACTAAATATGCATAGGAAAAAATATTGCACATGTAAATACCTTGCCTCCTATAGTATCTTGCTAAATTTTTTCAGCAATTCTCATCTTCTTGTTTTTCAGTTGTTCTTCATGAATATTTTCTTTCTCTTTTACCTTTATTGCCCATGTCACAATTTTTTTTTCCAAAATTCGAAAATAGACAAGTTGCAAAATATTTCCTCCCTCCCAATTGAATTGTGAATTATTTGATTAGATTTGAATATTACAATTGGAAAAAATGAAGTTTATTTATATGACAATTTTTATTTTTTAAGAAACTGCTAGAAAATAATATTTTATTCTCATTCTTTAAAAGAAACTTCTAAGTTTAAAAAAGGATGAATTAAATAATTATTTCACCAAATTTATCTTTGTAGGAAAATTTAATTATTTTTAATTCCAAGTTTGACTTTTTAACCAAGTCTTTTTATTCCAATGTTTTTTATTAAATTAATTCTCAATTAATTAAATAAAGTATGGTAATGTTTTCTTCCTAATTTTTTTCCCCTTTAAATTATTAATTTAAAGCATTCCTTTAACTTACTAATTTCACTTAAAAGTTGACCACATACTCAAAATAATCATGACAACTAGATAAAACATAGAAATCAAACTCATTGCTTAAGTCATTAAAGTCACATTGCCTTGGTGATTTTGGAAGGGTAGGGAAATTAGATACTTTTCCTTTAGCACAAGACAAATTGGCTTGAGGTTGGGATTTGGACTTGAAAACTATCTCCCCTCTTTTACCATTGAGATATTGCCATAGGGCATGTGTTGACCTCTAAGCCTTGTTCCCTATTGGCATCCAACACTTAGGCATTTTCTAGGAAGTTTTGGTTAGTCATTATTGTGACTAAGATATCCTAAGAAGGCCAAGCTACATGGACTTGTTTGTATTTTACTACATGCCAAGCATGTCAAAAGTTTTTGAGAACCCTAGTAGAGACTAAACTATCGTACATGCCAAGTAAAACATATGGAGACCAAGTGATATAAAGTTAACTTATGTTAAGTGAGTCAGTATATGGCAAGCCTATTGAATTCAAGAGACAACATGAATGTTATTTATAACCGAGCATCAGAACATTCAATTATCGAGTAAACAAGTTTTTCAATACAAGATTGTAATAGCACAAACACTTATGTAAATAATTTTTGTCGACTTGTATCCAATATGGATGGATTGTAGAAACAAGTAAGGAGAAAATTACAAATTTTGTCACAAGGTGTTAATCCATAGAAAGGAATATTAACCAATAAAAAGAAGAAGGGTTAAATGAAAATTATTGATTATGATCTAGAACCTTCCATGATTATCTATTTAAGAAGGTATCAAACCCTAAAAAATTATGGATGTGTGAATGAGTATGATGTATATGAAGGAAGATTGTGAATGAGTGAAAAGGCTAAGGACCGAGCAAGCAAGGACAAGTTTGATAGAAAGATCAAACATAGAAACCTAGCAATCAAGGGCAACGCAAAGAAAATTAGATATGGAGATCATATTTAGACATTTAAGAAAGGAGATCTATTTGAAGGATTGGGTACTAAGACATTCTAACCACTATACCATAGAAATTCTCTTAGCATAGTGGTTTCAACAAACCTTGTTAAATCTCCAAATAGATTGCTTACATTATGGTATGTTTAAATCCTTTAATCAAGGTAGACTTAATAGTCTTCTAATGCTTTTAATTGAGTAGACCCCTCATAGGGTAGATCATCAGAAGTGATCAAAATGAAGCCCTAATAGATGAAATATTTTGTTGGAGTAGTAAATATTTGTGCATGTCATCCCCACCCCATTGTTTATTAGTATCTCTAGCTATTGTTATCTATTAGTGTCAAACACTTAGTCATTTGCAAGGTAGAGTTAGACACTCATCACTATGACTGAGATACTCTATATATGTTGAGTCATGTACACAAGTATGTAACAAGCTCTATAAGAGCCAAGTGAGTGTACGGTCATGAAGTATTTTCTATTCAAGAAAACCTCATTATTGACAAAGCAATTTTAAGCATACAAGTGTCAAGTTACATAGTAGGTGTTGAGTACAATACAAACTAAGGAACATCAATGCCAAGTGTTAAAAAAACAATAAAGGCCAAGCAATGCAAAGTTCACATGAAAGTTAGGAATGGAACATATTTTGATGTAAAACATTTTAAAGCTAACATGGAAGGAACATTTAATATTTGTATAGGTTGTCATAGAGATTTTGATGTGTGAGTGACATGGATTATAGATCCCTATCACCTTGAGATTTTGATGTAATGGTTTATACCATGTTGTATCAGAGCCTCCACCTAGGTTCAACTCTTAGAGTGGGCGGCAATGCAAGTATTGTAGTGTACATCCAAGGCTCATATAGCCAAGTGAGGGCCCACCCTATGGGTGCACATCTAGCCTAGAGTCTAGGCTATAGAGTGCAGTGGGATGTTATGATCCTAGTGGGTGGTCTTCACTAGCACCTTTGGGTTTTCATGCAATGGTTTGTACCTTGTGGTATCAGAGCCCCCACCCAAGTTTGAGTCTCCAAGAAATTGGCAATTCTGACATTGTAGTGTTCATTTTGGGACTCAATAAGGGAGCCCACACCGTATGGGTGTACATCCAACCTAGAGTCTAGAATATGGAGCGTGGTGGGATGTAATGATCCTAGTGCGTGGCCTTCATTAGCACCTTAGTTTTTTGGTATAATGGTTTGTACGACCTATGATTTTTTATCAATGATTCATGGAGAGGCTATTTAAAAAAGCATCTAGGAAAATCTCTATGAAAATCTTTAAATAGAGAATATTTTAATTGAGATCTTGTGGTTAGGATGGAGATGAGAAGAGTATGCATGCAAACAAGGAGTAATATGCAAATAGTAAAGTAAATGATTGAGATCATATCAGAACTAAGTGAAAGTATTCCATTATCTTTTAATATAGTAAGTGTCCTAATCAAATAAGTGAAGGGAAAAAAAACTATGATTAGATCAAAGGAGAGGATTAGCTAGCAAGGAGAGGACTCAAAATAATCTTACATAGCATACAGAGATTCAAATGATGAACTTGTTTTAATCAACTTGAAAGAGGGTAAATATCTTAATAGAATGGTCTCAATAGATCTTTGTAAATCTTCTAACATAGTCTTTACTTTACTCTAAATGTTAAATCCTCTAACAAGGTATGACCCAATAGTCTCTTAAGCATTTAACAGGAAAGACCCCTCATAGGGTAGATCAATTTTATGATCAAACATTGTAACCATAATAGGTTAACTTTATTACTTTAGTGGTGAATATTTGTGGGTGTCATCCCCACTCTAGGTTTACCTTCACCTTGGAGGGTTTTTGGGTAACAAATGTTGTGTTATGTGTTTATTTTCATGCATGTGATAGATAAAATTTATGTGCTACAACAAATTTTTTAGTACAAGTTTTACATGCATAAGTTAATTGGTGAATGTGTGAATGAATTGGTGAAAAGTAAAAGTTCTCAAGATTTTGATTCACTCCCACTCCTCCCCCCACCCTCAATATCTTATTATCTATTTTATACTTCCATCAATCAAAAATTAGTATTAGAGATTTGGTTCTCTAAGAGAAGTTTAATTGCTCAAAGATTAGATCTTGGATATGGAAGCTTTTAAAGTGGAAAATCTTATTGAAAATCAAGTGATTGAAATTCAACTCATATTGTAGAAACTTCTAAAAGAAAGACTAGATTTGAAGGATTCCTTAGAAAGGAGAAAGGAATTGGCTATCTAGATAAACAAATTTTCATATGAAAAATTTAAGACTAAAGCACTATTTGAATCAATCAATCCAAATGACAAATCATATATAGATCTACTTGAAAAGAACAAGCTCTTAAATGAAGAAATAAGAGGACTAAAAAGAGAACATGAAATCCAATCAGTAAGATTATGTGAAGTGACTAAACAAAAGAAGAAAGCTAAATAAGATAGGACTATGGATGAGGAAGACAAAAGAGTAATGGCTATCAGTTTGGAAGAAATGATATCAGATGTGCAAAAGCTCACAAATGCACAATAGGACATGATGAATAAACTAATGCTTCCAGCTTAGGAATTCAATCACAAGGATGTGGAAATTAAAAATATCAAATCATAGGACATAACAAAGAATGAACTTAAAACCAAGAAATAATTTATGGAGTACCTTGAAGAACTTATGAATTACTTTGAAGAACTTATGAAGCCATCTATCTATTTTGATGGGTTAGGAAATTCATGCACTAAGAAAGGAGAATTATCAAAGAATGGAGAGCTAAGGAATTCGAAGCCAATGGATGAATAAGCATACTATCACTGTGGAAATGCTTTTCATATTGCAAGCATTTGTCAAAACAAACATGGTATGCAACATCCTAAACCTAAATCTATTGGTTCCTATTTTTATTGCAAGAAATAGGGACATCAAATACATAAGTGTAGGTCAAGGATGATGAATGCATCCAATACACCTAGATTTGAAGGATATTCCTATAACTCTTAGAAGTATTGGCGTAGAGGATATGAATGTAGATCATAGATAAAACCATACTAAATAAATCAGAGGAAAAAATTTTTTGAAATGGAAAGGAGTAACTAAGAGGGGAGGGGTGAATTTGTTACTACAATAAAAAATTGAAAAATCCCTTTAAGATGCCAACACAATATAAAACCAATAACTTTTTGTAACTCAGTTAACACTAAATATTCTATTTAACTTAGTTAACACTGAATATATTACTGTCACTCGGCTAGCAAAATGATCTTAAGATATTAATGTGATTAGCCTTTATTAACTTAGTTGTAGAAACATAAAGGAAATAAAATGAACACAAGAGATAGCAAGATTTAATGTGGAAAGCCAATTTGGGAAAACCACCAATTGAAACTAATTTTTTTCATAGATCTGAAGTAAGCCCTATTAGGAGCCAACCTTGTTAAAGGTTACAAAATACACTGTTAGGTGTGACCCTATTAAAGGATTTAATTCACCTTTTTAGGAGTGGCCTTGTTAGAGGTCTTCAAACTCTTTAATCTAGAAATGACACCTTGTTGGAGGATTTGTCAAATATGTTAAGAGATTTGTTTCACTACTACAATTATTATAGAGTAACAATGACTTGACCTGATTGTTGATGTAGTTGTATTTGTTGATTTAGATCTCAGTTTTGACTTGATTACTTTATCATTCTTGATCAAAATGTTCTTTTCAACTTGGTCAACTTGGAGGCTCTACCCTTTATAAATATCCTTCAAACTTGCTTCCTCAAATCATCTTCTTCAATTCAATATTTCAATCCTCAACTTGACCTTTTGTATATATTATTCACCTTATCAAGTCAGCTTGAATAATCTTTTAATCAATCAAACATTAACCCTTAAGTTGGCTTGTACTAACCAATAAATTTATCAAACTTAATATATTGATAGTCAGATAATATTGAATTGAGTACTTGCTTGACATTGAGAATCTCATCATTAAACCAACCTAGCTTAGTTAGAATAGGAGATATAACATTAACCAACCCAACTTAGTTCATACTGAATCCATCCTAACTTTCCTTTGGTAACCAAGTGAACTTGGTCAATATAGGATCTTCTTCATTAACCAACTAAGCTTGATCAATACTATCTCTAACCTTGGTTATCATTGAATGCTCAATATACATAGGAAACTACCTTGGATACTCAAGTAAGCTTGGCTATCATTGACTACTTGGTAGGGGCTTGAAATTTTGTGTAACATCAAAGAAAATGTGCAATTGCATTTTTATTTTCAGTAGAATTATGCACCTAACAATGCATGTTCCAAATGTCACAAGTTTGGACATATAAGCAAGAATTGTAAGACTCAAGTACATTCAACAAATCAAACAAGGGACAAAGGTAAAGGAAAAGTAGACATTGAGAAAATTAAGAAAGAAATGAATCAAAAATGGAAAAACAAAGAAGAAGATGGAAATAGTGGAGAAAACAGAGTTAAGATCACTCAATCCAATGGAGAAGGTGATCATGTCATCTCAAACTAAGAAAGAAAGTTATGTATGGAACTATATATTCAATTGATATATCATACATCAGTTCCTTACATGAAATGTGTCAAAGTTCACATTTTCATATATAAATATGCATAATAACAAATTTATGGAGGATATTTTAACATCATTTTAATTGTCTATGTTGACCAAGCATTGAAATATAGACCAAGCACTTCAGATTGAAGTGGTAGAGAGCAAGTAAAAAGGTAGAGACCTAGAGATATGGAAGAGACTAAGATGTAAAGAAAAGACCTAGCTCAAAAGGCACCAATATCAACTAAGACAACTGGCTTCCACCTACCTAAGCACACAACATTAATGGAGACCCTAAATTGATTAAAAAAAGGTATATATCAAATTTTGAAGAGATTATCTCATACCTTGCATATAGATTTCAAGAGCACAGAGGGATTTGGAATTTTCACTGACTAGTAAAAGATTTCAAGAGAAATTTGGATGAGAAGCCTAAATAAATGAAGATATGAATTGTGCCTAGTAATTCAAAAGACAAAGAAAAAACTTAAAACCTTTACAATGAATATGGTAGCTTCATCTACCACTAGAATGAGCCAACAGGTTAGAAAACATCAATTGGTGAAGAATGACACTTATCCTCCACCAAAGTTTCATGCTATTCTAGAAATTTCAATGATAAAAGATTCAATGAGTTTGATATCCTCGATACTACCCAAAGTGATATGTGTAAGATCAAAGAAGTGGGAGACTATGAGATTTGAGAAGAATATGTTAAGTTATGCAATAGAGTCATGTTGAAGGACAAATATAAAGTTGTTGAAAGGAAAGGGTTAATTTGTGCCCTACAATTGCTAAAGAATTTCAACATTGAATGGATTAAAAAAGTTTTTGATAGAATCCATGATATGAAGTATGGGTTATAGAATTAATTTGTGAAGATCATGAAGGAAATGATTCACAAAGTGACATGATATCCAACCCTAGATAAGAAGAAAATGTTAGAGTAATAAAGTATTTTGTTATTAATTAAATCATGTTGATTTAATTAGGTGAATGAACCAAGTTGTGGTGCCAAAAAGATGACACTTTTTTTCCTCCAAAATTTCCAATAGTGTTCATGTGCTATGGTGTGCATGTGATATGGATTGGGTATGGGCTTGTTGAGCTCAAGCCATAGTGCGTACAAGTTATGGAAAAATGGATTTCTTGTACATGTTATAGCGTGAACGTACTATTGGAAATCACATACAACAATAGAAACCCCTACTCTCTCTCTCCCCCTCTCTCCCTCGATCCTCTCTCTCAATTTCTCCCTCCCTTACTCCCTACTCCATCCTCTCTCTCTCTCTCTCTAGATCCTATCCCTTACTCTTTCACTCCTCCCTCTCCTCCCTCCCCCCTTCTCTCTCTCTCTCTCTCTCTCTCTCTCTCTCTCTCTCTCTCTCTCTCTCTCTCTCTCTATCTCCCTCCCTCCCTCCCCCTCTCCCTTTCTCTCTCCCTCTCTCTGTCTCTCTCCTTCCATCTCTCCCTCCCTCTATCATCCACTAAAATATGTCCCCACCCCTCTCTCTTTTTATATACATCCTATCCCACATACTCTTTGAACCTCCATTCATCTATCTCTTTCCCTCCCTCTATCATCCATTAGTCTATGTCCCTCTCTCTCCGTCCCTCCCTCCCTCCCTCCCTCTCTCTCTTCCCCCTAGCTCCCTCCTTCCTTCCCTCTCCATTCCCCTCTCTCAATTTCTCCCTCCCTCCCCCCATTTATCCCTCCATCTCTCCCTATTTCACCTCCTCTCTCTCTTTCCCTCCCTCCCTACCCCACCCTCTCTCTCTCTTTCTTTGTATCCTATCTCATACTCTTTCTTGCATCCCCCCTTCTCTCTCTCTCTCTCTCTCTCTCTCTCTCTCTCTCTCTCTCTCTCTCTCTCTCTCTCTCTCTCTCTCTCGCACTCTCTCTCTCTCCCACCTCCTAATCTATGTCCCTTTCTCTCTTTCTATAAATCCTATTCCATGTACTCTTTGAACCCCCATCCTCTCTCTCTCTCTCTCTCTCTCTCTCTCTCTCTCTCTCTCTCTCTCTCTCTCTCTCTCTCTCTCTCCTCCCTCCCTATGTCCCTCCATCCCTACCTCTCTCTCTTTATATGCATCCTATTTCATGTATGCTTTGGAACACCATTCATCTCTCTCTCTCTCTCTCTCTCTCTCTCGCTCTCTCTCTCTCTCTCTCTCTCTCTCTCTCTCTCTCTCTCTCTCTCTCTCTCTCTCTCTCTCTCTCTCTCTCTCTCTCCCCCTTACCTTAATTATTTAATATTAATATCATTTATGTGAGCACACACACTCTCTATATATTTCTATTCTTTCTATTCTCCCCTATCACTCTACATCATATCCCCTACTCTCTCCCCAACCACTACACTCGCTTACTCTTTACTTGTTCTCCCTCTCTACCTCTCTCCTTCCCTCTCTCCTTATCCATCCTATCCATTAAAATTTAAGGATTAAATAGTGCATATAGACTATAGCATGTGCATGCTATAGTGCGTACACACTATTTATGTATTCAATTTTTAAATGGTTTAAATAGCCTAGATACACTATAATGTGTATGTGTTATTTAAGCCTTGAATTCAAAAATTCTTTAAATAATGTGCACATACTATAGAATGTATGCACTATTACACACACACACTAATCTAAAGTATTGGATACCACCAAGTCTAAGGCTTGGATTTTACTTGGGGATCCAACACAAAGGTTTGGAGGCTCTAAACTAGTTTGAGACATTTTTTGTAGCTAGCATACAAAAAAATGTTTTATTTTTTCTTTTGTTCTCTCCTTCAAGTTTTCCTATGGTTGAGAATTGATAAAATTAGCTTACATAGTATTATAGATCTCTATATTAGCTATATAACCATATAATTTATTTTAAACTCATATTATTTCAAGCCTTTCAACTATAATTTTGTTTGAATGTATGCCCAATTTCTTTCAAAAGCCAACATGTACTAATTGGGGTGTAGATTCTAGCTTATTCATCAAATTTTGCAAAAAGTTAGTTTTTCAGAAACTAGACTCCATTCTACACACTTTGAAAAAATAAGTTTTTATTTTGGATTAGTTTTCAATAATTTCTAGGGGTAGCACATAGATATTTCATTTTTTTGGGACGTGTCCACTTACAAAATTCAAAAAAGAAAAATACACATTATAAAATTACCAAAAAAATTTGGGATAATGGTGTTAGGTAACTTTTGACCAGAGCAATTAAATAATTTCAAAATAAAAGTTAAAATTTTAGGGGGGCCACACTTTGCACTATGTTATATTTTTTTTATGAAAATACAATACCTCTTTCTATGGACCCCTTTTTTTAGGGCCTAAAACTAAACCATTTTGAAAAATAATTAGTGATTTAGAAACTAGATTCAAAGGACTACTACTTTTGTTTCCTACATATCTTAAAATTCTGAGTGTAACTATCTTCAAACTCTTTTCGAAGTTCAGAAATTGTTGATATTAAAAAAAAGGTGTCCAATTATACCCCCTTTTGGCAGCACAACTTGGTGCACTTACCCAATTATTAAGTCACTTATTATGTCTAGTTTACTGAAGCTAAACTTTGGGCATATAATAATTAGTTCTTTTATTAATTATAATCATTCAAACTAGGTTAGATTCCTATTAGGGTTTTGATCTCCTTTTATAAGGATTGATCTATTTGCAATTTATTTGTTCACTTTTGATTAAAGCAATTTCTCTTTTTTCTCATCAAGAACATATCATCTGTGGATCTAGGAATTCCAACTTTCATAGATTTTGTTTTTATGTTTCTATGACATGTCTTTTCATATAGGTGATTCTTGGGAGTTGTGGGGTTGATCTTTCATCAACTTAAATATGGTATCAAAGCTCTAGATCTTCATGACCTATTTTTTGTATGAAAGGTTTGGCTTGGCTTTTAGATATGTTCTTTTTCTTTCAAAGGGTTTCATTTTTTGAATAACTTTTGTATTGGTATTTTAGATCACCCAAAAATCCCTATTTTCATATAAAAATTTTCTAATTTGGATACTGTTAGAATCTAAGGCAAAACAAAATTGCTCCTAGATTGGGCAAGTTTCTTGAGGTGGTGATTTGATGGTTTTTTGCCACTAAAATCCATATTTTTGGTATGGAAATTGACATTTTTTGGCACAAAAATCAAGATTTTCATCATGAAAATTGAGATTTTTTGGCACACACATCAAAATAATTTTGGTACAAAATTGGCATTTGGATACTATTAGAATCTAAGGAAAAAAAAAATTGCTCCTAGATTGGGCAAGTTTCTTGAGGTAGTGATTTGATGGTTTTTTGCCACTAAAATCTAGATTTTTGGTATGGAAATTGAGATTTTTGGGCATAGAAATCAATATTTTCATCATGAAGATTGAGATTTTTTAGCACACACATCGAAATAATTTTGGTACAAAATTGGCAAGCTTCATGAGGTAATTTTGTATTGGTGGGCACACTTCCTAAGACATTTGGTGCTAATCCTAAGGCAATAAATACATTTATTTTTCCCTTTCATCTCTATTTTGACCTACATATCATTTTTTGGTCTTAACTTGCTCATCCAAACTTCATCTTTTGCAAAAGAGATATTTTTGGAAAAGCCCACCGTGATGGTGCAATTTTATTTAATGTTTGATGCTATTTGGTTGAGTTTATGTAGTAAAACTCAGATGTTCTACTTTGCAATCTAGGAGACATATGTTGAGACATTCTATTTTACGGATTCTACTCTAGGTACCTCCCATTCAATTTTTTGCATTTTGATGGATTCCTTGGCTATTTTAGGTCTTAAGATTGATTTTGTTGCTTGAGATGATTTTTTATGGGTTTGTACTATGTTTTGTATCTACTTAATGTATCTATTTATCTGTTGGAATATTCAAATATGGAAAGAGTACTTATGAGAGGGCGGGGGGTGAATCATAAGTATCAAAATTTTAATTGAAAGTAAGTTGCATGCATGTAAATACATCAAATAAACATGTAACAAAACTCATGCATCAATAACTCATAACACCAAAATTTTGGTAACCCAGAAACCCTCCAGGAATAAAAAGGTAAAACTGGGGTGGGGATGATACCCACAAAAATTTACTGCAGCAATATTGTTCAACCACTTTTGATGGTTTTCCCTATTAAAGGCTTTACAGTGTGTTAATAGTGACCTGGTTAGAGGATTTACAAACACTTAACATGAAGTGTCACCCGGTTAAAGGATTTTAATCACCTAATCAAAAGGTTCTTACAAAATAGTTGTAAAGCTAACCTATCACCATAGGTTTTTCATTCTAATACAATTGCTAGAGAGTATTAGATACAATAAACTTGAAAGATTGCAATCCTTGATTGCTGAATACAGGCTCCTTTTTTGCCTTCTCGTGATCTTGATCCTTTGCAATCTGATAAATCTTGCTTCTAAAAATAGATTTTCTGATGCACCCTTGTATGTCCTTCCATGTGTATATTTAAAATGCAATTTCATCTTCCTTATAAAGACTTTAAAGAATTAGGGTTTGATTTAGATCCACGATCCATATTGATTCTCAATTTCTCGCTCAATACTTATCTTTTTCTGATTGGTTGCATGCCTTTATCATTTTTCTTATTGGCTGCATGAAAATTGCATGGAAAAAATAAAAGATTCGATTATATCATTAAATCCTTCAAAGTTTACCTTCTGTTGACTGCAAAAACTGTTTGCATCATAGTTTGTGCAATTTCAAACTTTTATGCTGATCTTACTGAGTTACTCGGCTCCTGAAGTATTTCTGATACTCGGCACATGTTGTACTCTGCACTTGTTATCACTCAGCACTTGATATCACTCGGCACCTGTTATTACTCGGCACCTATTACACTCGGCACCTGTTATCACTCGACACTTATTATCACTCGGCACTTGTTATTACTTGGCACCTGTTGCACTCAGCACTTGTTATTACTCGGCACTTGTTATCACTCAACACCTACTCTTGATCTTGGTTAAGTGTATTGACACTCAGTTGTCAAATTTATTCTTTAAGCTAACATTTATCTTTGTTTAAATCATTTTGTAGTATTCTTGCAAACACACTGAGATAAATTACTTCTCTATTACATTTCTAGATCTTGCACATGTTTGTACTTTATTGTACTTGCACTACATTATAAAGTTCCTTTGGGAGTTTCATGTTAGCCACATTTTTCATCTTCCATTGTCAAGTAAGTGTTCCTTCCATGATATTATCTTCATGGTGTGTCAATGACACATGCCATTATTGGTGTTTGTACTTCTTTTTCACTCTTCATGTTCCTGGTTCTTCTTTCTATAGAAGATATTGCATTTAGTTTTAGTGTTCATGTTTTACCTCTTAGCATTATAGGGGGTTATGTTGGTTCTATTACTTTCTTGGTTCAATGGAGTGAGCTATGTATTCAATATTTGATCCTATGTACTAGGTGATTACAGTGGATGGATACCTATGCATTTCAATGAGATGGATCATTTTCCATATGAACATTCTTTCATTCCTATTTTTCGAGGCCATGAAGATACCTTCCATCTTTGATTGATCATCTCTTCATAACTAGTCTTCTATACCTGGTCATATTCTACATATAGAGGTTCTTTAGATTAGCAATTTG
Source organism: Cupressus sempervirens (assembly GCA_028749045.1). Classification (NCBI taxonomy): domain Eukaryota; kingdom Viridiplantae; phylum Streptophyta; class Pinopsida; order Cupressales; family Cupressaceae; genus Cupressus; species Cupressus sempervirens. The sequence continues at coordinate 107,813,111 of CM053789.1, read as the reverse complement.
CCAGTTTTTGCACCTTTATGCTTTAGTGGTCTTCTTAATGATCATCTTTTGTTTCTATCTTCTAGGATATTACCTAGTTTGGAGGCTTATTCAAGTCCTTCACTAGTTCTTTTCAATATTATTTCAATCTATTTTTTGAGTAGAGTTTTTCCATGTGGTTTTGTTTATTATTCCTTTTTTTAAAGATTGTTTATTCTTGGCTACCTCATCAGGTCTTATTGCTAAGACCCAAATTTACTTTTAGTAGTAGTTTCTAGGTCTTTAACTACTTCCTAATTTTATCTTAAGGGCGGGTGTTAGAGTAATAAAGTATTTTCTTATTAATTTAGTCACTTATTATATCTAGTTTACTTAAGCTAAAATTGGGGCATATAATAATTAATTCTTTTATTAATTATTATCATGCAACTTATGTTAGATTCCTATTAGGGTTTCTATCTCATTTTATATGGATTAATCTCTTTGTAATTGATTCATTCACTTTTGATTATAGCAATTTCTCTTTTTACTCATCAAGAATGTCTCATTCGTGTATCTAGGAATTTTGGCCTCTATAGCTTTTGCTTCTCTCTTTTGTGATAGGTGTTTTCATGTAAGTGATTCTTGAGAGATGTGGAGTTGATCTTTCATCAAATTTAATAGAAAACCATGCAATGCTTGAGTCATGAAGAAGTTGAAACAAACAAAAGTACCAAGTCAAATGAATGAGGTCTATCCATTACAAACATTTTTTATCCACTAATTGAATTTTTACTGAGAGTTATTTCTCACAAATTTTATGAGTCAAGCATATTAAACAACATGATATTTATGGAAGTTGATCATGCATAGAAGATAGTAATAAAAGATCATGAATATGATTTTTTTGAGCTACAAAAACTGCAAGTAATAGAGAATCTATCATCTACAAGAAAAGAAAAGAATTCAATGTGTAATTTTGGATCCCTCATTGTATTTATTTTCATTTATATCCAAAAATATTTTTCTGGTGTTGTTAATGTGTTTTGGGAACATGAAAAAGTAGTGACAAGATAGATAAACAAACACATTACTTAATTATGAGTTCATTTTTAGAATGTACAATGGATGCTTACTTTGAGGAATTTAAGAAAAGAATGATGACAATAATGAGGATACCTAAAGAATTGGTCACAAGGAATTACATTGGTATTTTCTTTCTTATAGATATAAAGAACACATTAATGCAAATAGTAAAGTCAAGGAAGGCTTGGTTACAAAGTTTGACTATGAAATTGATAATGATTTAGTGAGTACAATTATTATTTCACTATTAAATGAAGAAATGGACACTAAGGATGAACCTTTTGGGAGTTATGAGGAAGCTAAAGGAAGAATAATTACAAATATCAAGGTAGCTTCTAGGGAGAAGAAAAGGAAAGGAATCATTGAAGACCTACAAGAAAAATTGGTACCCTAGGCAAGGGAAAGGAAACATTATAGTTAACACAATATGGTGGAGAGGATGACGAAAAAGGTAGTGGTGACAAGGAAGAGGAAGAAGAAAAAGGATACAAGGGTAAAGCCCTAGTTTTTGTCACTCCACCAAGAAAGAAGGCTCAAGGAACCAAGAACAAGCCAATAGTGACACCCCTCTCTCCTCCAACTCCAAATAAGCCAAGAACTATGGTAGCTACTAGTGTCTAGTAGGCTACAAAAATATATGTTAGTAGAGACTATAGAGCCCAATGCCCTTAAGGAAAAGAGAAGCAGATTTATTAGAGGACCAACTAAAGGGAAATATAAGTCTATTGAAGAGGTATGTGAATATCTACAAAGATCTTCAAGACAAATTTAGATTTGTAAAGTATGATAGATTGGATAGTGTTGACCAAACCAAAATTGAGGAGGCTATGGTGCATATGATTGATAATCACAATCTAGCTCCTAGTAAAATTGAGAAGAAGATACATAAGGAGTTATATGAGAGATTGTAAATAAGATGAAAGAAGGAAGAAGTAGAAGAGAAAAAGATAAGGGCTGACACATTAGTCAGAATCATGCCTAATCTATCCGAGGATCAAATGGAAACATTTTTGATAAAGTATATGAGTAGGTTTGTTACTATTTATATAGAAAGAAATGAAGGGAGGATAGTATAAGAAAGAAACTATAAACATTGAAGATGATTATAGCAGTGGAAAATTTTTAGGTGTGTCAAGTCCACAAGGTAACATGTCACTAGTACATGCTGACACCCCAGACACTCCACATGCCTAGAAGTCAAGGCTCACAGATGCATACATAGAAATTGAGGTAAAAGACATAAGTATATTAGTTAGATTACCTCACACTAAGGAAAATAATGAAATAATTATAGCTAAACAAAATGTGACCATTATTGTCTTGAGCACTGATGCACCAATATGAAGGAGTGGTGAAACTCGATCACCAACTACCAAAGAAGTGCCAAACAATAATACTCCTTTGCTAAGAAGAGGAAAATCAATAAAGGACACTTCACTAGATATTGAAGTTAGTCTGGATGAAATAATTGAGATGTCGTAACTAGATTTGGAAAATATCACCTTGGAACAAATAATTTTGTTACAAAAGATTTTGTGAAGAAGAAATGACAAGAAGAACTAAGGAGATAACATAAGAAAAAGAACGCACTCTATGTTGTAAAAAGAATAAAAAAAATTGATGCTTTTTATACACAAAATTTTGATGAAGAAGACCAGTTTGTAAATATTGTTAACATGTGAGTGTTGATAATATGGAATCAAATGAAAAATTGAAGGATTGGGTTGCTACAAGATTCAGGAACAAGGTTGTCGACCAAGTTTCTATAAACAACACTAAGAAGAAAGTGTAATTACAAGAGAATATATAGGTTATGACATAACTAATATAGAAGGTACAACATTTATAGAACATTTTTTTAGATGTGCCAAGATTCACAAGTGATCCTCAGGCACAAATAAACTAGATCTAAGTCGAGATGAAGAGATCCAGTAACATTATTTTATAGTTAGTAGGATCTAGCATTGATCAATACAATAATTTAGCGAATGCTCAAGGAACATTGGCCGAGCTTTAGACAAGTGATAGCAACATGAGATCTAAATTTATCTCTCTTTAAGAAATGTTGATACCTCTTTTGGAGGTCATGCAAAGGGAGCTACAATCAGCCCATGATCTTATCCAACAAGATCACAATATTTTAGTGGCTAAAATTTGAATTAATTTAGCTACAAGACTACAGTTGCAAAATCACATCTTGAAAGAAGCAAGATCCACATAGGATCACTCATTATCCATGATCACCTAAGTTCATAAGACATTCATTGACAAATATGGATTGCTTCCACCCATTCAACCCTAGCAGTTCTAACATAAGTGTTCAAAAACAAGTGGGAAATAGATTTGTAAAGGGGAAATGGATTTATTAAAGGGGAAATAAAGAGGGATATGAATTTTTAATCATATTAATTTTAAATTTTTTATTCATTATTAATTTTTAGCATAAGCCATAAGACTTAGGGGGAGAGTTTATATCAGATTGTGTTCGTAACAATTTTAAATATGACAAAGTGTTTTTTTCAACTAATCTCAAAGGGGGAGATTGTTGGTATCTCTAACTATTGTTTTCTATTAGTGTCAAATACCTAGTCATTTACAAGGTAGAGTCAACTAGTCATCACTATGAGCAAGCTACTCTATATAGGCCAAGTCATGTACACAAGTATGTATCGAGCTCTATAGGAGCCTGAAACTATATGGTCACTAAGTATTTTCTATACAAGTTGAGCTCAACATCGACCAAGCATTTTTGAGCATACAAGTACTAAGTTACATAGTATGTTTCAAGAAAAATATAGACCCAACAATAGCAATACTAATTGTCAAAAAATAATAAAGGTCAAGCAATGGAAATTTTACATAAAAGTGAGGAATAAAACATATTTTGAGATAAATCATTTTCAAGTTGACATGGAAGGAAAATTTAATATTTATAGAGGTTGTTACAAAGATTTTTATGCATGAATGATGTGGATTACAAATCAATGTAGAGATATCAAAAGCAAAAAATTTCTTTATAAAATCGTTAGTTTTTGAGCAAATTCAGACCTTCTATCAATGATTTTATCATAGCATCTGAAGACTTCAAATCTGATTCATTTGAAAGATATTCCAACCCCCTAAAAATTTATGAAGGATTGAAACACTTATCCTTCCACAAAAACACGTGAAAAAGCTGGAAATGAGAAAAAAAATGTGAAGAACAATACCCATAATTTTAACAACTATTTAGTAAATTTCAGTTTTCTACCTCATATAGAAGAGTTAGAACCTCCAACTACATTCATTGGAAAGATAATTCAAATATTTATCCAACCATATAAGTTTCAGAGCTTAGCTAAGTGACATATACAAATGGGAACCAGACAATAGAAAACATTTTTTCAAAAATAAAAAATCTCTCTTGTTTCTATATCCAAACTTGTCAAAAAAGTCCTTTTCATTTTTCATACATTTTTCCCTATCATATAATTTGACCAAAAAAGTATATATAAATGTGTCTCTTGGCCTTTTTAGTTCTTTTTTATTCAAAAGACTCAAGTATATCTTACAAATTTTGAGAAATTCCTAGTTTTAAAAGTGCAACTCTGTACTATGCAAGGAATATTAAACTACCATCCATTTTTATTTCTGTGAACCCTATGAAACACTTAGATGATCCTAATATTGAATTAGATTCTTATAGGCTAGTTGAAAACTTGAACATGATAGATTATAGGTGTGCCAAATCATGTAAGTGTCTTACACAATAAGCATTTATTATAACTAAATGCAATTAAAAGACTAGATGACATGAACACAACCTATCAAACATGAATGATGCAATCTATCCTAATGCATGATGGACATATCTACATGTTGAAATAAAATTAAAAAACTCATTATGTAGGTGCTCCTGCACTAGATACACCCTAGGAAAATTTATCTCAAGCCCACTTGAGATGAGCTCTTGTAGAGTGGTACCCTTCTTCTTTATATCTTCCTCTATCATCCACACAAAATCTACATCAGAATAGCCTCTAATTTTTACCAAGTACTTCTTGTACTCCTTTCCCCTTGTCCTCTTCACTACTTTGGTGTCAAGTATCTTTTCTAGCTTTGGTGCCTCCTTCAATGGTAGATCTTTATTATCTTCTACATCAGAAATCTATCCTATATCAACTCCTTCATTGGCTACTTTGAATGGTGAGGGGTCTTCTATGTTGAAGATGGAAGAGATTCCAAACTCTAATGGAAATTGAATCTCATAAGCATTGGTTCCAAAATTCTTCACCATTTCGCAAGGACCTATTTTTCTCAACATGAGCTTGGTATATTTACCTTTTGGTAGCCTCTCCTTCTTGATATTAGCCCACACTAAGTCTCCAACTTCAAATTCTAAGTGTCTGCTTTTCTAATCTGCATGCTTCTTATACTTTTTAGAGGTTTATTGGAGTTTTTCTTTGACTTCATCATGGATCTCTTTTATGGCTGTAGCAAAATACTCTCCTTGTGCCCCAACTTGTTCTTGTGAACTCATATCTCTTAACTCCAAGATCTCTCTAGGATGAATTCCATACACCACATAAATGGTCACTTTCCTATACTCCTATTAATGGAGTCATTATATGAAAATTCAACTTGGTATATGATTGCATCCCACTTTTCTCCATGTTTTCTTGTGAATGATCTCAACAAATTTCCCAATGTTTTATTAACTACCTTTTTTCGCTCATCAATTGGAGGGTGATAGGCTGATGAGAATGATAAATTGGTTCCTAGTTTTCTCCATAAAGTCCTCTAAAAGTGTCCCACAAACTTCACATCCCTATCTAAAACTATGTTGAGAGGTAGCCCATGAATCTCGATGAATTATTTGAAAAAGAGATCTGCTATATGGGAAGCATCATTATTTGATTTACATGGTAAGAAGTGAGCCATCTTGTTGAACCTATCCACTACAAAAAACACACTATCACATATTCTTTGTGTTCTTTCCAGTGTAGTGCCTCTCCCATTTGACTTTTGTAAGTCGTCCTGATGGATGCAACCTTGCTAATCTTTTGTTGTGATGGGATCATGATTGTGACCCTGAGTGGTCTACACCATTGAGGTGTTTGGATATATGTTTCTGTATCAGTTGCTTTGATTATGCTTTTGACTGATCTTTGAGATTATGATGTGATTTTTGGTTCACTGAGGTTTGTGCCAGTGGTTACCAGGATCGATGTGGTATCATGAGGTTGTTCCGTGATTACCCTGAGATGTGTGCAAACATTGCACTATGTTCTTTTACCATGCTGCACTAGACTAGGTTCCTGTAGCAGTGGTTAGTCATGTTTATAACTGTGTTTCCTTATGTGTTTTAAATGCCTTTTTAATGCAGAGTAATCAATCTTTATTAAATGCATTAATGATTAGAAATGGATTGTCCATGTTGATTTATTGGGTTATGTGCTGAGGCATTTACCTTGTTATATTTCTGATTAGAGAGATATTTGTTACTCATGTTATGTTTACATTTGAGAGGACCCGAGGGTCAAATGTTACTCTTTGATTTCAGTATCATAGATATTAGACTACTATGTTGTTCAGTTAATCATATTGCATGATGATGCCATTTTGAGATGATAGTGTGTTTTATGATGATATCTGGTTATCTAGTTATCTGGTATTTGGACATACCTTTGATTTTGCTATGTGATGAATTTAGTGCTATGGTTATTTACTTCATTCCTACGTTGTTATGCTTTATGCGAATGTGAGTGATGTAAATAGATTATTTTAATATAATTAAATAAATGGTTAAATTAGGTGATTTAATGCATTTATTGCTTTGGCTATATTATTATATGCAATTTCACTTGATCGTGTTGTTTAGTGTGCAGGATTATATCCCTGGCAGTGGCACTTGGAGTTAGTGATTCAGCCATTCATATTTTACCAATGTTGTCCTTGTATGGTCGACGTATCCTTTATTAAAATGTTTAATTTAAACCTTTTGGTGATTATTAAATCTGAACTCATTTGCATTATGTGATTAGACTAGTAAGCATGTCTGTGCATTTAGAAGTTCGCATTGTCGCAAAAGTTGTTAAGGAGATTTATGTGTTTTTGGGTTTTCAGGCTTTTTAATTATTTTATTTTAATTTCTGGCAGCTTTTCCATAGATGAATTCCTATTTATAGGAATAGCTTGTTTTCGTTTGGGTCGATTCGAGGTTTAACTGGATTGGCTGGTTAAATGCCCTAATTGATTATTCACCTGAAAAGTGAATAAATATCTAAAAAGGAATTTAATTCCTCACTTCTCACTTTCAAATTGGAAAGTTGGAGAGTAAAACCCAAAATCCTCTTCATGAGGATTTACTATTTTGTTCGTTGTGGGAGCTACGAGCGTGGGATCATCGCGAGGTTGGGCTCGTTGGATCCATCTCAGGGAAACCTTGGATTGCCGCAATTTTCAGCTACTTCTGCGAGATATTTATTTTATGGTTCAGATTCTCGTTTTGCCCTTTTGGCTGTGAGGTAGGGCTTTCCCGTTTTATTGTTTCTGCTCTGTTTCTGCTTTTGTTTTTTGTAGCCGTTTGTTTGGAGGCTGAGAACTAGTGTTCCCCTCCATTTCTGTATGTTAGTTCTACCTGGTTCGGCGAGTATGAACATTTTCCTATTTTTTGGGATGAGGGTTTGGGATTTTATGCCATTATGCTGGCCGTTTTTGCATACGGTGTCCAATTCCATTTATTTTTGGATTTTTGGGGTTTTTGAACCCAAAGGCCAAATGGGTTTTAATTTTGAAGTTTTCCAAATTTTTGAGGTTTTACCTCGTTTTGCGTGCTGCCTTGTTTTCTCGAGTTTTCTTGGCACAACATGGGTCGTGGACATTGATGATCTATTTGGATATTAGTCAGACCACTTTTGCACTTTTATGTTGCATTGGGATGTGTGTTGCATCCGTACTCCTGACGTTGTGTTCGGTTGAGTGATTTTATATTTGTTATGTTTTTGTTGGACCTTTGCTTTTGTTTTGTGAATGCTAGGATTCATGTAGAATCCATACTCTTGGATTGAGGTCGGTTGAGTGAGTTCATGATGTTTGATCTTGTTACATCATTGGGATTCGTGTAGAATTCATACTCTCGAATTGAGCTCGGTTGAGTCATTTCATGATGTATGATTTTATTGGCTTTGGGATTTGTGTAGAATCCATCCTTCCCGCATTTCTTTCAGTTGGGTATTCTCTTTACATTGTGTTCTCATTCTTGTCCTTGTGTTATGATCTTCGTGATGGTGGTGCGCCACACACGAGTACATGTGCATACATTTGTTGGGTGACTTGCGACGCCCGATCTTCCGTGGATTTGCCAGAAGTTATGATCATTGGGGTTGGGATGGGATTATGCATGCCCACGGGCACTTGTTGTAGGATGAGCATGGGTAGGGTAGGGTAGCATCTAGAGGGGGCTTCTATCTCGCAGCCCGACGATCATGGTGTCATGGGTTGGCAGAGGAAGCTTTATATAAGTGATAACTAAATAAAATGTGTGATTGTTAATAAAACTTAAGATAAGAAAAATGTGTGAGCACCCGATTAAGTTCAAGGACACAATGTGTGAGCACCCATTTAAGTTTGAGGACACACGATTCGAGCTTGGGCTTTTTGATGCCAAGCAACTCTCCAGGATGTTAGCCCCTACATAGTAGCCTATTGAGTGTCTGACTAGGACCTTTATTCCTTGCATTGTCTTAGGTTCTTGGTTCAGCCATCATACTGTCTGGCGTGAGTGTTAGCCTTGGATGTTGTGCTTTTGTGTGTTTGTGGTTGGATCATTATCTCCATCAGCACGGCAGGTGTGGACCTACGGGTGCCACGTGGTTGGGAGGCGTAGCTACCTTCACCACTGCTAGGGATCGGTGTACAGAGATGATCTTTTGTCCTAGTGTGACCGTTGCTGGATGTTTTCACTTGGTACTTTGGGTTTTGGAGTATGCTTTCTTGTTATTTATGCTTTCATTGGGATGCTTGTATATCATGTTTAGATGATGTTAGTTTACTTGACGCATTCCCTTATCATGATGTTTAGCATATGATTAGATGATGTTATTTGATTTAGTAGTATATCTGTTGCTTACTTCCGTTTAGCATGTGATAGGTGATGTTATCTACTGTAGGATTATCTTATGCTTTACTACTAGCATGTTAGATTTCCTTATGCTTATATTGTTGCATGTTTTAGTAGTGACATCTCTATTACGATAGTATTGATGATCTGGTTGGTGGCTTGGGATGTTACGCGCGGGGGATGGCTAGGACCCACGATGGTCTTATGATGCTATTGGCGGTTGGGAGGAACCACGTACTTAGTTTGGTTGTTTTGTTCCTGAGATGTATTTCTGTACATTGCGATGTTGCTTTTGTTCTTTGCTATGCTTATTTTCAGTGTGTTCTTTGCTGTTGTAGCTTAGATGGTTTGGTGTTCTTCATTCTGTGTTGTTCTTGCACTCGAGTGTTCATTCCTTGAGCCTTGGTGGATCCGATACTCCCCAGTGTGGAGGTTCTTTTGTTGGTTTTTCCCCATTTTTGGGTTCTGGAAGTGTTTTTACTTTCTATGGGCGACATTTGTTCAGCATTGTGCGACACTGATAAAGTATCGCACGCCCGTAGAAAGAATTTCGTATGATACTATAAAGTGTCGCACGCATTACTGGAGAAATGTCGTATGACACTAGAAGAGTGTTGCACAACTTTATGAGAAATGTCGCGCGATACTTTTCCAGTATCGCACACCTTCTTGAGAAGTGTTGCAGGCAGTAAGGGAGAAGTGTCGCCCTCCCTTAGTTAAAAGTGTCGCACGGTTTTTGTGAAAAACCTGCGCGTGCCATCAGCGGGCACTTTTCTTCGTGATCCAATCTTTTTGAGAGTGGTTTTGGATACCCTTTTGGGCGTTCTTCAACCCTATGCTGTTGCATTTTGAATTTTGTCGGTTTCTCTTGAAATTGAGTTTTTATGTTTCTGTTGTAGTCCTTCGGGGTTTAAAATATATCGTTTAAGTATAAAGATATATTTTAATATATGCGACAAATCGTTTGAGATAGGTTTCAAACATATCATAGATAAGTTATGGATTCTAGGAAATTTCAGGGCTTTAGAAATCCAGACTTAGCCAATTTTCAGGGCTTCAGGATTTCAGGCTTAGCCAAATTTTGGGATTCTGCATTTTACCCCAGCTTGGTGTTTTGTTGATGAGTGGTCTTTTCTTGTGCCCTCATCTTGTTGTGGTGTTTTTTGGCTTTTGTTTGGGTGTGTCAGTTGGGTAGTGGCATTCGGAGATTCATTGGTTACTGGGATTGTGTTGAAGTCTTCCGTTGCGATTGTTGTGATCCCTGTATGATGTTGTCATGTGCATTCATACTTGTAAAAAAAAAAATATCTTGGCTTGATTTGAATCCTTGTTTCCAAGGATCTCCGGGCGGGGCATTACATCCAGCCCCATTACAAAATCCATTGTTATGCTTTCCCATGGCCTAGATGGTATTGGAAAAGATTTATAGAGCCCTACATTTGTAGTCCTCCCTTTGGCTCTTTGATAAATTATAAATTTTTCCACAAAGTTTCTAACATAAGTCTAAAGTTTAGGCCAATAGTTATACCTCCTAGCCAATTCTAAGGTTTTATCCAAACTAAAGTATCCACCCATTGTTCCACTATGCTTCTCATTTATAATATTTGACCTCATAAAGCATCTAGGTACAAATAGTTTCCCTCCTTTGAAAATAATTCTATCTTGTATTGAAAAAATAGAAAAATCAACATGGTATCTATCACCAAAATTTGGATTTTCTACATACATGTCCTTTAGTACTTCAATTTCCACACTTTCTAGCTGACTTTGGGAGATAGTCATGTTCCTTCTACTTAGAGAATCAGCAACCTTGTTTACTATACCATTCTTATGCTTGATGGTGAAGGCATAAGCCTACAAGGACTCCACCCATTTCATATGCCTATGACTTAGCTTGTCTTGGCTATTCAGTAAACTAAGTGCTTGGTTATTCATATACACAACAAACTCCTTTGGTAACAAGTAATACCTCCACCTTTTGATTGCTTGAACCAAAGCATAGATTTCTATGTCATATTGAGAGTATTTCTTCTTGGCTTCATTTAGCTTTTCACTTGAAAAAATAATTGGTTTTCCTTCTTGTCTAAGAACATCCCCTATAAAAACCCTGCTAGCATCACATTCTACTTAGAAAACTCTATTAAAATTAGGTAAAGAAAGAATTGGCTGCTCACTAACCTTTTTCTTAAGCAATTCAAAAGCTTCATGTGTTGATTCACTCCATGCAAACTTACACTTCCTTCCACCTTTAATAGTTTTTAACATAGGAGCACATATATGACTGAAATTTCTTATGAATTTCCTATAAAATGTAGGAAGACCATGAAATCTTCTAACAACTCCAACTATTTTAGGAGGTCGCCAAGATAGTATAGCATCTTTATCCATCTTGAAGCTACCTTGGGAGATCACAAAACCAAGGTATGCCAGCTCCTCTTGCATGAACAAGCACTTTTCCAAGTTTATCACCAATTTCTCCTTGTGAAGTCTTCTCAAAACCATGTCAATGTGATTTAGATGTTCTTCCTTTGTCTTTCTAAAAATTAATATGTCATCCAAATATACTATGATAAACTTACCATTGAATTCTTTGAGCACTTCATTCATAAGTCTCATGAAGGTACTCGGAGCATTAGAGAGTCCAAATGGCATTATCTTCCACTCATACAATCTGTCATTGGTTTTGAACACTTTCTTCCACTCATCTCTAGCCCTTATCCTCATTTGAGGGTACCCACTCTTTAAGTCAATCTTGGAGAAATACTTTGCACCTCCCAAGAAATCAAGAAAATCTTCAATTCTTCACATTAGAAACCTATATCTAATTGGAATCTTATTAATGACTTCTGAACTAGTGAACAACCTCCATGTTCCCTCCTTTTTGGGTGTCAAAATAGTAGGTATAGTGCATGGACTTAAAAATTTTGCAATTAAACTAGAATCTAGCAACTCCTTTACTTGTCTAGCAATCTCCTCATTTTGTTGAGGTGTCATCTTGTATGCAACATTATTTGGTAAAGTAGGTCTAGGAATGAAATCAATACAATGACTAATGTCTCTTATAGGTGGTAAAGACTTTGGCATACCTTCTAAAATCAAACCTTCATACTTATCCAAATGTGTGTTCACTTCACTAGGAATTACCTTCTTTGTTTTAGCCTTCTTCTTGTCATTTTTCATTGATCCTTGTGTTTGTGGTTTACGTATCAAAATAAAACAAGGCTTAGGTTTATCCTTCATGTCTTGTAAGAACTCCTTCTTATCAACAATCATAATTTTGGCTCCCCTCTCTTTATTGTCTTCCACTTCTTCATGAATAGAAAATACAATTAATCTAATCACCTTTCCATCCCTCTTGATGGTGTATACATTAAGTTTTCCATTTTTTTGTGCCTAAAAATAATATTTCCAATGTCTACCAAACAATAGGTAGCATGCATCCATGTTAACTATATCAAACATAATTTTGTCCTTATACTTTCCAGTCTGAAAATCAATCCATGCTTTCTCATTTACAAGAGTTTTTTGACCCTTAGCCATGAAACCTTATAGGTAAAATTATGAGGTACTCTCCTAAGTTTTAACTTCTAAACCATCTCAAGAGAAATTAAATTTTTAGTAAAACTTGAGTCAATAATGACTTTACTTACCTTACCTCTTGATTTGCAAGCAATCCTAAAGATTATCTTCCTTTGTGGTGGCTCCATGGTATTAGGCACTTTCAAAAGTGTTCTTCTCATCATCAAAATTTCTCCTCTTTTAGAGTCACTATCTAAATCAGCCATCTTCTTCTCTTGGAATTCATCATCTTTTACCAAATGTGTTCTTCTTTCACCTTGTGAACTTGAACTAGCTCTATTCGAGCATCTAGATGCATAGTTTCCCTCCTTATTACAACTAAACAAAGTTATTGGATTTTCCATTCTACAACAAAACCTACCTCTTGAATTGCATCTTCTACCTCTAAAATTACCTCTAAAATTTCATTCACTTTCACTTGTGTGTTGCTTTATGTCCTTATGATCTGCATGGATTTTTCCTCTTCCCCTTTGGTTTCTTCCTCTTCCTCTACTATTTTTCTCTTGTATTCTCTTCAATTTGACTTCCACCTTCAATGCTAATTGATAACATTTCTAAACTATATCAGGACATAATAGATTAAGTTCTTTTTGAATGTTCAACTTCAATCCATTGAGGTATCTAGCAACTTTTACACTTTCACATTTGCTCTGTTTTTTCCCTTAGGCTCAATTTTTGGAATTCTTTAGTATAGGCTATGACATCTAGCTAGTTTTGTCTTAAAAATTTTCTTCTTCTATGTAGTTGGATTTCATAATCCTCAAGGAGGTAAGTTTATCTTACCTTGGCACTCATCCTACCCCATGAATTTATCATGTGCTTACCATCTTTAACCCTTTCTCCTTGGGTGAAATTCCACTAAGTGAGGGTTGCTCCCTTCAAATTTGACTTGGAAATATTTACCTTATCTTTTTATGCTACATTTTCACATTCAAAGTGGTTGTTCAAGGATTCTGTCAAATCCAAAACAACAACAACATCAATCTTTCCTCAAAAGATGGCTAGGCCACCTTTGGCATCCTTCTTGACAACTCTTTCAAGGGCTTCTATGAAGTATCTCTGGTCTACAAGAAATTTAACCACCTCCTTCTCAAGGGAATTTTCTTCTTCCCCTTCTTCGTCATTTTTTCATGAAACCTATACTCTTTTCTCCATCTAGCCCTTGAACTTCTTAAGTTCATCCAATAACCACTTATTGGTTTGCTCATGTTCTTGCATCTTCTTTCCCAATTCAGCATTGGTGACCATGCTTGATGTCTCAACTTTATACTATGATTCTAATATAAAACTTTATTGTTTTAGTATCTTTCCCCAAGCTTTGATACCAATAATGATGCAGAGATATCAAAAACAAAAAATTTCTTTGTAAAACGCTTGGTTTTCAAGCAAATTCAGACCTTTCGTCAAAGATTTTGTCATATCCCACACATCCTAACATCTCAAGACTTCAAATCTGATTCAATTGAAAGATATTGCAACCCCCTAAATATTTATGAAGGATTCAAACCCTTATCCTTCCATATAAACACGTGACAAAGCTGGAAACAAGAAAAAAAATGTGAAGAACAATACCCATAATTTTAACCACTGTTCAGTAAATTTCAGTTTTCTCCCTCATATGGAAGAGTTAGAACCTCCAACTAGATTTTTTGGAATGATAATTAAAATATATATCCAACCATATAATTTTCAGACTTTAACCAAGTAGCATATGAAAATGGGAACCAAACAATGGAAAAAACTTTTTCAAAAATTAGAAAATCTCTCTTGTTTCTATATCCAAACTTGTCAAAAAAACCCTTTTCACTATTCATAAATTTTCTCTATGATATAATTTGACCAAAAAATCATATATAAATTTTTCTATTTGCCTTTTGAGTTCTTGTGTATTTAAAAGACTCTTATACTTCTAAAATTTCTAGAATTTCCTAGTTTTAAAAGTGCAACTTTGTATTATGCAAGCAATATTAAACTACTGTACATTTCTATTTGTGTGACCCCTATGAAACACTTAGATGATCCTCATATTTAATTAAATGAACTAACATGCTTATAGGCTAGTTGAAAACTTGAACATGATGGCTTATAAGTGTGCCAAATCATGTTAGTGCCTTACACAATTAACCTTTTTTTATAACTAAATGCAATTAAAAGACTAGATGAAATGAACACAACCTATCAAACATGAATAACATGAGCTATCCTACTGCATGATGGACATATGTACATGTGTAAATGAAATTTAAAAACTCTTTATGTAGGTGTTCCTACACTACAAATCCCTTTTTTTTTTACCAATGATTTAGATGGAGAGGCTAATTGTGGGAACATCAAGAAAAATCTTTTATGAAACTCTTTAAGTAGAGAAGATCTTAACCTAGATCATGTTTTATGGATGGATATGAGAAGAGTACACATGAAAATAAGGATTAATATGCAAATAGTAAAGTGAAAGATTGAGATCAGATTAGAATTCATTGCAAGTATTTTGTTATCTTTTAATAGAGTAAGTGACCCAATTAGACCCATGAAGGAGAAGACAAGTATTATAAGATTAGAGGATAGGATTAGTTAGCAAGGAGAAGACTCAAAATTAACTTATAGATCATATCAAGAGTTAGGTACTAAATCAATTCTAACCCACTTGAATCGGAGTAAATCTCTTAATAGAATGGTCTTCATTGATCTTTGTATATCTCCCAATAAAGTCCTTTATTTATTGTAAGTGTTAAATCCTCTAATAAGGTGAGACCTAGCAGTCTCTTAAGAATTTAAAATGGTAGAGCCCTCGCATAGTAGATCACATTTTATAATCAAACATTGTAACCATAATAGTTTAACTTTATTACTATAGTAGTGGAGATTTGTGGGTGTCATCCCCACCCTAGTTTTACCTTCATCTTGGAGGGTTTTTGGGAAACAAATATTCTGTCATCCCCAATAACTTGTGTAGTAGGGTGATGTATTTTGACATACTTTGACAATCTTGGTCCTACTCTATTTTCTTCATTAGGTCTATCAATTTCTAAATCACTATGTAATTCTCTATTAGGTAGTTCAACATCTCTTTCATGTACACTCATTCCAGAATCAGAATGTGTCTCAACTTTAGTCTACAACTCAACACCTAACTGTAACTCAGTTCATAAATCCAACTCAATATTCATTTTATGTGACTCAATAGTCATTGGAACTTGCTATTAATTTGCAACTATTTACATCATCTTCATTAGCAGACATAACTTCATAAAAGTATACAAAATATTTGTAATCGTTTAGTTACTTCATAGGTTCAACCTCACGTACCTCTATATATTCATCAAATTCCACATTTTCACTTTCAAAAACTTTGTTAGAGTTAGTATTTAAACACTTATAAGCTTTATTTCTTGTGGAATAGCCAAGGAATATACCTTCTTCACTTTTTGCATCTTATTTACCATTCTTGATACCTTTGAGAATATAGCACTTTCTTCCAAATACCGTTCTTGACTTGCACATAGTTCAAGGTATAGAATGTTGTACTTATAGCCTCTCTCCAATATTTCAAAGCAACATTCTTTTCCATCATGAGTGTCCTAGCAAAATCCATCATAGATTTGTTTCTCCTTTCAACAATTCCCTTTTGTGGCAGGGTCTAAGGTGCATATGTTTTTATTTTGATTCCTTTTTCATTACAAAACATATCAAACTCATTTGATGTAAATTCTCCTACTTTATCATATCTCAAAAAATTTAGGCTTTTACTTGTTTCCTTTTCAACTCTTGATAAGTACCACTTAAACATTTGGAAAGCATCAGATTTCTATTTTAGAAACATAAATGTCATCATCCTAGAATAATCATCAACAAATAGCATAGTGTTCTTATCACCTTTGTACCTTTGCAAATCAATTAACCTACATAATTCAATATTTCTATTTTAGAAACATAACTATCATCATCCTAGAATAATCATCAACAAATAGCATAATGTTCTTATCACCTTGTACCTTTTCACATCAATTGGCCCACATAAGTCAGTATGAACAATCTTCAAAATTCCTTTATAGCTATGAGTCTTACTCTTAAAAGTAGATTTTTTCATTTTTCCTAACTCACATTATTTGAAAATTATATTGTCAAGTTTCTTCAATGTAGGCAAACCTATGACTCTTCTCATGTTACTTTTACTAAGTTATAAAAATTAACATGACATCACCTCTTGTGCCATAACCACACATCATCAAATTCTACAACTAGATAAGTAGTATAATCCATATCAAGGTAGTATTGATTACCTCTAGTTTGATCACATTTTCCAATTAGTTTTCTATCAGTATCATATATCTTAGCTATCTTGTTCTCAAACTCAACCTTGCAACCCAAACTATTCATTTTGTACACACTCAAAAAATTATATTTAATTCCTTAAACATAATAAGAACTGTCACATAAAATCTTTTCTATGAGTTTGATAGAACGTTTTCCTTTTATCATGTAAGGTGCATCATTACCACACCTTATTCTATTTCCATCATAATAATTCAAAGTAATGAACTTACTTTTATCTCTAGTCATGTGATGTGAACACCCACTATCAATGATCCATCTCTGATTCTTGTTCACACATGACATCAGTGTAGTTGCCTCATCCTCATCAAAATCATCCTTCATTGCAACATACACCTCTTCATCATCAAGATCGTAAGATCCATCTTTTGTTTCCTCTTCTACAATGTAGCAAGACTTCTTGCCTTTGTCTTTGTAGTCTTTGTTGTCCTCATATTTTCTTCTTTTGTATTTGTCACCACTTCTATTGTTCTTCTTTTTTGGAAATCTAGTAGTTTTATGACCAACCTCATTGTAATTAAAATGCATGATAGGTAACTTACCTTTGAATTTTTCATTGCCTTTGTGAAATCTCCTTGCTAGTAATGCTTCAAGCTATTCTATATCCTCCTCATCTATATCACTATCATTACAAACATATTTTACCTTCTTCTTCTTGTTCTCATTAGGTTCCTCCAATGAAATCTAATCTTTGAAATTACATTCAATATTATCAATTTTAAAGTTGTCAAAATTAGATAGCTTAAACATAGTGAGCCTACACACAAGACCATCAAGAGTCAAATTAGAACTTGGTATACATCTTAGTTCTTGTATTGCAAAAAATCTAATAGCAAAGATGGGAAATAGTGTTCTCAAAAAATTTCTTAATATAGTATCATCATCTATCTTACCAATAGCTCCTCTTATAGCATTAACAACATCTTTTTTTCTAGAGAAATATCGAGCAACATTCTCACCTTCTTGCATCTTCATTTCATCAAACTTACCTCTAGACTTTTAGATTTGACACTTAAATTTTTTTTGTCTCCTCCATAAATGGTGTGAAGAGAATACCACATCTTCTTTGCTGCAATCTCCAACATTGCTTGATTGTATTCTTTCTTATTTTTCAGATCTTCAATAGTTAGGACTTCAACAAGATCAACATGCTCAGTGATGATGGTAGATTGTTCATGGTATCCAAGACCTCATCAGTGTAGCTTCATCAGAATTTTCCATGTACTAAACTTTTCCTTATTAAGCTTGGGTACCTATCCTTTCGATGTCTTGATCTTTTGCTTCTAGTACCTTCAAACTAGTCCTCTTAAGTAGATGACTTTGATCCCAATTTTTGGACTTCTTTAGAATAACTAGGGTGGGGGGGTTTTATGAGTTATCCAAGGTCTAGATGTATAAATAAAACTTTTCACAACTTAGTGAACACATATCCATAAAACATATTCATGCATGCATCCATTATGTCATACAATTTCTTAAACTTATAGATTATTGTCTTAGGTGAAAACAAATTTGGATAAATGTAAACATGAAACATAATAGAATCAATAACACATTCGACACTAGGATTTTACATGGAAACCCAATTTGGGAAAAACAACTAGTAACGTGCTGCTCATTCTTACTCTTTTGAATTGATGCCCTATGAAAGCCAAACTTATTAAAGGTTATAATACACACTATTAAATGTGATCTAGTTAGGGGATTTCAACCACCCTATTAGGATTGATCCTTTTTAGAGGAATTTAGACCATTCACTTTGAAAGTCACCCAGTTAAAGGAGGTACAAATGACTATTAGGTCAAACTTAATACAAAGGATTTATCCTAGACTAGTACAATGATTAGAAAGCAATAGTAAGGCTTGATCTGATAATAAATTACAACTCACTTTGTAGATTACAGATCTCTATTTTAGTCCTCCATTTTTCTTGGCTTTCACACACTTCAGCTTTGATACCTTGTTCACCCTTCAAGAATTCATACTTTTAAACCTTCTTTCTTTTCTTCCTAATAGCAATCTCTTTTGTTTGACCATTGAATGAAGGAATACTTTAGACCTCTTGTCAAGCTTACATTCTCAAAAATGACCAACCTTTTTTCTCACTAACCATGTCTATAAATAGAAAATTAAGATATTTTTTTGTTCAACCTATATCATCCATTTCAAGGTTAGGTAGGATTAGCTAGGATTCAATGAATCTACCCATCTTTTTATTTGAGTCCCTTCTAGAAACATCTTCTTTAATCCTCTTTGAGTTAACCTCAAAATGGTTTACCATGAATTTTGTGTCACAAACTCATCATAGTTATCTTCCACACACTTCACAAAATTCAAGAAAACAAAATAATTGGCTCAAATTTGTCAAATCCTAGATTTAACATGAATATTGGCACTCAAATTAAATATGTTTTCACTAAACTTCCAAACTTTTCTTCCACTCGTCATCCATTAGATAACTCAACAAACACTAAAGTTTACTAATGCTCGACATCAACCAAATTTTACTTGGCTTACACTGTATCACTCAATATACACTAAATTTTCACTTTTCTCAACTCCAACTAATTTTCTACTTGGCTTGAATTAACTTTTTTGCGCACCTACTATCCACTTGGTCAAGCTTGGTAGACTCAATTTTTGTTACTTTTCTTCTAGACTTAGGTAATGTATCTAACCTTTGCATCATTAAGTAGGTAACCAATGCACTATAATATCATTGTCTTAACTTATCTTTGTACTCCTTTTTATTACTGTAACTCAACCTCTTGTCTAGGTTCTTTTATCAAAATGTCCTCATCAATCAAATAAATGATAGTACTCAAATGAACTAGTCACTTGTCTTACCAATAAGTAGTAGGTTGGAAATTAGTGATAAAATAATGATTGAAATAGATTCTCATACTTATAACAAACTATTTTCAATAATCTAATGTGGAGAAACTCACAAATAATTAGATGGACATGATGAATCATTTTTTATTTGTAAATCAAGAGGTGAACAAAAAGAACATGGATATTACAAATCTAAGATCACAAGGTGACCTACTCAGGAATGAGTTAAGGCTTGAGAAGTACTTGTGAAAATAATGAATAAACTAAGTGAATCTTTAAGATATTTTGAGGAATTGATGAGATCACCAAGGTCATCTAGTGATACTTCTAGTATAGGATATATCAAGCACTCTCCATCTACTAAGAAAGGAGAGTCATCCAAGAGTGGAGAAAAAACAAATGAAAATCCGAAAGGTAAACCTACATGTCATCATTGTGGAAAAGTAGGACACACAACATATATTTGTAGAAGAAAGAATGGTAAGAAATATCCTAAACCTAAGTTTATTGGGAATTGTTCTAATTTCAAGAAACAAGAACATTGTGCACATGAATGGAGATCAAAGACAAGTGATACACCTACTACATCAAAATTTGAAGGCCATTTATACATTTGTCCAAAATTTGGACATAGAGGTCAATAATCTAGATCCAAACAAAAATAAAAGTGGAGATCTTAAAAGAAAAGAAATGCACATAAGCAAGGTAACTCTCACAACTCATATTACAAAAAATGGTATAATATTCACTATTGTGGATAGTATGGTCACATTCTAGAAAATTGCATTAGAACACATTTAATAGAAAATTATAAGAAATGGTTGAATGGAAGCCTAGATTTCTTTAGTTGTCTCAAGGTTAGAAATTTTAGTAAGAACTACATGACCCAAACACTAGCACCAATAAATGAGCACATCAAAAGAAAAGTAAAAAGTGACAGAACAAAAAAAGCAGATAAATCTTACTTGGAAAAAGATAGTAGAAGCTAAAGGTAGTGGATCAAGTGAAGATGAGATCATCCAATCTAATGGATTGGGTAATAACACCACATCCAACTAATAAAAGGTTGTATGTAAGGAACTGTACACTTGAATGATATATTACAGAACTATTCCTAACAAGAGATGTTATTGAAATTCCACATCAACATGAATCAATGGGTAAAAGTACAAAGTTGTGTCACCTTTCAAGCCAACTTATCAAAATGACATAATTTAAGTATTTCTATCCAAAAATTAAATTTGTTCAAACATAGGATCTTGATAAATTTATTCAAGCTAAGTTACATATAGTCTTACACTTTTCCAATTGAAAATTTCTATTAAATACATGTTTTATACTAGTTTGTATCCAATTACTAAAGCAATAAAATTATTTTAGAAAACTAATGTTTTAATAACTCTTACAATTTTTTATGATTTTTTTAATAATATATAAATACCATTTTATACAGCTCAGAGTCAAGAATATTCTCATATAGTGTTTATAATTTTTTAATTAGATATAGTATATTGTAATTTAAAAATTCTACCATTACGTATTTTAACACTTGAGAAGATGTCAATTTTGAGAAACAAAAAATACTAAATCATATGTCATTCTAGATGAGAGAATCCTCGTTGGGAATGTATAATTTTTCTTTTGGTTAGAAACTATTTTGTTTTTAAAAGTGTGGTGGGAGATGAAAACTATCAATTTCAAGTGAGTTGGAATTGAATCATTATAAAAGGGAAAATATAGTTCTAAAGCCATTTTTTCTTTTTTGATTGTTCTAGCTATATAGGTTATATGTAAGTTAAGTTGAGATCAAAGGGAAATGAGTTTATTTTCATATAGTTTTGTGGTGGGAAATAGACCCCTAATTTTTAGCTTTTTTAGTAAGTAAAAACTTGTCTTTAAAAATTAAGAAATTATATCAATTCTTATTCCAAATAATTATTACAAATTTTAATCCTAAACTTCATCCATTTCTACACATTTCATTAGTTTACTTCAAATTCAAGTTCTAAATAATAATACTAGTTTTATGTCATTGAAGGTGAATAGATATAATTCTGTTAGCCTTTTCTTTTATAAAAAGGTGACATGGGTTTGTGCTTTTACCACAATATGCACTAGGACAGAACTAAGAGAAGAATTAGGCAATGAAATGAATTACAATATCAAGTGTTGAGCATCAATAATACTATCTATATTGACCAGGCTTTGCTATATGGACCAAAATTTTACATTGACTGAGCTAATATATTAGCTGAACTAAATGGTAATGATTGAGATAAGTAATAATGACCAAGTATTTGAGAGAAAATAAGTGAGAATACAACATGTGAACAACAAGAAAATTATTATGTAGCTACTTGAGTCAAATGCATTTATTGTAGACCTAAATTGAGATATTTATGGTATACATCAAATTTTGATGTTCATTTTAATTTACCAAGAGATTTTAGTACACAAAAGAGATTCAAAGGTGGTCAAGGCAATTTTAATGAAAGATCAAGTGAATCACAACATGCCATCAAAAAGATTTGAGGAATTACACAAGTAAGGTTTAAGGTGCTGATTTAAGTTGATATCAAAATTGTTGAAGTGAAGTTGATTAAATCCTAGTTTCAAAATGACATCCACTACATTAGTATTTGGGACGGAAATGATCAAGGAAATAAACACACAAATTGTGAGGAATGATCAATCCCCTCCAACTAAATCTATGGCATTCCCTAACATTGCAATGACTGAAGATGTATCTTGTGCCTTGTCATCAATTCAACATAGAGTATTGATAGTTCATGATGTTTGATTTTACTATATGTGCAAAATTATAGAAATTAGAAATTAGGAATTGCAAGAAGTTTATAATAAGTTATGTGACAATGGTGTTCTAAAAGATGAGAATGAGATTTTTGTTGAGAAAGGGCTTCCTTGTCCCTATCATTTCTCAAAGTATTCAAATTTGAATGGAAAAAGTTTGTACTAGACTAAGAACATGGCATGAAATTATGGTTGGAAGGTGGACCAATAAAGACAAATAAATAAATCATTCATCAAGTTACTAGTTATCCCTCCCTAGATAGAGTGAAGATGATGAGATGTGGCATGAAGAATGTTTTTGAAGAATAGAAGAAGGCCAAGTGAAATGACCAAGGAATGTTAATAGATGAGATTGAAGATCCAATTATTGAGTTTTCTATGCGTATAATTGGACACAAATGATATCAGCTTGGCTAGCTAAATAGAATTCCTTACATTGTTATTGATCTGGAATATAAGATTATAAAGAAAGATCATAGTTATGACCTAGCCAATCTTGAGCTACAAAAACTATTAGAGAGTCTTGAAGAAATTTGGAAGGAAAATAATGCATCATTTAAGCTTGGATCATTATTAGTTTGTATATTTTTCTATGTAAAAAATTCATTCCCTATAGTTGGTATAGTTGTATGGGATAGGAATAGGCCTATTACTAAACAAATCAATGTTCTCATTGAACAATTGGGAGAAATTTTTTAGGCTATTATGGATAGCTACTTTGATGAGTTTAAGAACAAAATGAAGAACATGATGAGGATTCCAAAATCAGTTGTAGATCACTATTTTTATGATATAAATTTCATGGTAGACACAAATTGCACCTATGCCTTGGAATTGTTACCAAGGGTTGCATGGTTAAGTCCCATGCAATATGAAGTCAATATAGATAAAATCATTGTAGTAGTCACTACACTATTATCTAAGGAATTTGACAAGAATATCGAGCCCTTTGGCATATATGATTAAACCAATATTAAAATGCTAATGAAAATGAAACTACCAAAGACAGATACAAAATGAAAGAAGATGATAATAGATCTTGAGGGGAAGCTTGGCACATGAAAACTCTAAGTAACTAATGGTAAAGGTGATGATGAAGAATATGGTGAAGAAGAATAAGAAAAAGAAGTTAAAGGTTAAGAGTTAGTTGTTGTCAAGCCCAAGGCAACCAAAAAAAAGTATATTTTGATTTTTATCCTAAGGTGAAGGAGGATATAAAGAGAAATGTGAAGAAGGGAACCAAACCTCCCAAACTTGAGCCAAAGAAGAGGATAATAACTAGATCCAAAGCATCTTAGTCCCTAGCTACAAAGAAAAAATGAATCCCAACAAAGACAAAAAAGACCAAAGGAACCAAGAAGAGCCCACCTATGAGAGCAAGAAGATAATTGGTTATTACACTTGATAAGGAGGAGGAAGATGAAGTGGAAACTAAGTTTGATGATCTAAGTAAACTTCAAATCATACCTAGACTACCTCCCATGACCATTGATAAAATTTAGATATACACCGATAGAATTAGGAGAAGGTATTTGTGAGTATTTGTATAACAACCTTGATGTAAAATGGAAGTATTAATTATCCAATTCAAAGAAAATAAGGGAGACAACATTAGTCCAAACAATGTTTAATTTAGGGAAGACACATATGTATATTGACCTAAAATATTTTAATAAGAAATTCATGCCAAAATAAAGTGAATTATTGTTTTTTTAAGAATAAAGTTGATGTAGTTGAGAAGGAGAGAATTGTGATATGGAAGAAACAATTTTGATTGCTAGATCCATTAGTAGAAGAAGAATAAGAGGAAGAGGGAAGAGATATTGTAGAATTAGATAGTCAAGATGATGAAGAACTTGAAAGAATTGAAGAAGTGAGGAAAATAGAAGAGAGTGAACAACAAGATGTTGTCACTATAGAGGATATTCATGATTAATCACCATTTAATCAAAATACATTAACTAAGGAACACTTGAAAAATACCAAATCATATACCTCAGAAAAATATCTTCTATGCACCAATCTAGTTTTTCTATACATACAAGTCTATACCTAGATTGATATTGTAACAATTGATGATTTTAAAGTTACATTAATTACAATCACCCTAACATGAGTGCCAAGCAATAGGGAAAGACAATCATTGTGCTACCACAATTTACTCATGTTACTAATGGACAAGCATAGGAGAAAGGTGAAGAAAATCAATTTGCATAAGGTTTCAAAGACAAAAAAAAATCCAAAAGAGAAAGAGGCTATCCAAGCTCTTATTCAACTATGAAGTGCTCTTATTCAACAAGTTATATCAACTTACCATGTTTTGGAGTTGATGAAACTTTGAAGATGCCTAGGATCACCTGAATGCAAATAACTTGTCAAAGGGAAGGCAAGGAAGGAAGAGCGAGGAGCAAGGGAAAAACCCTAAATGAACATGAGAGAGAACAAGATATGCAAACACAAGAAAATATGTATTCACAATGAGAATGTGTTGTGAAATACAATAAGGGAGCTCGAATATAAAGAGCTCAAGGAATCTCCTAGAACAAGCTAGAAGACACTAGGAGATAAGTGTGACAACTAAGCATACATCCACATGAGGTGGAAAGTCCTCGAACAAAGTGAGAGGATAAGTATGACTTAGAGAGAAAAAACTCCTGTATTATCAACAACTTATAACTAACTCCTAGACTACAACTAATAAATAAATGCATTTACCTAAGTAAGCTTAAGTAAATAGAATAAATAATTAATAATTAATTATTTACTCTAACACCCCCCCTTAAGTGCAATTTAGGGAAATGCCTTAAGCTCACAAAACTAAGAAATGTAGAATGCAAAATGGGTCTCAGAAATGAGGCCATGTTAGGTACCCATGAGCAATGCAATCTCTGTAAATGAGAAAAGAGAGAAAACCACATGGGAAAAACCCTCCACCAAAAAGACGTAAAACCTAGTGAAGAACTAAAGAAGCCTCTACCTAAAGAAATGTCCCCTAAAATAGGAACAAGGAGTGATCATGAAGAGCATCATTAAAGCATGAAGAAGCTGCAAAATCTACCATCAAAAAGAAAACTACTGATCTAAAGAACCTCCAAGGAAGAAGAAGGCACAAACTGAGCATGTCTATATGGTAGATGATCCATCTCACTGAAATAAATAGGTAGCTAGCCACTGCAATTTCCTTGTATATAGGATCAACCTCTAAATACATAACTCACACTAAAAAACCATCAAACTATGGAAGCATTAGAACAACAGAATAACCCCCCCTTAATGCAGACGGGGTGAGATGACATGCAACTGAAAAGGTGGGTCAAAGTCTCCTACAGACGAACCAAGAATGACGAGAGAGGAAGAGGTACAAACACCTATAAAGACACAGTCACAATGATGCTACATGGAGCTAATGTCTTGGAAGGGACACTCACTTGACAAAGGGAGAAAGCCTAAAACAACAAACAACTATCCCCCATGGTGCTTTATAAAAATAGTGCATGTATAATTGACTCAAAAACAACGTTCATGAACCCAAAATGCAAAAGTGACAATTTATCTCAGTGCATATACAAAAGTACTTACAAATGATGTCTACAATGATCAAAATAGGAAAAAGTTGACACAAAAAGAAAGTGCAGCTCAAAAAAAAAGAAACCATGCTAGGAAAATGATCCTCAAACCTAAAACACCCAAGATATCCACCATAGAGAAATAATGCCAAAAATATGATAGAAAGAGCATGGGTTAAAATCTAAGGAAAATGACTACATTTCTGAAAAGATGACAAAACTAGCTTTCCAAAAATATAACGTTTTCAAAAAATTAATGTGGGATGCAAAAGATATGCAAGTCAGAGTCAAAAACACAACTTTAGAATTCAACTAAAAAAATGGGCAATAAAATTGCATTAAAACCTAAAAATACATAAACCAATGTTTTCATCTCAGAACTAACTTTTCGGTGCTTCTTTCAAATCAAAAAAATACCTTTGTATGCTCAGGTTATGGCAAAAAAATGAAGGTAGGTCAAAAAGGACATAGGAGATGTGCAAGAGGTGATGTAGTGCTGATGTCATTCTGACATCAACATTTCAATAGTTTATATTTGATAGCCTAGCAGCTATTGAAGCAAAAAGAAGTCATGTGGCACACCATTTGGCAATGATGATGTGGCAGGGGTGATGTGGTGGGTCCATGCAGCAATTTGCCACGTGGCACCTAGGCTACGTGTCACCCCTCCACTGTGCCAAGTGGAAAAACTAACATGTAGGCCACTGCAGGATCCACATAGGTTCTGGAGTAGAGAAAAGTGGCAGGAACAGACTATGTCACTGGGGGAGCAAAGTTATAGGGAGGCACCGGGTGGAGGAGGTGGTGCTCAGGTGGAGTGTGGGCTGAGGCTGAGCTACAGCACAGGAAGGGAAGTGCTACCAGTTGCAGCCACTGTGGGCTGGGCACGGATGGTGTGGTAATGGCCCTATGGTGGTGTAGTAGTGGCATTGCTAGATTTGATTTTTTAAAAGTTTTTTGCCAAAATCATCTGTACAGTTTATACGGCAACATGCAACTAAAATTGTTTTGCCTCCTAGAGCTTTGTCTCTAAAATCAACAAGTTTTATCTGAATCTTGACTAAAAACGGCCTTTTGGAACTAATGGCAGCATCCATTTGGGTCCAATGTGCTCCAAAAAAATATTGTTCCCTAATTTGAATAAAAAATGCACAAAAAAACTAGGGTTTGTGACTTGAAATCATGGCTTCAAAAAACCTTCAACAAAACAGTAGCAAGACGGCTCTAATACCATGTTGTAGTTGATGAAATCCAACTTTGAAGATGCCCAAGATCACCTACATGCAAATAGCCTATCAAAGGGAATCCAAGGAAGGAAGAGCATGGAGCAAGGGAAAAACCCTAAACAGACATGCGAGAGAACAAGATATGTAAACACAAGAAAATATGTATTTACAATGAGAATGTGTTGAATACAATAAGGGAGCTCGAATATAAAGAGCTCAAGGAATCTCCTAGAACAAGCTAGAAGATGCTACAAGATAAGTGTGACAACTAAGCATACATCCACATGAGGTGGAAAGTCCTCAAACAAAGTGAGAGGATAAGTATGACTTAGAAAGAACAAAATCCCATATTGTCAACAACTTATAACTAACTCCTAGACTAAAAAAAATAAATAAATGCATATACCTAAGTAAGATTAAGTAAATAGAATAAATAATTAATAAATAATTATTTACTCTAACACTATGATCATACTAAACAATAGAGACCTAGACCAAATACAAAGAGGAAATAGTTTTAGATATCACTACCCAATAATATCATCCCTCGATCACAATTAGTGACAAAAAATATTGATACACCAATGATTAAAATTATTCTAGATGAGGTTATTACATTGCCAAAATATAACCTTAACAACATGACCCTAGAACAAATGCAAGATCTACATGCTTTTTTGAGTCACAAGACAAAGAAGAGGAACTAAAGTGAGAATTCAAACAAAAGTAGGTATTTCATGACCTTAAGGATATTTTCGTTGATGCTTTTGATATTCATGATGTAAATTAGAAATATCCAATTTGGACCAATTAGTGTATATAGTTGAAAAAGTACATAATGAAGATATAGAAACCAATGAAAAGATGATAAGATGGATTGAGAAAAGATTTGAGCATAAATGTTTGGAGAAAGTCTCAACATAACTTGTAACAAGGCAAGTTGAGCTTTCTAACCTTATCACATGTTTTGAAGCAATTCTTTATATATGAAATTTTTTTATGTTGATTTCTTCACTATGGATAATCAACACTCCATTGATAAAATCCAAGATTATTTGAGGGCTTGTAATATTTCATTGAGTAAGAATGCAAGTTCAAGCTCACATTTATATAATAAATTGATATATGATAAAGGAAGCTTAGCCAAGTTGATGGCTATAGACAATAACATTAGACATAAATTTATTTCAACCTAACTCATGTTGCTACCACATTTGGAAATAATTCAAAGAGAGCTATTAGTTGCAAAAAATCTAGTCAAGAGAGATCTACATCTCTCAACTACAGATAGCTTAATTGATCTAGTTACACAACTAGAAATCCATATTCACGTCCTGGAATCAGTTGCACCAGATGGAATAAATGATTAGAGGTGATTTTATAAAATCAAAAAACATTTTTGGAAAAGTATAAGTTGACCCCTTAAAACCCGAAACCATAGAGTGACAAAAATAAGGAGGAATACATTTACGACATCATTTATAGGCAAAATTTGATCACAATCATAGAGAGGAAAATCAGACAAGTCAGCCTCAAAGATCATAGGTATGCATAGACATGTATATCTATTGTATAAGATAGTCAAGTTTTTGAAGACCAAATCATAGTCTTAGGGGGAGTGCTAGTTTTGATATTTTGAAATTTATAAGTCATGACAAAGTATTTTGGCCACAAATGTCAAAGGGGGAGATTGTTGATCTCTAAGCCTTATATTCTATTAGTGTCCAACACTTAATCATTTTCTAGAGAACATTGGTTGCTCATCACTCCAATCAAGCCAACCTAAGAAGGTCCAGCTATATGGACTTGTAGAAAGTCAAAAGTTGTTGAGCACCCCAATAGAGACTAAGTTACTATACATGCTGAGTATAACATATGGAGACCAACCAATGTAAACTTAACTTATACTAAATGAGTCAGTATATGTCAAGCCTATAGAATCCAACAGATAGATGAATGTTAGTTATGACTGAGCATCAAGAAAATCAATTACTGAGTAAACCAATTTTGTAATATGTGTTTGTAATGACATAAAGACTTATGTAAATCATTTTTCTCAAATTCTATCTAAGATTTATGGATTGTAGAGATAGCTAAGGAAAAAATTGTACATTTTATCAGAAGGCATTAATCCCTATGAAGGAAGATTAACCAATCAGAAAGTTAGAAGGGTTAAATGATAAAATAATGTATTGTAGATCATAGATAATGATCTAGAAACTTCAATGATTGTCTATTTAAGAAGTGATCAAACCGTAGAGCATTATATATGTGTAAGGGAGTGTGATGTATGTAAAGGAAGATTGTGAATGAGGAAAAAGGCTAAGGATAGAGTGAGGAAGGTTAAGTTTGATAGAGAGATTAGATAGAGTAACCAAGTAGTAGAGGGTAGAAGAAATAAATGATTGAGGAGCATCTTGGGTTCACTTACAATCCTACATGTTTGGAGGGTTTTTGGTTAAGTTTCAAGGAGCTTGGTAGATACTGGAACTTGGCATACATTGGGAGCTTGGCATGGTCTATGGAACTTGGCATGGTCTAGAGCTTAGCATGGTCTTGGGTAGCTTGGCATGGTCTATGGAGGTTGACATGTTTTGGAGCTTGGCATGGTCTATGGAGGTTGACATGTTTTGGAGCTTGGCATGGTCTTTGGTTGCTCAGCATGGTCTACGAGCTTGGTAATGCTTGAAAATTTATTGATGCTTGGCTTTGTTTTACTAACACTTAGCTTGGTCTTGGTTTTTGTTGGTGCCGAGTTGTCTGTGAGCTAATTTTTGGCATTTAATTTGTGAATGGGTTATTTAATTAGAGTTGTAATTGACTTGTGGCTCAACCTATATTAAATGTAAGGAATTTAATTTAGTTTGCAGTTAGCTAAGCTAACTTGTGGCTTAGTTGGGTATAAGTAAGGGGTTTTGTAGAGTCTTTAGGTAGATTCATTCCAGTTGGAGAAGGGGATGAAGTGTAGATGCAAAATTTGAAGAGCTAGAGCTATGGCTTAGAAACCAGAGGATTGCTTGGTGGACCTAAGGGTACAAGTGTGGATTCTTCTTGGTGTTCTTATCCAATTGTGGATTTGGACAAGTGGAATCAGTGCATGGTAACTAGATCTTGTAGGATCTTGTAGAACTAGTTTTTTCATTGCTATTTGTATTGGTCCCTAACCTAGAAGGCCTTATAGTTGGGCATACTATATGTAATCAGTTATATCTTTGAATAAAGAGTTGTGATTTGGTACCAGATCTTGCATTGTTGCTTCTTGTTGTAGTATTTCCACTATGTGGTTATTTGTCGGGGGCTAGGACATCTTCTTTGGGGATACTCTTGCCTTGCACTACATCAAGTGGTATCAAAGTGAAGGTTGTTACTGAGCCTGTAGACAAATCATTGAAGCTGAGGCAGTTTGTACCAAAACTTGGGTGGAGGAGTAGATCTAATTTGATCTTGATCTAGTAGTGGATTTTCTTTCTAGAATCCTAGATCTCTTCATTGCAAGGTGGCAGATCATGGTTCTAACTTGCAATTGTAGAGGGCTTGCAGATGGATCGATGGATGCAAATATGGAAGATTGGTCTTCTTGAGTTATAATCGTAGAGAGTTTGTGGATTGCAAATCTATGGTCTTGGACTTGTGATGTGGTTCCTGATTGTTCATGCAAGGTGGTAGGTTGCATTCTAACTCGAAAACAATTTATTTTTGTCACAAGGAGCATGGGAAGGATTTTTTTTAGAGGGTTTATGAAGATCTTGGGAGATTGCTCCAAGAGGATTGGACCCTAAGATGATTACGAATCTCTGTGATGTGATGGAGAGGAGGTTTTTTAAGATGACTAGTTTATTTGAAGCTAGCTTGGCTAATCAAGTTAAGGATGGGGTGAGGAAGTAATTTCATAGCTGTTTGTGGAGTTGGAGTCTAGCAATCTAGAAGAGAGTTGTTTGGCCAGCTAAGAGACTTGTTCATGAAAGAAGATGGCATACCAAGGTCAAGGTGGAAGAGGTTGGTTTTGTTGATTAGATTATGGAATCTAATACAAAACTTGTAGAGTAGCTAGAGGTTGTTGCTAAAGATATTCCTAACCTTGTTGATGTTGGGACAAAGGTTGGTTTTCATGATCAGTTGGTTGGATTAGACATGGAAATTGTAGAACACTTGATTGTGGATGATCTAGTTATTTTTAGTGGTGAGTTATGTATTGCAGAGCATCTTGTTGTAAGCAATGAGATTGATGCTATTGTGATTTTGGTATGTTTTGATGGAGATCTACACATTGCTACTGATATGGAGTTGTAGTTGTTGATGTGGATGAGGTTTTGTTGTTGAAGCATTACGTTAAGTTTGTTCCTGGGAGTGGGCATGTTGATAAGGTGGTTGAGATTATGATGTTTGATAGCATGATGCAGATTATGTTGATGTGTAGACTAGTTTTCTTCTCCCTATTGGAGTGGAAACCTTTGGTGAAGATGAAGGTGGTTGTTGATCTTTCTTTGGCCATCAAAGTGTGGGACACACTTTTCTATTTACTTGGGGAATTTGATGTAGCAGCACCTTGGGTTCACTTACAATCCTACGTGTTTTGAGGGATTTTTGTTAAGTTTCATAGAG
The DNA here is from genome assembly GCA_028749045.1 of Cupressus sempervirens. Lineage (NCBI taxonomy): Eukaryota > Viridiplantae > Streptophyta > Pinopsida > Cupressales > Cupressaceae > Cupressus > Cupressus sempervirens. The sequence continues at coordinate 107,781,015 of CM053789.1, read as the reverse complement.
CTTGGTAGATACTAGAACTCAGCATACACTAAAAACTTGGCATGGTCTATAAAACTTAGCATGGTCTAGAGCTTAGCATGGTCTTTGGTTTCTTAGCATGGTCTTGGGTAGCTCGGCATGGTCTATGGAATTGAACATGGTCTGGAGCTTAACATGGTCTTTGGTTGCTTGGCATGGTCTTGGGTAGCTCAAAATTGTCTTTGGTTGCTCGACATGGTCTTTGGTTGCTTGGCATGGTCCGGGAGCTTGACAATGCTCAAAAATTTACTATTGCTCAGCTTTGTTTTGCTGAGACTTGGCTTGGTCTTGGTTCTTGTTGGTGGCGAGTTGTCTATGAGCTAGCTTTTGGCATCTAATTTATGTATGGGTTATTTAATTAGTGTTGTAGCTGACTTGTGACTTGACCTATATTAAATTTAAGGAATTTAGTTTAGTTTTTAGTTAGTTGAGCTAACTTGTGGCTTAGTTGGGTATAAGTAAGGGGTTTTGTAGAGTCTTTAGGTAGATTCATTCCAGTTGGAGAAGGGGATGAAATGTAGATGCAAATTTTGAAGAGCTAGAGTTGCAACTTAGAAACTAGAGGATTTCTTGGTGGACCTGAGGGTACAAGTTTGGATTCTTCTTGCTGTTCTTATCTAGTTGTGGATCTAGACTAGCTGGAATTGGTGTGTTGTAACTGGATCTTGCAGGATCTTGCAAAACTGGTTTTGTCATTTTTGTTTATATTTGGTCCTAACCTAGAAGGCCTTACAGTTAGGCATATTACATGTAATTAGTTATATCTTTGAATTAAGAGTTGCAATTTGGTATTAGATCTTGTATTGTTTCTTCTTGTTGTGGTATTTTTGTTGTGTGGTTATTTGTTGGGGGTTAGGATATCTCCTTTAGGGATACTCCTTCCTTGCATTGCATCAAGAAAGTAAGATAAGGAGATCAAATTTACATGTTGAAGAGGGGAGATCTATAATTAGCTTCATAGATAAAACTAAAGGATCAGGTATTGAGACATTATAGTTAGTGTATCAGGGAAAATATCTTAATAGAGTTGTTTTAATAGACATTGTTAAACCTACTAATAGAGTGCTTACTTTATTGTAAGTTTAAATCCTTTAATCAAGGTAGAATTAATAGTCTTGTAATGCTTTTAATAGAGAAAACCACTCACAAGGTAGATCATTAGAAGTGATCAAATTATAGCCCTAGTAGGAAAAAAATTGTTGCATCAGTAAAGATTTGTGGGTGTCATCTTCACCCAAGTTTTATCATCACCCTGGAGGGTTTATGGGATACCAAAATCTTTTTGTTATGTGTTTCTATTTTCTTGCATGATATGCATAGTTAGTTTTAATTTACATTTTAAAGTTCTTGATAATATTGCATGAGATCTAGGGTATGAGATGGATTAGGAGTGAATGCAACTAATCTATTATTTTGTTCAAGAAGTAAAATTTTTTATAGATCTTGATTCACCCCCATTCTTAGTATCCTTTTTCCCAATAAAACTCCTTGTTGCTATTTCAAAAAAATACCAAGAAAAAATATAATTGATACTAGATTTTTGAAAGTAAAACATAGTCTAAGGGTTAGTAACCTGCTATAATCAACTAAGAAAACTTTAGACCTTGACCCAACCTCAATAGAATCATAGGGATTCTCTACTCTTAAGTAGGTTCTCCAAAACCATGGTAGGTTGAAATTTCCCTTTACTGGTTTTGTATGATATTTCATCCCTCTAATCAGATTTTCAAGATCAAACAACTAATATCACAAAGATCCACCAAATTTCTCAAGAAACCCCAAATCGGGTATGCTAGAAATAGTGCCAAAAGCTTCACAGGTTCACCTATTATTAATAAATTTGAAAGTGGAAATTTTTACATAAATTTAAGCAGCATAACAGCCTATAAAATGAAATTTATAGATCTGTATAACATGCACACAATAGCTCCCAAATGAAGGACAAAAACAATGCTCATCGGGCTCCCGAAAATAGCACAGAATAGCCCAGAATCACCACAAAAACTTAATAATCTATCATAGAAGTATAATCATATCCAAATAAATATATTTAGCTCTATTTTAATATTTAAAAGTCTGATATACAGAAGCAACCCAAACTGATATGAAATACTCAACTGGAAACACCAAACTCTTACAAAATATACACCCGAAAACCCACAAATCTGCACTGTTCAACACAAAGGCAAACTCTGCATGAGCATGCACATGGAATGGCTTCAAACTCCCCTCCTTAGCCTTCCTAGAAACCTAAAAACTCCCATTCTTGGGTCTCCCTGGAAACCTGCAAACTCTCGTTCTTGGGTCTCCTTCTCCACAGGTTTGGCAGCCTCTAAAGAATAACAAAGAAATGAGCAAAAATCAAGTTCTGGAGTTAGCCCAAAATGCCTCCAAACCCCTTAAAAGAGGGAATAACCCTAACTCATGTCCAAGAGGGGTTAATAAAACATATTTTAATAATAATCTTCATTTATAAGTCCATTAGCTTCCAAAGATTATCCCCTTTTGTTGAAACTTTGCCTTTTTGGGCCTGCCTACCTTAGCAAAGATTATTATTTTTTTAATTATTTGAAAAGGGGACATGACAAGTCCTCCCCTCCCAAATATTTTTTGTCCTCAAGCAATGGCTGAACAATAAACCAATCAATCCACCTAGATCCCAAATGTAGTCATGAACTATACTACTGCCAATTAACATAGGCTCCTGCAATATCGTCTACAATATGACCAAGAGGAATCCATAATCAAACTGACAATTAAAACTCAACCAAACTCCAAAATAACCACTGCCACAATCAAAAACCCATGAGATACAAACTCTTAGAACATCAAAACCCATGTAAAATGGACAAATCAAACTACCAACACAGTAATTACCATCAACGCATCCCACTGGCCTATACGGAATGTACAATCCAACTTTGCAACAATGGTGAACACTCTCGAATGAAACTGTACCAAGTATGGAGAATCCACACACTGTACAACTCTTGCAGTCAACACAACTCTGAAAATCACCGGCCACTATCTCATAACCATGACTCCCATGCACTGTTGATGGTGAAAAGACATTACAAGATAAAGAGTAAGAAATGGAACCCAAACCAAATTTTCCATGAACAAGTGATATAGCCCACTGTGACTAACTACCAACTAAGTTAGGAGATTTCATAGCCAAAGGAGTAGAATCAATAAAAACAACAGCTGAACCATCACTCCCAAACTCCTACTCTAAGTCATGTATTATCAAGCTGTCAATGGCAGAACCTATCACCATGTCATGCCCATCACAACTCTCATCCCGAGGTGTCAAACTGTCCCATAACTGATGACAAGCACTAAGAACCAAAGTACATCTTTGTATCATCATCTCATCAACATGGTCGTCAAAGGTCAATTGATGAGCGTACCTCACAATGTAATACCGATAGAATGCGCCAATCTCAGTCAGTGGTTTAGACTGTAATCCAGATGAAACTAACTACAATTGATCATTAACCATGTTGGAACTGACTACTACCACCAAAGATATCACCAAGCAAGTAGTATTAATAGCAGGAACCATGCCAACTGTCGACTCACCAATATCACACATGATCTTTGATACATCTCTAGTCTCTGTGCCATCAGTACTAGAGGCCACCACCATGTCAAGCATACAACAATCTGCTACAACACCCAACTCAACTGAACCTGACTCTAGTGGGAATGAACCTAATATGCCAATGTTAGTATCAAGGATGGATGCATCCCCATCTCTACTGTCTCTAACAATCTTGGCCATGGACATCCTCGGATCACCAAACACCACAGTTTGTGACTATATAGAATCAGGTAAAGATCGTAGTCACTCTAACTCCATGGTCACCTTAGCCAAATGAAACTATGACTCCTTGAAAGCAAACTATGTACTCTGAAGAATCTCAGAAGTCACCTCAAGGTGCTCAGTAAGCTCACTCACCTCATCTTCCTTGGCCAACAATGCATCATATGTTGTATTGCCCCACTCCATAAGATAATCTCTATCGGCTACCAACTACATATAATCCTATCTTAGAATCTGGATAGCCTCCCATAAAGAGTGGAACTCTGTCAAGGAAAGATAACTGCCTCCCTGCTCATCACTAGTAGAAGAACCCCATCCATAAACTGCTAACAATTGATGAGAAACATCAAAATGTTGGCAAGCGATAGCAATGTCTCACTCACTAACTCTCAACTGATTAGACACATGATGGCACTGGCTTGACTGTCTCCTACAAACCTCCTTTGATGCACTATCTAAAGGAGTATCCTCAAAGTTACTAGTCTCTAGATTATTACCATCCATATCCTGTGAATCAACTCTAAAGCTCATATCAACAAACGAAGTATCAAAAACTATAGCACTACTGTCCAACTCCTTTGTACCCAAGGAAACTAAGTCCTCAAAACTACCCATTGCATCCTCCTAGATTTCATCAATGCCAATATGATCCTGGGACTCATCTGTACACACTACCAAATATGAAAGATCATCAACACATTCCAGCAAGTATGGTCGACTGGATATATGAACAAAGCCCAACATCGGTGTATAAAAACTAATACCAACATCGGACAAGCTGCTAGCACAATAAAAGACAATACCGTGCAATCTACTAATCAAATCCGTGATAGCACCCAAAAAAACACTACTACCAAAAAGTGTTAAAGATCTCCAGTCAAATAAATCCCAAATGCCAATATAACAATCTCAAGTCCATATCTGTAAACTAGAATCAACTGGTAACTCAAGCAAAATCCTCAGTTGAGTAATATGACCAATACCAACTAACTCCACATACATGTCATGATGAGATAATGAAGTCGCAATACTGTCTTTATTCACTTTTAGTTGGCTGGACAAATCATGTGAAGTACTACCAGCCTCAACCTCATGTGACGAAGCATCTAATTGTGCCTAGTACTCTTTCTTAGCAAAGTCATGAATGCTCAATGTCTGCTCATCTCTACCAGGTATCTCACCATCATGAACAACAACATCCTCATAATCATCATCTGAACCCACTACACTGTAGTCACTACCCATTGTAAGTATACCATCCTAAATACCTGTGATATCACCCTTTAATGACCTATATATAATTGTCTCAATTTGAGTATCAAGTTGACCATTACTATCAATCTGTGTAATATCCTTTCTCACTACCTCCTGTGGTGGAGTAGAATCTGAGACCTTTGCCTGACTATAAGCTAGTTTCTCAAACTCCTCATGCAAATTCTTGGTAATTATGTCATCTTCCCTGTGAGAAAATTTTCCAAATAGAAATCTAGTCAACTTATCCACCTTAGCTAGGTCAGAAAATATGTCATTCATCATATGGTGGTGCTCAACCAACTATTCAGGCATATCATGGTTTATTTTTCTAAGTTCATCTCGAACGTCTAAATAACCATCCTTTCTACTGTTCTGACTCTAGATATCAATTGTCCAAGGTTGTGTCCTTTGAGACTCTATACTATACCTATCCATTCTGGATAAAGTAGAGTGTAACCCCAATAGGTTATAACTTCTTCAAACACCAAGAATATTTATACTTCAGATGTTTGACATGCATCTGATTAGAAGTAACATGCAACCACCAAATTTACCAAGAAATAACATGCAAATGATTAGAAGTAGCATGCAACCATAAATTTTGACATCCAACTGATTGGAAGCAACATGCAACCATAAATTATGACATGCAAGATTTGGGTAATTATCAAAACTAACATGCAAGATCTGGGTAGTTGTCAAAACTGACATGCAAGATCTGGGTAGTTGTCAAAACTGACATGCAAGATCTAGGTAGTTGTCAAAATTGACATGCAAGATCTAGGTAGTTTTCAAAATTGACATGCAAGATCTGGGTAGTTGTCAAAACTGACATGCAAGATCTGGGTATTTGTCAAAACTGACATGCAAAATCTGGGTAGTTGTCAAAATTGACATGCAAACTTCTACAAACCCTCAAGCTGGAAAGATCATGGCTTTGATACCACTAAAATGTCCCTTTACTATTTTTGTATGATATTTCATGCCTCTAATCATATTTTCAAGATCAAACAACTAATATCACAAAGATCCACCAAATTTCTCAAGAAACCCCAAATCGGGTATGCCAGAAATAGTACCAAAAGCTTCACAGCTTCACCTATTATTAATAAATCTGAAAGTGGAAATTTTTACAAAAAATTGAGCAGCATAATAGCCTATAAAATGAAATTTCTAGATCTGTATAACATGCACACAATAGCTCCCAAATGGAGGACAAAAACAATGCTCATCGGGCTCTCGAAAATACCACAAAATAGCCTAGAATCACCACAAAAACTTAATAATCTATCACAAAAGTATAATCATATCCAAATAAATATATTCAGCTCTATTTTAATATTTAAAAGTCTGATATATAGAATAAACCCAAACTGATATGAAATACTCAACTGGAAACACCAAACTCGTACAAAATATACACTTGAAAACCCACAAATCTGCACTATTTAGCACAAAGGCAAACTCTGCATGAGCATGCACATGGAATGGATTCAAACTCCCATCCTTAGCCTTCTTGGAAACTTGAAAACCCCCATTCTTGGGTCTCCCTGGAAACCTTCAAACTCCCATTCTTGGGTCTCCTTCTCCGCAGGTTTGGCAGCCTCTAAAGAATAACAAAGAAATGAGCAAAAATCAAGTTCTAGAATTAGCCCAAAATGCCTCCAAACCCCTTAAAAGAGGTCATAACCCTAACTCACTTCCAAGAGGGGTTAATAAAACATATTTTAATAATAATATTCATTTATTAGTCCATTAGCTTCCAAAGATTATCCCCTTTTGTTGAAACTTCGCCTTTTTGGGCCTGCCTGCCTTAGCAAAGATTATTATTTTTTTAATTATTTGAAAAGTGGACATGACATAGGTGCTCCTTGAGGATTTTTGGTCTTAGATGGATTTTAAATTTGAGTGTCAACACACTTAACCACTTTCTACATTGAAGAAAAGTACACTATGGAGCGACAGTATGTGCCAAGTCAGATTTCCAACAGGTGCCAAGTGACTTCAAGTGCCGAGTAGTATATAAGTGCTGACTGATATATAGGTTTCAAGTCATAGTTAATGCTGAGAAATCCAGAACTATACATGTGTCAAGAAATCTAGTATCTTACATGTGCCAAGCCAGATAGAGTGTAATAGGTGTCAAGTAAGCTAGGATAATATATGTGTCGAACACTAGTAGTCCAGTATATGCCTAGTAACATAGAATTAACATAAGAGTTTGTGCCCTCACAAACATAGATGTAAACCATTTTTTGAGCCGACATGGAAGAATTTTGAAGGAGAAAAAAAATAAGGATGAATCTTTTTTATTTCCTATGCAATTAGGATAAAACCAATTAGAAAAATGGACAAGACAGGAAACCAATGAGGAAAATGCAAGGAATGAGTAGGAACTTAGTATTCAATATGGAATGTAGATCCACAACTAATCTTAAGCCTTCAAAATCTTTAAAAGGAGGTCAAAAATCCCATTGCATTTATGGAAGAGAGTAGTGTATGGGTAAACTATAGCAAGATTCATTGTGAAGGGAGAAAGACTTAGAGGAATAGAGAAACAATTACATATCTAGTTAATCAGAATAGTACAAGGGACACAATGAAATCTTAGAGGATCAAGATCAGAGGGAGTAGATCAAGTGCCTAAAATTAAAGATTGTAAGCAATCAGATCAAAGATTCCTAATACTTTCTAGCCATTGTATTGGATATGTGAAAATCCTATGTTGATAGTTTAGCTTAACATCTAACTTGTAGATCCTATGAAGAGGTGACTAAATCCTTTAACAGGATGAAACTTCATGTGAAGTGTTTGTACTAGATCACTATTGACATAGTATAAAGCCTTTAACAAGGTAGGCCTTTCATAGGGCAGACCATCAGAAGTGGTCAAACATTTATTACTACAGTGATTTTTGTGGGTATCATCCCCACCCTAGTTTTACCTTCTTATTCCTTGAGGGTTTTTGGGTTACCAAATCTGGTGTTATGTTTTATTGCATGTGTTTACTTTATGTTCATTTATATGTTTACATGCATGAAGATTACTTTTTAGTTATTTGATTTAAAGGATTGAGAAAGGTTAAAAGTGTGATACTTCTAATTCACCCCCCCTCTCAGAAGTACTCTTCCCATTTTGAACATTCCAACAATTAGTATCAGAGCTAAGGTTCTCACAAGGAGAAGCCTAATAACTTAGAGAAAGGGTCTAAAGATGGAAGTCTTCAAATTTGGGAAGATCATAGACAATCAGGTGGTTGATGTGCATCACACTCTACACAAATTGGAAGAAGCTAGAGAAGAATTGACAAAGTCCTTAAAAGGAAGGAAGAATATAGCCATAGCTAAAAATGACATACACTACAAGGAGATTGATACCGCACAAGTATTCTCCAATGGAGATTCCAAGGAATTTGATGCAACAATAGAAAAACTAATGGAGAAAAATAGAGTACAAGCTAAAGAAATCAGATTCCTCAAGCTTGAATAAAAATCACAAGCCATAATGCTTTACGAAGTGACTGAACAAAAGAAGAGATCCATTGAAGACAAGCCCATGATAGAAGATGATAAGAGAAATCTTACCAATGGACTAGAGGAGAAAACAATTGAGTTTGAAAAGATCTCAAACATGTAGTTAGACACCTTAAGTTAGATGATGAATGCTCATCATGAGCTAAACATGAAGGACATTGAGATTTCCACTCTAAGAATGCATAATGAGAAATTGTAGAATGAATTGAAGATAGAGAAGGAGATAGAAGAAAGCTTCAACAAAGCCAATGAGGATATCAAGTACTTTAAGCAACTATTGAAATAACCAAGGGCTAGTAATGATACTTCAGGACTTGGTTACACTAGCACCGAACAAGGAGAATCATCCAAGACTATAGAAGAAACAAGGAGCAAAGGTAAGAAGATGAAACCTACTTGTCATTTTTGTGGTAAAAAGGGACATACCTCTAATGTATGTAGGAGCAAGAATAGTAATCAACATGATAAGCCTATCAATGCAAGATTTTGTCACAAGTGCAAAAAGAAAGGACATCAAACACATGAATATAGAACCAAGACTATGAGGACACCAAGATTTGAAGGTCATTGCTACAACTGCAAAAAATATGGACATAGAGAATTTGAATGTAGATCAAAGCCTATGTGGACACCTAATTAGCCTGCAAGAGGAACCAATCATGCACATCACTACAACTGGGATTACAACACCAGGTATAGCTATCACTATTGTCAAGAGTATGGACACATTCCTAAAAATTTCATAAGGACACATTTTAGAAGGAATTATACTAGAAGGTTAAGTCAAACTACATGTTTTAGTTTCCTAAAAACTTGTCATATCAGCAAGAATTGTCCAACAAAGTCAAAACCACCCAAGACAAAAGTTAACAAAGGAAAAGAGAAGGTTGATGTAGAACAAATAAGAGGAAAAATAAACAAGACTTGGAAAAAGAAAGATGAGTGCAACACATCAAATGGAGGGATCACTTCACCCAAAAGGTCAAGTGATCACACTTCATCCAACTAAGAAAAAGAAGAGTGTATGGGACTGATATACAAATTTATATCATACATCAGTTCCAAGATAAAGGAGTACTAGAAGGAAGAAATTTTCATGAGTCAAGATGCTAGGTCAAAGTTTTTGCAAATAGTGTCAAACTATCCTTAGATACTGAGTAAAGGTCCAATGGATGTTGAGTTTCTAATAGCAACTAAGTCAATAGGTGGAGTCAAGTGAAGTAAAGAACTAGTGGAAGCTGAGTAAATGAAATACAATTGGAGTTGAGTCATGTTGAATCCTTCAAGTGCCAATTTTATAGTTGTATGCATTAAGCATTTAATGCTAGGTTTTGGTACGTATAAGGTTGAATTTTTTCTCATTTTCATGCCATTTGAACATAGAGCAAAGATGAGAAGAGTAAAGAAGCAATCAAGTAGCAACCTAATAGCTATTCGCACAGATTTCAACACAAATTCATCGATTCAAAGGTATTTATCAAGTGTCGAGCTATGCAGAGTTAAAGTTTTACTAATTTTAAACCCTAGTTTGGTAAAATGGCCTCTACTTCAAGAAACCCCAAGGGAAAATAGATTCATGAGGTCCATCTAGTTAGCAATGAGGTAAAGCAACTTGAATTTAGGCCAATACCTAAAGTTTCCTATAGAAATGACCCAGCTGGTGCATTATCCATCATTCCACCTAAAGTTGTCATGGTTCAAGATGTGAGAAAATGTTATAGCTACAAAATTGGTGCCATAGGTGATCTTGAAATCTTCCATGCCTATGATAAGTTATGTGACAATGGGATATTGAAAGATGAATTCCAAATAGTTGAGAAAAAGGGTTTGACAAAAACACTAGTTTTTCCTTCAGTGTTTAAGATTGAATGGATTTGCATTGTTTGAAGTTGAATTCATGATGGTTGTCTATGGCTAGAGACATGACCTATAAAGATTACAAAAGGGATAGTGCATAGGGTTATGAGACTCCCAACCCTAGATCGATCGAAGACCTTGAGAAGTGATAGAAAGGAGGTCATTGAGAAGAATACATGAAGACCCAAATAGAAGAATAGGGGAATGACCATAGACACTATAATAGAACCCCTACTTGACTTTGTAGTTAGAATAAGACAAATTATACCAATCAAGTAGACTGAACAGTGTATCCTACATAGCTGTTGATGTAGCTTACAAGTTGGTGAAGAAAGATCATACCAATGATCTGGTAGAACCAATGCTTCAACAAATAAATGAAAACTTGGGAGCTATAAGAAGATATAAGGGAGCAAAATGCAAATTTGGATCAATATTAGTCTACATATTCTTTTATGTGATGGAAGATTTCACTTCAATTGGGAAGGTAAATTGGAATTCCAACAAGTCTGGAATCACACAAATCAATGAGTTCATTGATCAGATGGGAGACAATTTTAAGGCACAAATGACAAGTTATTTTGAAGATTTTAAGAAATTCATGAAGTAGAGAATGAGAATACTAGTTTCATTGGTAGAGAAACATGTCAATGACATATGCTTCTTGGTTGACATTGACTACACCTACATCCAGGTAGCAATACCTAGAGTAAGATGGCTAAGGCCATTGGTATATGAGCTTGATATAGATGAAGCCTCAACAATAATCACATCATTGATAGTATAAGAGATAGAAAAGAAGGCTTTTCACTTTGGAATGCATGATGTTGTCAAGTCCAAAGTTGAGACTGAATTAAAAATAGCCACTGTTATCAAGAAGAAAGATAAGATGGTAAAGAAGATAAAGAAGCAATTTGGATTATTATTGAAGGAGAAGTAGGTGAAGAAGAAGAAGAAAAAGTAAAAGGAGAAAGTGAAGAAGAAGAAGAACAAGGGCAAGGCCCAAGGCTTAGGAGAAGGAAACGAAGGTGTCAAGAAATAAAAAGTTGAGTGAGCACCTACACCTGTTGAGAAAAAGGAAAGAAAAAAAAAATCTCAACCTACAACTCAGCCCAAGCCTAAGAAGGTCACTGAGCCATCTCAAACTAAGCCAACTCCAACAAAGAGGCATCAAAAGAGAAGAATAAAACCATTGAGCAACCTATTGAAGAGCTAAAGAAGAGAAGGAGGTATATGGCATAGCCAGATACAGATGATGAAGAAAGAACAAAGTCAGAGGATATTAGACAATTTAGAGTGGTAAATCATCCTCATAAGTCTACAATTTACAAACTTTGTGAAAATATTAGAAGTTTAGATTTAAATAATTTAAAGACTCTTTAATTTTGATAAGCTCAGTAGAGAAGAGAAAAATAAAGTAGAGGAATCTATGTATGCCATGATGGCATAATTTAAAAAAACAACTCTGGAACTTGACAATATTATGCCCAAGGAACTATATGAAATAATTAAGAATAAATGGCATTATTGTCTAAAAATGGAAAGGGAGATCAAATAATCTATCTTGGCTCAAGTAAAGCCTAAGATGAAAAAGGGTCAAATAACAAAGGTAGACGAGAGACACGGTTGCAAGTTTGTATCTAAGTATAGAGCCTGTAGCATCCTTCAAAACAAGATAGAGGATGTAGTAAATAAATCCACACAATTGTGGAAAAAAATTTATAAAATAACTGATGACAAGGTAGAGGAAGAAAATAAGGCAGAAATAAGTGACAAGGAAAAGATGGAGGAAAAGAAAGTAGAGGAGAAGAAAGAACAAGAGGAGAAGCAAGAGGAGGAGAAGGAAGCAATAGAAAGAGCTGAAGAAGAAAAGAAGAAAGAAGAGGAAGATAAGAAAGTTGAGGAGGATAAAGAAAAAGGTTAGGAGGAAGAAACACAGAAGGAAGAAACTATGGCAATAGCTCAACAATAGGAAGAAGAAGAAGAGAGTGCACAAGACACATAAATGCCACCTCCTAGTCCACCTCATGTAACTATTACACTTGTAGAGACAATAATTATCAAGGATGTTCCTAACAACATAGCTCTGAACATCAATCCCCTTACTGTAGAGGATCTTTCTAAGATCCTTCACCAATCCACTCTATAGGCATAGTTATGCACAAGCCCTATATTGGTGAGAGTAGATGAACTACAGAAGGTGGTAGCAGCACCATAAAGAGAAAAGGTGAAACCAAAAGAACCACCTTTCACCTACACAACTACTAGGACTAAAGTTTTGATGCTTCTACCACCTCCATCAAGTGCAACAAGTGATACTATTTAGAAGCCAATTGCAATGGAATGAAAGTCGGATGAGAAGGAGGATACATCAAAAGAAAAGGAACAAGTTGCCATACAGACATTGGTAGAACTACCAAAGACATGCACAACTACAAAGACCCTTCAGAAGTCAAGCACTAAAGCCATTCCTTTGCAATTTTCAATTCAGGCTTGAACTGAACCATAGTAGGTAGGGTACTTCACTATGGAGACCCTAAATTAGATGAAGATATTGCAATACCCTCCTATGATTCCAAGACCCTCACAATGGCAAAAATCAATAAAATGCAAACTAAATTAGACAAAAGGATGAGGTAAGAAATACTTAGGAAAGAGTTCAAACACAAGCAAGCACTTCATGAGATCAAGGACATCTTTATGGATGCCTTTAGCTTGCAGTCACTAGATGAAGCAAAGCCAATAATAGAGCAACTATCAGATATAGTTGACCAGGTGACCAATGAACACTAGGATACTAATGTTAAACTCATGGAATGGTTAGAGAGAAAATTTGAAGGTAAATGAGAAGATATCAAGTGGAATAACACATGAACAGGTAGAGTTGGCCAAGAAAATAGATAAGGTGAAAGTTGTACTTGAGAACATTTTCTCATTGTATAGAAAGTTGTGTGATTTTTCCAATTTCACACAAGAAACAAACTAGAGAATAATAAGCTTGGAAAGAAATTAAAAATTTTCTAGTATGCAACTACCAAAGGATCTAGCTAAAAATGAGAAGCATTTTGCACAATTTCTTCACACTCAAATGGAGTTAGTTGTGCTTATAACAAAGGAGGCCAATGTTAAGGCCAAATTGATTCAAATTTAGTCCTCTATAACCCCACATTTAGAAGTCCTCAAAAAGGAGTAAGTGTACACTGAAATAGTTCTAAAGAAAGATCCTAATCTTTCTACACTTGATGGACTTGTACACCTTGTTGCAGAGACTACCATCCAGCACAAGTCACTTGACATTGCTTTGGAGAATTTGGATGCAGCTCTAAAGATAATAATGGAGGTAAATAGTAACTTTTATGCTAAATATGGTATTAATCCTTAGAGCCCTTTGACATAAGTGTCAAAAAGGGGGAGAAATATGTTTTAGGGGAGATATAAGGGAGAGTAATAATATTTGGATGAAGATATAACTAATGGGGAGAATACAATCAATTTTGATTACATTCTCTCATTCATTTTGAGAATAAAAAGGAAAGTTTGCAAATAGCCAAAAGGGGGAGACAAGTAATAATGCAAAAGGGGGGGAGATACAAAATTTTGACAATTATATGGAAGATAGCTCTATTCCAAATATAATACAAAATGCAAGACTTCCATAGATTAGATACAAAACATAGGTATAGAATATAGGACTAGGGAAAAATACAAAGAATAATAGGAAAATTTAGCACAAAATATTGGTTGCAAGAATGTCAAGGCACAATCAGCTTAGGGGGAGTTATATAGTATTTTTGAGTGAATTTTGAACAAAATTTGAAAATTTGTGGATAAGGTACTCATAAGGATAGATTAGTTAAGTGGTTTTGAACTCATATCAAAGGGGGAGATTGTTGGTCTTAGATGGTTTTGAAATTTCAGTATCAACACACTTAACCACTTTCTATATTGAAGCTAAGTACACTATGTATGTTGAGCCACAATGTGTGCCAAGTTAGATTTCCAATAAGTGCCAACTAGTATATAAGTGTCGAGTCACAGTTGATGCCAAGCAATCCAGAACTATACATGTGTCAAGCAATCCATAAGTATACATGTGTTGAGTAATCCAAGATCTTACATGTGCTAAGAAAGATAGAGTGCAATAGATGACGAGCAAGCCAGGATAATTTATGTGTCGATTACCAGTAGTCTAGTATGCGTTGAGTAACACAAAATCAACATATGAGTTTGTGCCCTCATAAACTTAGATGTAAACCACTTTTGGAGCCAACATAGAAGGATTTTGAAGGATAAAAAGGATAAAGATGAACCTTTTACTTTTGCTATGCAATCAGCATGCAACCAATCAGAGAAATGGAAAAGGCATGCAACCAATAAGGAAAATGCAAGGAATGAGCAAAAACTTAAGATTCAATATGGATCATAGATCCATACCTAACCCTAAGTCTTCACAATCTTTAAAAGGATGTTGAAATCCTCATTGCATGTGTGGAAGAGAGCAATGTATAGGTAAACTATAGTGAAATTTAGTGTAAAACGAGAAAGATTTAGAGGAATAGAGCAACAATTACGTATCAAGTTGATCAAAATAGTACAAGGGACATAATCAGATATCATATCTTAGAGGATCAAGATCAGAAGGAGCAAATCAAGTACCTAAAATCAGCAATCAAAGATTGTAAGTAATCAAGTTAAAGATTCCTAATACTTTCTAGCTGAATTGTATTAGATAAGTGAGAATCCTATGTTGATAGGTTAGCTTAACAACTATCTTGTAGATCCTTTGAAAAGGTGACTAAATTCTTTAACAGGGTGACACTTCATGTAAAGTGTTTGTAAATCCTTTAACCAAGTCATATTGATATAGTGTAAAGACTTTAACATGGCAAGCCTTTCACAGGGTAGACCATTAGAAGTGGTCAAACATTTATTGCTGCAATAAATTCTATAGGTATCATCCCCAGCCTAGTTTTACCTTCTTATTCTTGGAGGGTTTTGGGTTACCAAATCTAGCGTTATGTGTTATTTCATGTGTTTACTTTATGTTCATTTGTATGTTTAAATGCATGTAATTTACTTTTCAGTTATTTGATTTAAAGGATTGAGAAAGGTTAAAAGTGTGATACTTCTGATTCACCCCCCCTCTTAAAAGTACTCTTCCTATTTTGAACATTCCAATAGGGGATATCTAGATATATAATTGGTTTATAATTTGTGGCCTCAAAATATACTTATTAGCATCATTTTATTCTTCACTTCTATCCCTTACAACAGAAAATGATTAAAATTCTTCTATTATTTGCAAATAATCCTTGACAACAACAACTAAAAATGACATACAGGGGGTTATTACAAACAAGTGTTGACCAATAGTTTAACTCTTCATGCCAGGAAGTAAAAATTTATTTGATTTATATTTGTGTTCTATGTAACCCCATGAACTCAACAATTTGCATTCTAAGTAGTGATCAGTGCCTTATCTATTGGTACAAATAAATCACACTAGTAAAACATGATCTATTAAATTGCCTTACAATTGAAAGTATCAATAGTTAACTCTATATATTCTTCTTATGAATATCCTCCCTACACAGCTAGAAAACCTATCATTTCTATGAAATAATTTATTTAATTATTTGAATTAAGAGCAATAAGTGAACATTTATGCAATCCATCCAAGTTGCATTGAAATGAAGAAACATTATTCGTGTATTCTCAAATCTTTAGATATATGAAATAGGAGACAAAATTCATAGACATAGATATTTGTAGAACCTTCCTTTGTATTTATTTTCTTTCAAAAATATATGTTACTGGCATTAAGTTGAGAATAACTCAAGACTAAATACTTAATCCTTTCATGTTCTCATTACTATAAAATATGCAAAGATGAATACATCAACAATTTTCATAGAGACTACTTGATTGACTACACAAATATCCTAAAACTCAAAATTATACACAATTTAAACCCTTTCTCTAGCCTTGGGATCTCATTTATATAACATGAGATGAAACAAGCTTCAGCCTTAGAGAGGAATAAAAACTATCCTTAAGAAAAAAAAAATATTATACAGAAAAGGCCACTATCATATTAAGACAAAAATGTGCTCTCTTAGTTTCTTGCAATAGAATGTCTACATCATGAATTTTCTTATTGTGGGACTATTTTTTACTGAAAGACTTCATGCGATGATTGGCTTAGATGCAATTTTTGTTGTCTTGATTGTGGGACTAGTTGATTTGCATCAAATTATGCTACATACTAATTGATTGTGACTAATGGATCTCCCTCCAGATTACCAGGCTGGGCTATCAAATCAATGGTCACAAATGGTTTCTTTTTGTTAAGTTTTTAGTTTGAATTTCCATATGTGTAACTACATTTTGTTGTTCCACTTTCTCTTCTATTGGAATTGGTGCATCAATTATTTGTAACTCATCTAGATCTATACCATCTTCATCAGCATCCTCATATATTAACTAATTGGCTTGAGCAAGATCTATCATCCACTTATTGAAAAATGAATGATTTGGCCAGTTAAAATTCAAAACTTCTTGTTACTTGCTCAATATTTCTTCTCCCAACTTCTCAATTTCAAGAAATCCTTTTTAGAAGAAATAAAAAAATCTAAACCTAAAAAAATTTCTTCAGTTGTTTTAGCGAATGATATGTGGCTCTTTTCATTAATGACATTATTTAATTTGATGAACATTAACTCATCTATCTCCTTAGCCCATTTTTCTTTAGCTTTCAAATTATCTATGACTTTGAGTACATGAGGGAAAAGCTCAAAAATTTCACTAAGATATTTTGAGAAATAATTTATGATTGTCCTTTGTAATGCAACTCTCATTTTCAAAATCAGAGAGGCCATTGGTCATGTCAAAAGTCTTCTCTATTTGCTGACAAGAAAGACCAATGACATAACAACATAAAATTGTCACATCATTGTCCCTATTGTTCCATTTTTTGACAATTGGCTTCAAGATGGCTCCACTATTCTTCATCTTACTCCATACATTTGTCAATTTTGATAATTGTTAATAAAATATAGGCCATTCTATCCTATCTACCAGATACATAATGGAGTCTCTAATTTTATTTTCATATTGGACACCTAGCTCCACATTTAATGACCATATTTTACTCATTTCTTCTTTAGGCTCTTCAGTTGTACATGCCTGGAGTCCCTATGGAATAGCCATTACTTCTATAAGGGGAGTTGTATTGACAGGTGCAACTGGAGGATGAGGGGGATATGTAATCCTTGGCTAACTATATTCTTCTCCCACCTTCATCTTCCCCATTTGTTTCTCCATTTGAGAAATTGTTCCTTCTAGCTAGTGTATTCTATTACCTCTCTCTTCATAGGCTTCTAGCACCCTTTCAAATTTGGCATTTAACTCAAGGAACTTATTTTTGTCCTTGGCAGTAACTACCACTCCAAAATCTACCATATTTTTAGTCATCCAAGAAACTTTATCACTATCAACCTCATATATTCTATAAACAATGAGGCTACTTATATGTTCCACATCTGAGACTCCTTGCATCCTAGTTTTCTCTCTTTTTTGAATAGACCATATTACTAGGGCTTGATTGTTATAATTTTATTTCAACTCCTTATGAGCCTATAAAACTTCTTCTTCAATTTTGAATTGGGTGTCCATTTCTTTCCTCATAGTGTCAAAAATCATAGCATTTGCAATATCCTTTTAAGGTAAAATAAAAAATCCTGAATCTTTTAGTAGGTGTCTAACCCCTTCAGGGGTTATCTATGCAATTCCCTCAACAAGACTAGCTTTAACTTCCTCCTCAATCTCAGATTCCTACCTGCCAAGTTGCTTTGTTTTAAGCCTTTTACATTTCTCTTCAAAAAAAATTATACTTCTACTCCACAAAAATTAAATGAATTCTCTAGACCTCACAAAGCTTTCATCATCTATGAATTTACGATATGCCCATTCTACTAGAACATCTATCTCTTTTCCTTGTAAATCTCCTATAGTGATTGGTAATGTTGGCACAGGGGGGTCATCAAGCACTCCCTCTTCTAAATATGTTGTTGTAATTATAATGTCCTTCTGCCCTTCCATCTATCTCATCTTTTCTCTCAAGGATACATCATCATCTATTTAGAGTGGATTTTGGGTAGGGGAGTTTTCTTTAACCCTAGAAGAGGATCCTTGCTCCAATTTTTATTTCTTTGGAACAGGTGTAGCAAGATGGCTTTTAGAAAGTTGTCTTTTATAAAGAGGTACAAGTTGTACAATATTTGCCACAACATAACCCACTTTTCACTATAATGTATACTAGCCTAATGATATAATTACCCTATTTTCCAATATAGTTTTTATCTCAGATACCTTGTTTGGATAAGCTTAGGTTATGATTGTCTTTTTCTCATTCAAGGTTTACATAAAACTAGAAAAAAAATTCATAAGGAAATCCATTTCAGTGCCCCACTACTTCTTTTTAGCAAGAGGATCATATTTTTGTTTGAAAACATTCACAAAATCCAATACCCTACTATATACTCTCCATTTTTCTTTCCTAATCTCTTATTCTTATAATAAAAATAATTTTTTGATTACATCTCTAGGATAGTACACAGTTTGTGCAAAGGATCTAGCCTTGGTTATTTCTTTGAATATATCAGAAAAACCCACTAGATCTATGAACTCATTGGAGAATTTTTCATTTGATATTTATCTCTAAATTTCTTTATATTCCTACACCCCTTTTAACAAAAATAAAAATGTGCACAATGGTAATTTGATGAAAGAAATTATGAGCTAGATCTACAAATCAACTCACTTTCCTCCAATGATCATATCTACCACAAGAGCTCTACTATTCCTACCTTCAAGGGCACTTGATAATGTAACACATTGGTTCCCCAAGGAAACCATATACTCTAAAAATAGTGCACACTATATATGGAATAATATCTCCCCAATTATGACTTACCCTCAATCCTTCTGCATGATCTTTTGGTCTAATCAATTCTAATAATGATTGAGGTATTCTAGGGTTATCTCTAGCTAATAAAAATCTAAGCTTGGAAGAAACATTCCTATCAAATTTTACAATACTAGCATCAGTAGCCTCCCATGTCATGTATGTGCTCCATAATTGATAGGAAGATTTTCTCCATCTCTTTCTTATTCTAATTTCATTTCTTTAGAGAAGAAGGTGAAACCTTTGTAAGAATATATGTACATTAACAAGGAATACCATCAGAAGGGTCTATCAACTTAATCCTTAGCTATACCTATCAACCCATTATGAATCTCTTATGCTAAGTAGGTGAAAAAATAAAAGATTGAGCTCATAATATACTGACTTATTTGAAAAATAGTAAGAACAAGGGACCTATGAATTTGGTCCTATTCATCCATTTCAAAAGGTATACAAAGAGAAAAATTGAATGCTTGAGCCCTAAGATTAAAAGTTTTCTTCAATAATAGCTCTAGAGTGGAAGCAGTTACTAAACGCAACAATCCTATTTTGAAAAAATGTTCTTGTAATGGTCCTCCCCTCAGATATACCCTCTATGTATACCTAGCCTACAAATCTTCCATATCTATTTTCTTATGCACTGCATGGTTAGGGTTTAGCTTGAATACCTCCCTAATCAATTCTGGTGAAACCCTAAAAATATTATCACTAGAATTTTTTTTTTACCATCATCTTTATTGGATCATACTTTTTTGACATTTTGTTGAGTAAGTCATCATCAAAGAACACCCTAGGTACAATCAAATTTACAATTTCAAATTCCCATACATTGCTCCGAGGGGTATCAAGTTTTCTTTCTCAAGACTATTTTCAGAATAACTCCGAACCTCCAATTCATGTCTGAGCATCCCTTAGTCAATTTTCACTATCATAGAAACCCTCACTCACAAAAAACCTATGATTTTTAGGTATCAATTCCTTCCCCCTAGAGAATTCATTTGTTGACAATGGTAGTTGTTCTAAGATATCATCGTGCACAACACTCTGCTAGTAATCCACCTTTCCTAAGAAATCTCCTCATGGAGGCATAGTGGAAATATTATCTTACTTCAATTAAAAAAATTCAATTCAATAGAAGTCCTGATACTCACCTAATTTTCCTATTTATCTCACTGAAGAATTTTTTAGAAACAATTCAAAACCCTCAAAAAAATCAACTTGAGATCTAGATATTTCCAATCTAGAAAAGTTTTGGAACCTTGGTGCTCAATAATAAAAAATTGGAAACCTTATTGCAAATTGGGCTCACACGAAACAAGATTGATAAAAAATTAATCTCGCAATAGTCATATTTCATGTTGTGGTGAAGAATTTAAAATATTGTCATTGATTTTCCTAAATCCAATTATTAGGTTACCCTTTTTTGAAATTGGCCACACATCAAAATATCACTTCCCTGCATTCTCTAAAGTTTGATCATTTCCATAAAGTAGGAAAGCAACAATCATCGATCTTCAAATTATTGACGATCATGAAAACTTGTACACTCATCCTATAACTCATCATACATGCAATACTCATTGGTGAATCAACATAAATCATCTAACCCACATTCCACCTCAACACCTTCTAAATTTTTTTGGAAAAGATAACCCCAAATGGCTATGTATGAAATTATCTCTTCCCCACGTTTTCTAAAACTTGTACACTTCAATAAAGTATGAAAGTGATGTCTATCAATCTTTAGATAATCAATGGTGTAACAAATCCTCTTTAAATTATTCCAATTGCCAACTTCATCCAATGAAATATTCCAAATTTCCACCATGTCCTCACACCAGTCTAACAACTTTGAGCTATACCTAAAAAATCTATCCTTTTATAGCCACAATAGAGATGACTTCAACAAATCCACATGTCAAGATGTCACTTCCCCACATTCTCGAAAGGTTGGGTAGTTTCAAATTACAAGAAAGCTATGCTCATTGATCTTCCTATGGTCAACATTTAATACTTAAAGCACATAGGGTTAGAGATTTTGAAAGGAAAAGCATGTAGGTTGACTCGTTAAAACCATAGCTAAAAAAAAGGTCAAAGTAAAATGATTTTTAGGAAAATATTTTAAAAATAAACATGAAAATTTTGAAATAAATATTTTCAAAGGAAAAAAAATTCCTATGTATTTTTAAAATGAACCAATGCAACCCTATTTTTTAGACACCTAGGAAAAAATAATATTAAGGCTAACATAAACTTAAGGTTTTCTATTTTGGGGAATTAGAAAAGAAACACATAACCTTGATTTTGAACAAGCAACTAGATTTTCGCACAAATATGCAAAAAAAATTAAATGGTGAATAACTAGGCCAACACTCCCAAGAGCATGCTCATCCTAGAAATTCAGAGAAGTCAATGCCTAGTTCTTGTAATCTGCATAAAAAATTAGCATGTACATATTTATACATACATATTATTTCCAAGTTTTAGTCCTACCCTTGTAAAACTTAAAGTCATTGGTATTTAAGTGAGTTTGTGTCCAAGTGTGATGTCTAAGTATTCTTTAGGTTACTTCTCATTTTCCTAAGTACCTCACTTTATTTTATTTTTTTATGGATCTCCTAAGCATGCTATGTTTTTTTTCTATTTTTTTGGTGGTCTAGGAAATCTAGACATGGTTGGGATGTGTTTTGGTGTCTTTCCAATGAGAAGTAAGTTATTCATGTTTCACCATCCTCTATATTTCTTCGACATCCCTCTTTCCTATAGGTTTTGAGTAATCAAACTGGTTTTCCTAATTAGTGAACTTAATCAAGTGCATACCTAAAAGGAGGAAACCATAAAAGTAATCTAGAAGCTATGTATATGATTATGGCATAATGGAAAGACTCATGAAGCTATAGATCTAGTTTAGGAAGAAGGCCATTCATACTGTAGAGATAAAAGTTTACCTTCAAAAGGAAAATAACAAATCTATGATTTTCCTATTATGCACTAACAAGAGGGACAATATTTTGTTTTTCTTTCAAAGCCATAGTTATTTGTATTATTTCTAAGGCTTTACATATAGGTAGTATAGGCATGATGTTTTAATGAATTTTTGTGATCTTTTTAGTAGTGGGGCATGCTCAAGATATAGCTATTTAGCCATCAAATTGGTGTTAAAGAATAAAGTGTTGTTAGCTTTACTTCATTCTGGGAAATGTTGTTGAGAAAGGGGTTTTCCATCCCTAGGTAATAAAAAAGGATACTTCTCTATAATCTTCCTTAAAGTGAGAATATTCTTTGGAGATTCTCAAAAGATACTTCTAGAAAGTTCAGTGGTGAGAATGTGAGATTGATATGAAAGAAAAGAAGTGTGAAATGCTTAAGGTAAAAGGTCAAAGAATTAAGTGCACAAGATAACAAAGAATCACTCCCCATGCTATGATTCCAAATAGAAGGAAAGTTGGTTTGTGGAAAAGCTAGGTTTCTCTTTCTTCCCCATGGAACTTAAAGACCTTTTTTGTAAAGTGATTTTTGATAATATAAATTTTCTCCAAGTAAAGTAATAGAACTTTCAAGAATTTAATTTTTTATGTGGAAGATAATGGAAAGTTAAAATAGCCATTGATCATGGAACTAAATGCAAATCCTTCCATTATAATCATTGGCCAAACTTAATTTCATTTGTGTGGCACCAACATTCAGATTCCTATACCCATTTCATTAGAATTGCTAGAAAATGATTTCCCCAAGTATTTTAAAATAACTATTTATCAAGAACTACATCCTACAAAATCATAGTAAATGGGAATTAGAGCTACTGGTTATGATAAGTTGATAGGTCTAGAGAGTGAATTAAAAGAGCTAAAAGAAACATCTTTCAAATTCTACAATTTGGGTGATCTTCATAGAAGACTCAATTCTCAACCTATTCATCCTATCACTCAAAATCTTAAAGAGAGAAAATTGGTTGAGGTAGTTGGTTTTCAAATGGTAGTAAATGCACTTGAGCTTATGAGGGAATGTATCAAGAGATATGACTCGAAAACAAAGAAAAATGTGTTTCTTAACCAATCTATTTGCATCTCAATCAATAAGGAACTAATGTAATCCATGTTCAACATTCCCATGAAAAATAAGTATTGTGATGTTGATTTTAGATCTTCCAAATCTATGTTTAATGAGAAGAATACCCTCAAATGGGAAGACATGTAGAGGACATGGTTCTAGATTTCTCACATGAAGAAGAGAAAAATGCCCAAGACCTGGTTCAAAACAAATTTGAAAAGAGAGATAGTGGATAAATTGTTTCTCTACTTCTTAGACTAAAAGGAAAAGAGGAGCTCTTGGAGTTTATAGGAAACCATTTATTACTAGAGAAATCTATATGTGTTGAGGATATGTAGATTAATTGGGTGCAGATTATTTGGGATGAGCTCAACTCATGGTTGAATTTGGTTAGAGGATTTAAGAAATTTACATGTCCTCCTATCTAATTTATGCCTTGGCTACTCACCACTTCTAGTTCGATCTCCCTATCATCCAAAAATATGATGAGCACACTAAATTATATGAGTTCTATCCACATATATAGCTGCAAAGAAGTTTTTAGGAGTATGTGGCTATAAATGATGCCTTCATAATGAGGATATGCTAGGAATCACAAGGATTCCCTTAAAGGAGATTTTTACTAGAGAAAATTTTAGCCATCAACCAATTTTCATGCTCATTCATTAAGTTTCTACATTTCTATTATTTGTAGATAAGAGCTCATGATAGCTTTCCTAAGAGGTTTCCAAGGTATCCAAAAGAAAAGGTGGTCCTAGTAAAATATGTCAACAGATCCTTGAAGTGAACACCTTTTTTTGTAATGTAAAGAAAATAGTTGGGATTCCCTTCCCTAATTTAGTTACACCCTATTCATGTGCTTCTAGATCTAACGCTCAAAATTTGGTGAAGAACTTTGAGAGTAAGATAAAATTGGTGGATTGTGAGTTACTTAGGCCTCAATATGATCTAGTCAAGTTTCTAAGGGATCACTTGAAGTTGGGATATGCATACACCCATGTTATGGATATAGAAGACTACTAGACCATGTATCTTAATGAATATCAAACCTGAGAGAATTTTTGGTTGTGGCTAAAAATTAATGAGATTAAATTATATAGCGATTTCTTTGATGTTTTTGACCTTGTAGGTGATGGAGCCTACATACATCCCACATCTTACGAGAAGATCAAATGCACCCTAGTTTTGTCTACCCCACCTACATGTCCTATCATAGACACTATGGAGGTTCTTATGATAGGAATAATTAAAAGAATAGATAAGTGGGTGAAGTGGACTCAAGTGAGGAAGAAGAGGACCAAGAGCACTAGTTCTATGGGTGATGTACATTTTGGAGCTATCTAGTCAACTACAATAGTGACCACCATAGCTATTACTTCAACATCTACAAGACTATTAGAGTCCATTGGTCAAGGTGGAGACAATACTTCAAAGAAGAATCTGCCAATCATTCCTACCTATGAAGGTGGCTTTCTTCCAGAAACTAGGAATGTTGGGGAGAAGGAGGGAGATAAGTAAAAAGGGAAAGAAAAAGAGATATTAGTGGCCAAACCATCCTCCCCTATCCAAGTAATTAATTTGGATGGCAACACCAACTCCACAAATGGCCAAGAACAAGAAGAATTTCAGCAAGGGGATACCTTAGCCCTCTTAGTGACTAAGGTCACTACCTTCCCAATTTCTTACTAGAGTAGGAAAACTCCCCTGACACTAAGGAAGCTATTCAATTGTAATTCCTTGAAGTCAATTATCAATGTGCTCTCTATAGAGTCATGGCTTGAAGAGACAATTGATAATAAGAAGAGGAGATACGAAGAAGTGGCTTCATCGAAGGACTTGATAACACAACTCACCTCTTCTCAGCCATCCACGAAGATGAAGAAGAAGAACACAATTGCTACATTGGCTACTGATTCAACTACTGACCACATGTTGGTAGGGATTATTGAGCCATAAAAGGAAGGAAAATTTCATGAACTTTCCAAAGATGAGCTCTAGATTACAATAGAAGATCTTAGTATAACTGTTCATGACTCCATGGTGAACATGTGGAAGTAAATCAATGAGAAAATTGAAGATAAGGTAGAAGAACTTAGTGTAGAAGAGGAAATCTTGAAGGCCTTGGATAGATAATTGATGAAGTACATAAGGAATTCTCTTATGAGCACTTCATCAAATCAATTTGACCCAAATACAAAGGAGAACAAAAATCTACTCCTAATACCACAAAAATAGAGGCAATTCAAGTAGGTTGTTTAAGCATGGGTAGACCAGATGAAGGCTCAAGGTCCAAGATAAATTAAAAATTTGGGAAGTCTAGTGTTAGATGATCACAAGCTAAGATAGGAAACTTCCAATAATAAAACCACCATACAAAAGAAAATACACAAGATCATAAAGTAGTAGTCCTTCTGCAACAAGTTATTGACATTAAGAATAATGTTTCCATTATCCATGGAATTCTCAAGACATGCAAGGAGTCATTTTTTCATTGGAAATAATCCTTGGAGTTTTTTTTTATAGAAAGCTCTATGAGGTCTGTAAATGAGCTCAAGGATGTAAATGACCTAGTATAGATGGTCATTCAAAAATTATTTCAATATTTGAAGATATTGCATACAAAATCCTTTGTGTCTACTAATGGTAAGCTTGTGAATATCAAGAGGATGAAGTCAAAGCTCTTAGCATTTGTTGATGAAGTTGTAGATCCACTCAATCTCCAAATGTCAAAGATCCAGAAACTCTCAGTAGTGGACACAATCATAAGGAGAGAATCAAAGAATTTCTAGTCAAGGGTCACCAGAATGGATGAATTGACTCAAATGTATGAATAATAGATGGTTTGAGCTAACAATATCATCATTCTAAATGTCAAAGAACTAGATGGAGTAACTGATGCCATGAAAGCTTATAGAGGTAAAGTAGTTGCTCTTAGGAAGGAATGATGTTCTGAAGCTCTTCTAGACATCTGTCATTCACCCTCTTCTCTTTCTTTTTGTAGCCATTCATGGGATTTTTTAATCTTTGTAGTGGACAATGATTCAAATTTGTCCTATTTTTAGTTTATTCTATTTAGAGATACTATGTGAAGCAATCATCTAGTGTAACCATTTATTTTGAGAAGGTTTATATATGTAACTTTTGAGAAGTTAATTAGATTGACAAAATTACTTTTGGGAAAATCCCTATAGTTGGGAGTACTACATATGACTCTGAGTCCATTTCTAGTTTTTATGTTCATTTAGTCTCATTATAGTGTATGGAATGAATGTGATATTGTTAAGAATTGAATGAGTGTAAATGAACTTGGTTTTGTTTCCTTCATTCAATAGATTGTATGCCTTACTTTCTTTAGCATAAGTATTTCTTTTGTTCTCTCTATTTTACACCGTAGTTTATACATGTAGTGTAGTTAGTTGCTTAAGATGTCGAGACATTGGTTAATGGAGTAGCATAGAAATAGACAATTAGGGTATTGTCAAGACATCAGTTACTTAGTAATCTAAGGATTACCCATTTTTCCATATTTTCACACTCTCATGTTGTTATAGTTAGTCAAACTTGTTTTTGCATCCTACATTTATTTTAGAATAGATTACATTTAGGGAGTTTTACCCATCTTTTACTTGCCTAGGTTATTCAAAGTGTTGAGCAATCTACTATTTGCCTCTTCTCCTCTATGGTTAAGAGCATACCCCCAAATATGAAAAAGAAATTATTGCATATCTTGCATTCAAAAGGGAGTTGTACCTTTCAATTTAGGGGCCCTTAAATGATTACTTCATTGACCCATTATATTGTTAACTTATTTGTTCCACACAAGTCATTGGGTTGTTTAATAGTCAAGGTATGAACTAAAAAGATAAGAAGACAAATTGTTAACCAACATATACATACATACATACATACATACATACATACATACATACATACATACATACATACATACATACATACATACATACATACATACATACATACATATATATATATATATATATATATATATATATATATATATATATATATATATATATATATATATATATATATATATATATATATATATATATATATATATATATATATATATATAACAAAAAAGACAATGACAATGAGTTGTACATCATGAAGATCTTGACTAGAAGGTGACTACAACACCCTCCCTCAACCTTATAAGTCATGATAACATAATAGAAAAAACAACATGCACACTAGACACATGCCAGTATGGGGTAACTATCCATATTCCATATAAACATCATCATGAATTTAACTATAGTTAGTATATTCAAACATCTAGCATCATCACATGAATAACCATGAATCACAATAACACATGAAATATCTAAGTACAGAGTATCTCATCAATAATATAAGAAACGCATGTAGATAGTATCAACCAATTAGGTAACCAAGTTCCACGACATCAAATAATATAACATGGAAATTCACCTAAAAGTGTTTGAAAGAATAACTTGAAGAAAAATAAGGTAGGTACTACATCATCCCCCCTAATATTAGGCTTATTCTTAGATGCATATAAACAAGTAGGGATATAAATGACTCAATCTAGCTACATCCTCCCAAGTAACTGATGACTCATTGATAGGATCCCATTGGAAAATTACCTACTATATAGCCCAACCCATAAGGTTCAATTATCACTACTATAGGGTGTGCACACACTCCAAAGCCAGCTACTCATACTCTGCCTACAACACATTCCTATCAAGAACATGTACCCCATCATGATTATATTGTCTAAGTACCAAAACATGGAAAATATCATGAATACAAGCCAAGTTGGGTAAAAATATAAGATGGTAGGATACTAGACCTATCATGTCCAAAATATAAAATGGACCCACAAGATGAGATGCCAGCTTTGAATCCCTTCAATAATCGATCAAACTCTTCTGTGGAAGTGATCTTAATAAAACCTTGTTCCCTACTAAAAATTTATTATCTATCTTGTGAGCATTGGCATACTTCTTTTGTCTATCTTGTGTTATAGAGTTAACATGATGTGATCCTCCAAACTATCCCTTCTCAAATGCAAATGATAAAAATGACCATATAATGCCTAAAAAGGTACCATCCCAATCGAACTATGATACCCATTATCATATAGTAAGTCAAGTAGGTAAAGGTAATCCTCCTAGAGAATCTTTGAGTCCTTTACATACATCCTCAACATATCCTCTAGAAATTGATTCACTCTCTATCTAACCATCCATCTTCAAGTGATATGGTTAGTTGAAATTAAGATTTGATCCAAGATCATGGTGCAATGAAGTCCATAATGTGGATATGAATACATGATCCCTATCTAAAATGATCTTTTAGGGAATATCATAAAATCTCATAATGTTGTGCATAAAGACCTTGGACACAGAAGCCACTGTGTAGAATGACCTCATTAGTGAGAAGTGTGCCATCTAAGTCAGTTGATCAATGATGACCATGATAGAGTGATGTCACTCAAGAGCCATAAGTAACGACACAATGAAGTCCATGAAAATAATATTCTACCTTGATAAAGGAACAATATTAGACTAAATAATCTCTGCATGGTGTTGGTGTTTTGTCTTAACTCTTTAGCACTCAAGGCATCTATCTACAAGATCAATGATATCATGCTTCATCCTAGACTAATAATAAAACTATCACAAGTATGAATGCATCTTCTTGACACCTAGGTGTGTTGAGTGTGCACAATCAGCCTTAGATATGATCAATGTACAAAGGTCATATAGTGGTGGTACATAAATCCTCCTAGACTAATGTAAAAGACCAGTTAACTTCAATACATAACCTAGAAATCTTCCCTCTAAATGTCTACCTAATCCAATCTCTTCTTTCACTTCCTTGTATGATGTATCTATAGGAAGTACCTAAAGTATATGACTCCTCAAATTGACATTAAGACTCAGTGCTAATATCTCATGTCTCCTATGACTCAAGGTTTTAGGCACCATGTTCTCCTTCCCCTAAATGTACTTCAAATTCATACTCACATAAAAAATTCATCCTACACCTTTTCCTAGCATTCAAATTGGGTTATATGAAGATATACTATATACTTTGATGATCAATATGCAACTTATAATGATGCCTCAACAAGAAGTCTCTCCATCTAACTAGGGGATGAACCACTACAACTAACTCAAGATCATGAGTAGGATAGTTCAACTTAGATTCTTGAGCTTTTAAGACTCATATACAATCGTCCATCATTTCTACATGACAACAACTCTAATACCTTCTATAGAAACATCAATGCATGCCATGAAACCACATGTTGGATCAAGTACTTCTAGGATAGGTTGACTAGTCAAAATATTGTTGAGTGTCTGGAAGCCCTCTTCACACTTCTCCAACCAAACAAACTTCTTTCCCTTTCTTTGGATAGAAGTGATAGGTAAGAAACTCTAGAAAAGTGTTGGATAAATGTGTAGTGTTATGCTACCAAATCCATGAAGCTATGAATCTCAAAAACATTAATTGGTGCATGTTAATCCACTATAGCTTAGATCTTTGTGGGATCTACTAAAATACCATCTCCTAATATGACATACCCCAACTATTGTAACTCAAACTAGAAGAATTTACACTTCATCGTATTGGCATACAACTATTTGTCTTGAAGGAATTGCATAACTAATAGAATATTATCCTCATGTATCTCCTGAGATCTACAATAAATAAAATATATCATCTAGGAACATGAGTACAAATAATCAAGGTAAGCATAAAATACTCCATTAATCAAGCATGTGAATACTAATAGAGAAATTGTTAGACCAAATATGACCATTGCTAACTCACAGTGACCATACCAAGTGTGAAAGGTTATCTTATGGATGTTTACATCATGAATGTGCAATCGATGGTACCCTAAATTAAGGTCAATCTTCGGGAACACCTTGACTCCCCTATTCTAATAAAATAAACCATCAATCCTTGGCAATGACTACCTATTCTTAATTGTTACCTTGTTCAACTACCCATAATTAATACACAAATGTAACAATACATCCTTATTCTTCAAAAGGAGAATAGCTTCTCCCCATGGACAAACACCAGATCTAATGCAACCCTTAGCTAAGAGCTCCTCTAACTATAGTCAAAACTCATCCAACTCTTGGGCAATCATCTAGTCAGGGGATTTAGACATGGCTCTTCTCCTAGAATGAGATCAATATGAAAATCAATGAACCTCTTGGGTGGAAGATTTCCATATTCATGGGCTAGCAAAGGAGCATGCAGGGGCAAGAACATAAGAGGCAATAGAGACTATAGGAAAGGCATATCCCATTTCCCTTATTTACTAAGCCTTTTAGAGTTATAGCCTGCAGAAGCAAGGACATCAGTTTAATAATAAAGAGGGAAGACATAAATAAACTCCCACATTATAGGGTGATCTAAAGTCTTAACGTTAGTCTCCTCTTCCTCCTCTAGTTCATTCACTATAATGTAGAACACCTAATAACCCTTTCAGATGGCTATGACTAAGCTACATAGAAAATATGATGTGGAGGGATATGGATCTCTAAATACCTATAATCTCTGTGTCCTTTCCCTTATCATCCTTTCACTTAATAGTCTTTATCCTAAATGTTGGAATTACAAGTAGGAAAGGTAAACTTCTGAGAGGGGGAGGTGAATCAAGAGTTTAACTTGAACCCATAAAAATCTCACCATTCACACATGCACTAACACACTAAAACAACATGTAAATCATATGTATTAATCATGTAGACATATAAGAAAACACACACAACACTAGATATAATTACCTAGAAACACTTTGAGTAAGAAGGTACAATTGGGGTGGGGATGACACCCACAAATCTTCACTACTACAGCAATAAAGTGTAGCCAATTAAGGTTACAATGGTTTGACCATGAATCATGGTCTTCCCTATGAAATTCCTACCTAGTTAAAGGCTTAGAATGACTATTAAGCCTCACCTTGTTAGAGGATTTGAACACCCTATTAAAAGTGTGCCTAGTTAGAGGACTTCAACTTATAATTAAGTAAGAACCCTATTAAAGGATTGAATACAACATGTTAGGACTACTCTATTAAGAGATTTAACTAAAATTACCTGCAAGAATGTCTTAGCAAAGATCATGTGATTGGCACTTGTTTTCCTAATAACATATCACCTCTACACAATATTTGATTGATCCTTCACGATGTAATGTATCAATGTTGTATCCTTCTATATCATCTATTCTTCACTAACTTTTGCAATACACTCTTACTACCAAGTCACCTTGAATGTTCTGCAAACTATCTTGTTCACTCCTTCAATTTTGTCATTCACCCCATGCACACTATGAAAAGTTTAGGGATTCATCTTCCTTAAGAAGTTACTAATGGCTTAGGGTTTGGTATGAATCTATGGCTGAGATTCATCCATATTGCCACTTGACCCTTCCTATTTCCTAATTGGTTGCATGTAATTACATAGGGAGTCCAAATATAGATTCATCCTTACCTCTAAAATATCAGAATCTATCCTTACATCATCTTCAAAATGGTTTACATAGTTTTTTGTGCCATTACTAACAAATCTGTCCAAACTTTGTCACTAGGCATATGAAGTTACTAACGCTTGGCATGCATTGTATTTCTACTTCTAGCTTCGCACCTGAACTACTTGGCATCAATTGTTTACTCAACACTTGAATTACTCATCATGGTCTATCTACTTGGCATATAAGTGACTCGACACTCATTGCAACTCAACATGGTCTAATATTTAATTGTGCTTGACAAGTATTACTAATTCAGCATGAACTAAGTAAATGGTTTAAGTGTGTTGACACTAACTTGTCAAAATCAATCTGACATCAACAATCTTCCCCTTTGACATGAATGTCAAAAACACTTAAATATACATAATCAATCTTAGTTTCCTCGAGCATAATATGTAGTGCCTGCCCCTAGGTTGGATTTTTGATGTCATTGTCGAGCTCTTTTAGGGCTAGTTTCATGTTGATGGATGGTAGCATTTTTTTGAGACTATCAGATATTGTGCTATGGATTCTATTGATATGTGATGAGATCACTGAGACTTTACATTTCATGTATGTATGATGATTATTTTCAATGTTTGTAGTATTAATGATGATTAGTAAGATGATCTATTATCATATGTGTTTTCTTATGGATACTTACCCCATACTTGCATGTGTATGGTGTGCGTGTTTGTTGTTATGTATGGCATTTCTAATGTGGTTAGGGAAGGGATTCATAGTCACCTATTAGTCGGGATCTACACGATGCACCACTTCCTGCCATTGTCTCTTTAGTTTAGTATATATTGTGCTTGCACATGCTTGGATTTTATGTAGGTTGTAGGTACTGGGTATCGACTTCCCTGAATTGCCAGAATGAGCATACCATATCACATTATCTCAATGATAAGAGAGGGGAGATAAATTCTCAAGTCCAAGTCCCAACCCTTTAAGCCATTTGTCCTAATTGAAAATTAGGACAAGTATCTGAGTTGAGTACCCTTCGAATACATTGGATAACATAATTCATGATATAAACCCTTGGTTTGATTTTGTATGTATTTTGGCTATGTGGATTTTCATATTTTATCTTTGTGAGTCTTTGGAGTATTTTCTATTAATTAAGCCTAATTAAAATATTTAATTAATGGTTTAATTTAATGGAAAATTAATATGATATTTTAATATTTATTTTATTTTATTAATTGGAAAATTAATTAAATTAAATAATTAAATTTGAAAATAAAAGTTATAATTTTAAAGTTGGAATGTGATAATATTTATTTAAATTAATAAATATTTTAGTAATTAAGTTTTAAAAGTGGAAAAGATATTAAAATTATTAAAAGATTCTAGATCTCATGTGATTAAAATATAAATATATTAAGATTAAATAAGTGGAGTTATTAAAGTTAGTGCATGAGATTTAAAATTTAATAAATTAAATTGAAAACAGTAAATAAATATTATATTAATTAATGTGCATTATTTTAATGTTTTCTCACATAGGAGTTTGCAAATTCTTGAGAGTTGTCATGTAGACAACATAGGAGTTTGCACTCTAAGAATGCACAAGTTGTCTACACTTAGGAGTTAGCATATTATTTGAGCACATGGTGTCTACAACCTTATGACTCATCTAGAAGGTTGGAGAAGTCTCATGCTTAGTTGTTATGCTTATCCTCTAGTCGTTTTTAGACACATTCTAGATGCGTCTTAGAGGTCTTTAAATAGAGGCTCTCCTAGTTTGTTTGGACAAGCTTCAAAGCTTACATGTATTTTGAGAAGCTCATATGCTTCTACATGCTTATATGTTCCTACATGCTTCTATGCTTCTTCAAGCATTTCTAGTCACTTGGAGGTTTCGGTTGGCTTGGATCTTGGAGGAATTGCGAATGTTGGAGAAGGGATTTTCTATGGACTTCTAAGGGATGGAAAAATTAGCATCAGTGTCTAAGTGCACCCATGATTTTCTCATAATCTATTTGCACACTTTCTCTTCCTGTCTTCATCGTGTCTGTTATATGTGTCTGAATATTCTCTATGATTGGATCTGCAATTTTGAAATTAAAATCTAGATATGTATATTAATTGGTTGAGAAGAAAACAATAGAAAACCTTAGATCCAATTAAGAAGAAAATTAGATCTAAATTAGGTTCGGGTTCGAATTTGAATCAAATTATAAAATAGATTTGAAAAGTGTTTCAAAACTTATAGTCAAATCTATTAGATGAATGGATTAATTACCCTTTTGGACAAATTCTTAATTCATCTAAATAAAAAGCCCTTGTTATATAAATTAGTTATATATGTTCTCTTTTATACATACATACATACATACATACATACATACATACATACATACATATATATATATATATATATATATATACATATTTATATATATATATATATATATATATATATATATATATACATACATATATATATATATATATATATACATATATAAATACATATATAAACATATATGTATATAATTGTTAAGAAAACGCAGTGGAGAATTCTTTTAATAAAATCTGAAATGCATTTCTTAAAATGTTTATAAATAAAAAATAAAAAAATTAGTTAATTGAGGGGGGACGGGATTACCCACCCCGTACCCCACTCTGTTTCATGTGCCAGCAAGTACATTAGTCGCAGGGTACCTACGTTTCGTAGGGTACTCGCGACAAATCTTTTTAACCGCACACGGCCCTTTAACAAAGGGGGCGATAGTGATAAAAATATTAGTTTAAACCATTTTAAAACATTTTCATCCTTTTAATATAACGCACAGTTTTAATATGATGCATAGTTAAATGTTATATGGTATGGTCTGCGACTTTGCAGATGACGGCACAAACAATGAATATAATATTGTTAAAAGTTTAAATAATAGTTTTATATTATATATATATATATATATTTGTTAATATTAATAAGTATTGAATATTTTTTTTTTCTTTGGGAAAAGAGGGGTAAAAATTTATTCAATCACAATCAAGATACAAGGCAAAGGCCAAACGGCCCAGCACAACACTATAAACATATGTCCTCCAGGAGCAACTGATCAATAATCTCATGGTACTCAGTGGGTAGCACTTCCCTATTATTAATATCTCATTTACCCTCATTCTTAGACTCCCACTTAGCCAGACAATCAGCCACTCTGTTCCATTCCCGAGGGATATGACGGAAGGCAACAGAGTCCAGTGACTAACAAAGATCCAAAATTTGTCTGGCTACAGAGGCAAGTTGCCAACTAACATCTACCACTCTTTCATTGTGCAACATATCCACAACAATCTGTGAGTCAGACTCACAAATGATCTTCTGGCACCCTAATGAGAGGCCACACTCAATAGCAACCTTAATAGCCAGGGCCTCGATCAAATTATTATAATGTTGACCCTTGTAAGCAGAGAAAAGAAACACTGTACCACCATCATCGCCTCTACCAATAGCCCCAATACCGACATGCCCAGGATTCCCCCGAGAAGATCCATCTATATTGATCTTCAAGAAACCTATCAAGCGAGGGGACCATCTCCCATCTCTACACACTCACTGCTTACCATGGCTCGATCGTTTCCTTGGACTGCCTCCCCACCAGCTATCATTTAGATGAAAATTCCTCACAATACCTTGATCCCCAGAATCAATATTAACTGCCATATCACACTTTGCATATATCATCTCCTGGAGCCTATTAAGAATCAACTTCCACAATTGGGAGTTGCTAGTTTTGACATCATAGAAAACTCTACGATTCCTTTCTAGCCAAAGATTCCATAGAATAAAGACTGGACCGACCAACCAGGCCACCTGTAGGAAAGAAGTCTTCGCTGGAGGTCAGCCCAAGAATAAGTATTGAATATTAATTTTTATATAATAATGTTATTATATTAAGAATGTCTAAAATAAAACAATTTGTTAATTAAAAGGAGGAGAGACGTTAACATAGTGTTATATCTAGAATCTAATAATTAGCTTAATTAAAATTAAGGTTAATTAATAGATGAAGATTAGGGGTTGATATATCAAATTATTTAATGTAATAATGTTTAATTAGATCAATCAATCTTGGATATTGGATAATGATATTGAGTGATTTGAACTACGACTATCCTTAGATCATTTGGAATATTAATGCCTCAGAATAGAGTCTTCTCGCTTGAAATAATTCATTGAGCTAATAATATAGTTGACTTTTAATGTATAATTTAAGAAATGGTAATTTTATATTACGTTAATAATAGTTGTTTAATGAGGATGTTTTTAAATGAAGAGATTGTAATGATAATGGATTAAGAATTAATTGACATGGAGTCATTGTTATAACATTGCAATAACTTGAATTGTTATGTTATTATTAATACGTTATGTATTATTAAACAAATTATTGATATATCTTAATTGTGCTAGAGTTAGTTAAATATTAATCAATGAAGTTTATGTAAAGTTTCTCTAGATCGATTATTTATAGTTTTGATGAGTTTATTATTTATTAATGGTTGTTGGGTCTAACAAACTATTAATAAATAATGGTATAAATGTTTTAAATAGTTATTAATTAATCAAATTAAAGTTAATGTTTGAAGTTCTATAAAAGATATTAATCAATTTGAATTGGTTAATAAATTGGAGGAGTATTAATTAATTGGATTATAAATCAACGTACATAGGGGAAATTTATTTGAGGATAATAATTGGTATTGGGGTTTTATTATAACAAGTCATTAATGAACTATTATTATTAGAGTATTGGATTATGGTTATGTAATTATTAATTAAATTAATTAATTAGAGTTAATTAAATTTAATTAATAATTAAGATATGTAATAAAGTTTTAATTGATATGCTAATATCGATTCCTCTAGCAAAGTTATGAAGTACTCTCATGACTTGAATAATGACCTTATATATTTTAATGATGGGACTTAGTAATATTTAATTGAGAATTATTAGAATGATAAAAGGTCATGGATTGTGTACCTATGTGCATTATTACTTAATTTAATGATTTAATAAAGTATGACATTTTAAGTAAGGCTAGTTAGTCTTGTTGTTATCTTCTTATTCAAAGATTGGTAATTGGCTCTCTTATAATATAACGAATAATGATCCTTTGATTATGTTGAGAAGTTGAAGTAATATTAAAGAAGAGTTATTCAATTAGAATATGGATCTTAGTTAAATAAAGAGAACAATTTAATTAAAGGTCAATGATGATCAGTTTAATGAGTAAAGTATTTACCCTTAAGTTATTCTTACAATGTAATTTTTAATAATGGAAGGATAATGCTATCGGAGAAACAAACGAGTTGATGTGTAGGTCAAATGGTAAATCCTATACACTTGAAGTATACTTGCAAATAGAAAATTGGAAACCTCTACACTTAATTCAACTATGTGAATTTAGTAAACCAAAACATGTGTATGCATTGTGTATTCTCTATGCTTCTTGTTTTGGGTTTTGGGTTGACTAGTATTGACCAGTCTTAGGTTGTTACCAAAGGCTCGAGGGTTATGAGATGTGATGGCATGTTGATCTTATTTGGTCTCGATCTTTATAAACCCAACCATGGTTATGTGATGGAATGCTCTATGAGATATTTGCATTTACTGATTGTTATTGTTCATCAATCTTCTTGAGTGAAGCTGAGTTATAAGTATCTGAGACATTGGACTTAACCATATTTTTGAGTCATCGATCAATTATCCTTGGATTACTTTCTAGTCGCCATGATGGGACTGAAATGTTGATTTATTTCTTGATGATATCATGTTGTGACATGTTTTGACTCAACCATTTTGGAGTCTTCGATCAGTATGATTTTGAGATATATTTTGGTTATTGAGAACCAATGGATACTTTGATTAACAGTGATACCTTCAGTTGCCAAAAGAGAATTGTTGTGGTCATGATTTTCTATGGATTCTTTTCAGATACTCATAGAGATTTGATGATTCTTATTATGGATATTTGATGATTCTTATTGTGGATATTTCATGATTCTTTTTATGGATTATCTTTTGGTATTTTTACAATCGCTTGTACAGGACTGTGGTGATTTATGATTCCATGAGCTTAGGGTAGGTTATCTACTTGTAGTGTCGGGAAGTGGCTTGCAATGCGGGCCGAGGCCCTCAGTGGCTACCAGGGTAACTCATTGCAAGTTTGGTTAATAACTGATAACATTTACACACTAAATAGGGATTAAATGAACCTAAAAAGATAATTGTTTTGGTTCTCGCCCATGCCTCGAGTGCTTGTACAGACTAGGATGGAAGTAGAGAGAACGCATGGTTGCGACCTTGCATTCCATAGTATGCCTTGTCTGTATGAGAGGATACTAGTGGCTGCATGAGGATCAGTATGGACCCGTGGAGTTTAGCTAACTGCCAGGGTAACTTGTACATGATATATGCAATGACACTTTCTTGCTTGCATAGTAGGTTTCCTACATGTCTTTGTGTGCCTATGAGAATTAGATGTCAGTTTTGTATGATGGAACCTTTGAGTTAGTATACTTTTAGGAAACCTGGACTTAGAGAGTATCTATGCTATGTGATTTTGATAGCCTATTTGAGACTTGAGATTATCTCTTTAGCACGGTGGGAGTGGACCACTTAGGTTCCACATGATCGAGTGGTAGTTTTTTTCCACTCTTATCATTTGGGATCTATTGAGACATTGTGGCTGATGCATCCTTCATGATGGTGGATATGTATCCTTTCATTAATGATTAGCATATGTTAGATGATGTTATCTTATGCTTATATTTTCATGTTGGATTACTTTTCGCATATGATGTAGTATATGTTAGGAGTGACATTCCTACTATGTTAATACCGATGATCTCTTTGGTGCTTTGGGATGTTATGCATGGAGGGATGGCTAGGATCCACGATGGTCTAATGATGCTATTTACAGTTGGGAGGAACCGTGCACTTAGTTATTTATGTTTGATGATATATTTTTATCTTTTATGATGGATGTTTATATCTTTTGTGATGATGTATCATGTATGATGTATGGTTTCATTTATGTTATTGCATCATGGATTAATATTGGATGATGATGTACTTTATTTACATGGATGTTTATTCTTTCAAGCCTTTTCATATCTTGTAACATGTATAGTGGATGATTGAGCTAAACTAAAATGTAATTACAAAAAGGACACTAGTATATTGTTTAAGAAGATTGGATGTATCATTGTTAAGGATGTGATGTTAGATGATTAGTTAATTTAGATGTGATGCAATGTTAAGGGATTCATGAAGAATGTAATATGTTATGTATGCTTTCTTTCACTTGTATTGTTACTATTGCTTCCATGAACGTTATGAATGGTTTTACTTCCATGTTTTAAAAAAAAAAAAAAAAAAATTGTTTGGCAACTTAGTGAAATTTTAGATTAATTCTGTGGATCTCTTGGCGGGGAATTACATAATATATCCATGCCTAGGATTTTATACAAGACTTCAAAATTTTTTAAATTCTCTAATAAACTATATACCTCAAAATTGAAAACTCCCCTCAAGTTAATGTGTCTATTTTGTATCCAAGATATGTGCTCCTCTCTAACTTCCATGCATTGCACCTAATACTCTTTCATCTGATATGCTCTGTCATAACTGATATCTATATCAGTTTATTGCCTTTTCTTTCCAAAAATTAATCTAAAAAATGTATATCACTGAGATGCTCACATGGTTTCTCATATTATATTCTCTCCTCCCCCTTTGTTCATGCTCTCCCTTCTATATTTCTCTATTTTGGGCTTCCCTTTTCTTTTTATTTTCTCCTTGTTGCTATATCTCTCCCCCTTGGATATTTCTCCCTCTTTTTGACAATTATGTCAAAAGGGTTATACATGCATAGTGTGTTTGTCCAAAAATGATTTATGGAATTCCATTATGATCTTAAGAGTTACATCCTGGTTGTCACATGCAACATCTAATGATTTGATCTAGCTAAAAAGCTCGACAACAAGGTGTACTAGGCCATCTAGGGTAGAAAGATTGGGGTCTTTCTTCAGTAGAGTCTCTTTGTAACCTAGTTCCTTATACATTATTTCCATGTGTGGCACGAGGGATGCTTGTATACTTGTCAATTTGGCTCTTATTTTAGCCTCTTCTACTATTAACATAGATAATTGACTTTGTGTTTGAAGTAATGTGTGAAAATACTTCTCACTCTGAGCTGGGTTCTGAGGTAACTGAGTACCTGATATGTTTAGGTTACTCTCAAGGATTAGAATATGATGTTTGGTCTCTTGGGTGAAGAGTATAGGGTCACACAATTTGGTGTACAATGAGAATATATTCTCAAGTATTTCTCCACCTCTTAATTCTTAGTTGCAAATGCTACTTGAGTTAGTGCTATCTCACTAGATATCTTTTCATTCACTTTTCCTTGAAACTTTCTCTTAGACCATTCTAAAATTTTTGCAATAGTATCAAGGTCTTCATTATTGACCTTTTCCACTATACCTATGAGCTTCTCTATCAGTGGATTGGTTTCTTCAGGAGTTGGTAGGCTAAATGCATCTCAAAATATGTCCTTAATGTCTTGAAGAGCTTTCTTCTACCTATGTTCTCTTCTATGGGTGAAAGCACAAATTTGTGTGACCTTTTATAAAGGAAAGTGACAGTAGAATTTAAACTCTTTAACTTTAATGACATAAAAGTGGCATTTGTGTATAGAATTTGAAGATGATGTAAACTATTTGAATGTGTAAAATTGGATGAAGTTTATGGGTGTAATTTTTAAAAAAATATTGAGTGAAGATTTTTTTCCCCGTGAAATAAATATATTCAAATGATCATATTTTGGTCTAATTATGGAATATGTTGGAACTGAGATGTATACCTAGTGCACCAAAAAATAAAAATTGAAATTTGGCTTATACTTTTTTGGCTATAATTGGTCAAAGTCAAAGTTATCAAAAATTGGTAGTTCTTTTCTCCTATCAAAATTTTTTCATAAAATCTACATATTTTTTAAAACAAATTACATTTTATTGAAGAAGACTCTCTCCTCTAGTGCACCATTAAAGAACAATAATTTTTTAACATGGTTTACTATTTTTTTCCTATTTTTGAATAGACATCTTCTTGAATCTTAAAATACCTACTTGTAATATTTTCAAGTTATAACATATTATCCATAATCAAAATAATAATAAATGAATATGATCATAATCTTGACTCTGAGACCTACAAAGGTATAGTTTTAGTTTTTAAGAAAACTTCATTTTAGTAGGTCAAATTGGCCTTCAAAGTGAGATGTTTATAGAATTTCTTATTTTTGCTTGTGTGGCTACCACTTAGGATGCCACATAAATAGTTATAGCCAAAACCCTTTTGGCCAAAACTCTTTCAGCCGAAACACTTTCGGCTAAAAGGGTTTCGGCCATAACCCTCGTTAGCCTATCAAATTGCCAATAGTTAATTTGGTTGTTTCATATAAAATAAAATTTAAAAAAATTCTTTTTTTAATAAATTTAGAAAATAGGAAAAAAATAAAAGAGCATTTTCAAAAGACAACAATTTTCAAGCCATTTTCAACAACATTTTCATGGATTTAATTAGAACTACAAAGGATTGAATATTTTTAAGATTTTTTTTCTCGTCTACTTTTTTTTTTTATTCTATATTGAAGCATTAGCTGGTATTTAGTGAAATCTAAATTAATTTTTTTGTTTCTATAGATTAAATTATTCAATGGGCAATAAAAGGAAAAGTTCAAGGAAATATAATAGAATAAGAGATGACAAAATAAAAGGTCATACAAAATGTAACCAAAACCAACCTATTAAAATTCTTGAAGAGGATGAGATTCATGAAGAGAATGAAATGTTAGTCTCAAAATGGTTTTGACATTTGAGCGCCACCACACTTAACCATTTTCTACATTGGAGCTGAGCACACTATGTATGTCGAGCCACAACATTAGCTGAGTCAAGAAATCAAACAAGTGTCGAGCAGCCTTCAGGTGCCAAGTGAAGATCGGGTGCCGAGTAAAGAACAAGTGCCGAGTGACTTTAGCTGTTGAGCATGATATAAGTGCTAAGTGATATTTGAGTGTCAAGTCATAGATGATGTCGAGCAATAAAAAAATACAACAAAATCCGAGCAAGATAGTTTGTTACATGTGCTGAGCATTTGGAATCAGTAAGTGTCGAGTAACATAGAACACACATATAAGTTTATAACCTCACTAATTTAGATGTAGACCATTTTCATGGCTAACATATGATGAATCTTGAAGGATTAAAATAATTAGATCGAATCTTTTGTATTACCTATGCAATCTACATGCAGCCAATAAGAAAAATGGAGAAGGCATGCAACCAATAATAAAAGTGCAAGGAATGAGCGAGAAATAAAGATTCAATATGGATTGTAGATCCACATCTAACCCTAAGTCTTCGAATGTCTTTATAAAGAAGACTAAATCTCATTGTATGTGTGAATAGACGAAGATGTGTAAGGAAAACTATTTTTAGAGTGCAGAATATTAGATCTTAGAGGATCAAGATTAGAGAAAGCAAATCAAGTGCCTATATTCAGCAATCAAAGGATTGTAAGCTATCAAGTTTATTACACCTAATACTCTCTAGCAATTGTATTAGAAAGGAAACCCTATGATGATAGGTTAGCTTAATAGCTATTTTGTAGATCCTTTAAATAGGTGATAAATCCTTTAACAGGGTAACACTTCATGTAAAGTGTTCGTAAATTATTTAACCAGGTCACTATTGATACAGTGTAAAGCCTTTAATAGGGCAGGCCTTTAATAAGGCAAACCATCAGAAGTGGTTAAACATTATTGCTATAGTAATTTTGTGGGTATCATCCCCACCCTAGTTTTACCTTTTTATTCCTAGAGGGTTTTTGGGTTACCAAAATTTCAAGTGTTATGTGATGATGCACATGTGTTTTTCATAATTTCTTAATGTTGATATGCATGCATGTATGTTTCAATATTATGATTTTAAGGATTTGTGAAAAATAGGATAGAAGCTAGTACTTTTGATTCAACCCAACCCCGCCCCACCCCCCGCCCACCTCTCAGAAGCATTCTTTCCATTAAGATATTTGAACGATTGGTATCAGAGCAGCAAGGTTCTCAGAAGAAGAAGTCTAGAAGCTTGGAGGAAAAGGTTTGAATATGGAATTCTTCAAACTTGGAAAGATTATTGACAATCAAGTGATTGATGTGCAACTGGCTCTACACAAAGTAGCGGAAGCTAGGGAGGAACTAAGAAAATCCTTGAAAAGAAGAAAGGATATAGCCATAGCTAAGAATGATACAAACTACAAGGAGATAGATACCACAAAACTGTTTGTCAATAGAGACACTAAAAATTTTGATGCAGCAATAGCAGAACTGATGGAGAAAAAGAAAATTCAAGCAGAAGAGATAAGATCTCTCAAGATGGAACATGAATCATAGGTCATAATGTTATGTGAAATCACTGAACAAAAGAAAAGAG
The DNA here is from genome assembly GCA_028749045.1 of Cupressus sempervirens. Lineage (NCBI taxonomy): Eukaryota > Viridiplantae > Streptophyta > Pinopsida > Cupressales > Cupressaceae > Cupressus > Cupressus sempervirens. The sequence continues at coordinate 107,737,465 of CM053789.1, read as the reverse complement.
TAGTTGAGGATAGAGTCATGATGGAAGATGACAAAAGAAATCTTGCAAACAGACTTGAAGAAAAATGTACTGAATTAACAAGGATCTCAAACATGCAAATGGATACACTTGCTCAAATGATGAACCTTTGTCATGAACTCAATATGAAAGATATTGAGATCTCTACCTTAAGGATGTAGAATGAACAACTACATAATGAATTGAATAGAGAAAAAGAAATAGCAAAGAATGTCAATAAGTCAAGTGAAGCCATCAAGTACTTTGAACAGTTGATGAAATTCCCAAGATCAGCCCATGATACATTAGGACTTGGATACAATAGCACTGAAATTGGAGAATCATCAAAGAATGTTGAGCATAAAGGTGACAAAGGTAAGGATTCTAAAGCCATTTGTCATTACTGTAATAAAAAGGAGCATATTACTAATATTTGCAGGAGTAGAAGATTCAATTAGCTAAACACACCCAAGAGCAAGAGTTACTATCACAAGTGCAACATGCAAGGACATATGACACAAGATTGCAGATCCAAAGTCAAAAGTACACAAAGATTTGATGGACATTGTCATAATTGTAAGAAGTATGGACATAGAGCATTTGAATGTAGATCAAAGCCTATGTGGGCATCAAATCAACCAACAAAAATAAAAGGAAATGAAAGTCAGTACGATTGGGATTACAACGCTAGGTATAGCTATCATTATTGTCAAGAATATGGACATATACCCCAGAACTGCATAAGAACACATTTCAAACGGAACTATAAAAGATGGTTGAACCAAACCACATGTTTTAGTTGCTTAAAAATTGTTCATATCAGCAAAAACTATCCTAAAAGGTCTAAAACACCAAAAACTAAATCCAACAAAGAAAATAAGGGCAAAGAAAAGATTGATGTTGAGAAAATAAGAAGACAAATGAATAAGACTTGGAAGAAGAAAGATGAGTCTGACACATCAAGTGGAGGGATCACTTCATCCAATGGGTCAAGTGATCACACTTTATCAAACTAAGCATAAGAGAAGTGTCTGGGACCGATATACAAAGTTACATCATACATTAGTCCCAAGATAAAGTAGTACTGAAAAAGTAGAAATAAGTATGAAACAAGATGCCAAGACAAAATTTTAAATGATGATGCCGAGCTATCTTTGGATACCAAGTAAAACTCCAATACATGCCAAGTTCCTAACAGTGATTGAGTTGATAGCTGATGCTGAATTAAATAACTCCAATGGAAGTTGAGTGAAGTAGAAATGGAGTGCAAGCTGAGTAATGTTAAAATCCTTCATAATCTAAGTTTGTAGTTGAGCATTTAATGTGATGGAAATAGGGTATATTATTGTGATTTTAATCATTCTTCATCCTCACGATCAAGAAGCAAAGAAGAGAAAGAGAGTGGAGCAACTCCATAGCAAAGAATCTAGCATTCCAAGTAGATTGCAATCTCTTACAACATGTTTTCATCAATCTTGAGGTATTTTTAATTTGTGTTGAGCTACGCAGTTTCATATTTCTATGTAAAGGAAACCCTAGTTTGCATAAATGGCTTTGAGTTCTAAGACAACCCAGGACAAAGAATCGTTTGAAGTCCAATTACTATCTAATGAGGTTAGGTAGCTTGATTTTTTCCCTATCCCTAAAGTTGCATACAAAAATGATCCCGCTAGAGCCCTTTCTTGCATACCCCCAAACGTTGTTATGGTTCAGGATGTAAGGAGATGCTATAATTGTAAGATAGGAGCCATAGGAGACATGGAAATAAGAGAAGCCTTTGTGAAGTTGTGTGTCGATGGAGTCTTGAAAGATGAATAAAAAATTGTTGAAAGGAAGGGTTTAACACGTGTTTTGAGTTTTTCCACCGTATTTAAAATAGAATGGATCAGACTTGTGTTGAGCAAAATTCATGATGGTAGTTTGTGGTTAGAAGATGTCCCTGTCAAAATCACAAAAAGAATCATTCATAGGGTAACTAGATATCCTACCCTAGATCGATTCAACACCTTGAGAAGTGAATCCAAGGAGGTTATTGAAAAGAACATGCGTGCTTAGTGGAACAAAAGAGGAATGACAATTCACACCATTTAGGATACTCTAGTTGAGTTTGCTATTAGAGTTATTGCCCATAAATTCTATCAATCTAGTAGACTCAACAGTGTGCCATGTATTGCAGTAGATGTAGGCTACAAACTGGTGAAAAAGGATCATACTTATGATCTTGCAGAACTGCAACTACAACAAATTAATGAAAATCTAGTAGCCATAAGAAGGACAAAGGGTGCTCAATGAAAATTTGGAGCAATTCTAGTTTTTATATTCTTTTATGTTCAGAATGAATTTCCCTCTTTTGGAAAAGTTACATGGAGAAATGATAGAACTATCATATCCCAAATTAATGAATATATAGAACCAATGGGAGACAATTTTGATACCCTTATGACAAGCTATTTTGAGGATTTCAAGAAATCCATGAAGCAAAGGGTGAGAATACCAGTTTCCTTAGTGGAAAAGCATATTAATGATATATGCTTCTTAGTTGATATTGACTTCACCTATATCCAAGCAGCAATTCTAAGGGTGAGATTACTAAGGCCATTTAGTTATGAGATCAACATAGATGAAGCATATGAAGCAATAACAACATTATTGATAGAAGAGACAGATAAGAGTGCCCCATATTTTGGCATTTATGATGTGGTAAGGTCAAAGATAAATACAGAATTAAAAATTGCCTCCACATTGAAGAAGAAAGATAAATTGATGAAGAAAATTAAGAAGAAATATAGTGAAGGAATAGAGGCTGAAGTAGAAGAAGAAGATGATAAAAATGATGATGATGAGGATGAACAAGAACAAGGCCCAATGGAATTAACTCAAGGCCTAGGTGAAGACAAGGAGGAAGGTGTTGAGGAAGAAGAATACAAGGATACACCAATCGCAAGAAGAGCCAAAGAAAAGAAAGGCAACAGAACAACCTCCAACTCAACCCAAACCAAAGAAAACTACCATGCCATCACCACAAAAGCCAACAACTAGAGCTGCAACAAGGGCCTCCACACAAAAAATTAAAGAGGAAGCTACAAAGAAGAAAAAAATAAAGAAGACACAAGAAGAGCCAAGGAAAAGAAGAAAATGTGTGGCTCAACCTAATATTGATGAAGAAGATCAATCTAGAAAGGTAAGCCATTTTTCAGTTGATACATTATGTAAAAAGATTAGAAATGGAGACTTAAGAAACATAAATAAAGTTGATTTCAATAATTTCACTAAAGCTGAACAAAATAGAATAGAAGAATTAGTGTTTGGAATGATGGCATAGTTCAAGTATACTCCTCTTGAACTAGATGGACAATTGCCAAATGAACTGTCTAAAATTGTAGAAGACAGATGGTATTTTTGTTTGAAAATGGAGAAGGAAATGAGAGAATCAACCCTAGCAAGAATACTACCTAATTTAACTAAGGAGAAAATAGAGAAAGCAATCAAAAGGCATAATACTAGGTTTACACCTAAGTACAGGGCATTCTTCATTCTCCAAAACAAAATGGAAGAAATTGTACAAAGAACAAAAAAATCATGGAAGAAATTGTACAAAAAGGTTGAAGATTTTCTTGAAGAAGAATACAAGGAAGAAGCTACTGCTCCACCAAAAGAAAGAAGATAAAGGAGAGAAGAGAAGATAGAAGTAGAGCAAGGAAAAGAAGTAAAGAAGGAAGAAGAAAAGAAAAAAGAAGAAGAGAAGAAGGAAGAAGAAAAGAAAGAAATAGAGGAGGAGACAAAAAAGCAAGATGAAATGATAACAACTGAGCAAGAGTAGCAACAAGATCAAAGTGTACAAGACACACAATTGCCACCTACTAGCCCTCCTCATTTACCCATCACACTTGTAGAAATTGTAATAGTACAAGATGTTCCTAACACTTCTGCTCAGAACATCAATCCATTAACTGTAGAAGATCTCAAAACAATCCTTGACCAATCCATGCAACAGGCAATGAAATGTCCCTTTTCTGATTTTTGCATGATATTTCCAACCTCTAATCAGATCTTTAAAATCAAACAACTAATATCCCAAAGATCCACCAAATTCCTCAAGAAACCCCAAATCGGGTATGCTGAAAATAGTGCTAAAAGCTTCACAACTTCACAAATTATTAATAAATCTGAAAATGGAAATTTTTACAGAAATTTCAGCAGAATAACAGACTACAAATTGACATTTCCAGATCCGTATAGCCTTTACACAACAGCTCAAAAATGTAGGACCAAAACTATGCTCATCGGGCTCCCGAAATAGCACAAAATATGCCCGAAAACACCACAAAAACACTAATAATCTATCTCAGAAGTTTAATCATGTCCCAATATATATATTCAGCTCTATTTTAACATTTAAAAGTCTGATATATAGCAGCAACCCAAACTGATATGAAATACTCAACTGTAAACACCAAACTCATACAAAAACACACCCGAAAACTCACAAATCTGCACTGTTCAGCAAAAAGGTAAACTCTATATGAGCATGCACATGGAATGGCTTCAAACTCCCATCCTTAGCCTTCCTAGAAACCTAAAAAATCCCATTCTTGGGTCTCCTTGGAAACCTGCAAACTCCCGTTCTTGGGTCTCCTTCTCCACAGGTTTGGTAGCCTCTGAAGAATAACAAAGAATGAGCAAAAATCAAGTTCTGGAATGAGCCCAAAATGCCTCCAAACCCCTTAAAAGAGGGCATAACTATAACTCACATCCAAGAGAGGTTAATGAAACTTATTTTAATAATAATTTTCATTTATTAGTCCAACGGTTTCCAAAGATTAGCCCCCTTTTTTCGAAACTTCACTTTCTTGGGCCTGCTTGCCTTAGCAAAGATTTTCTTTTTTAATTATTTGAAAAGGGGACATGACAAGTCCTCCCCTCCCAATCATTGCTTTTCCTCAAGCAATGGCTAAACAATAAACCAATCAATCCACTGGGATCCCAAATGTAGTCATGAACTATACTACTACCAATTAACACAGGCTCCTACAATATCATCTGCAATATGACCAAGAGGAATCCATAATCAAATTGACAATTATAGCTCAACCAAACTCCAAAATCACCACTACCACAATCAAAAACCCATGAGGCACAAACTCTTAGAACATCAGAACCCAAGTAAAGTGGACAAATCAAACTACCAACACAGTAAATACCATCAACGCATCCCACTGGCTTATATGGAATGTACAATCCAACTCTGAAACAATGATGAACCCTCTCTAATGAAACTGTACCAAGTATGGAGAATCCACACACTGTACAACTCCTGCAGTCAACACAACTTTGCAAATCATAGGCCACTATCTCATAACCATAACTCCCATACACTGCTGATGGTGAAAAGACATTACAAGATAAAGAGTAAGAAATGGAATCCAAACCAAATTTGTCTGCCATCAACTCCTCAGCACAAGGATCAAATGCTAACTGATGTACATACCTTGCAATATAATGTTGATCAAAAAAACCAACCTCAGTCAACAGCTCACCATGAAGAAGTGATACAACCCACTGTGACTGATCACCAGCTAAGTCAAGAGATGTCATAGACAAAGGAGTAGAATCAATAACAACACTTTCTAAAGCATCACTCCAAAACTCCTGCTCTAAGTCATGTATTATCAACCTGTCAATTGTAGGACCTATCACCATGTCATGCCCATCACAACTCTCATCCTGAGGCATCAAACTATCCCATAACTGATGATAAGCACTAGGAACCAAAGTACATCTCTGTATCATCATCTCATCAACATGGTCATCAAAGGTAGATAGATGAGGATACCTCATAGTGTAATGCCGATAGAATGCACCAATCTTAGTCAGTGGCTCAGACTGCAATCCAGATGTAACTAACTGCAATCGATCATTAACCAAGTTGGAACTGACTACTACCTCTGAAGACATTGCGAAGGGAGTAGTATTACTAGTAGGAACCATGCCAACTATCAGCTCACCAACATCACACATGGTCTTTGATACAACATCTCTAGTCTTCGTGCCATTAGTACTAGAGGTCACCACCATGTCAGGCACACCACAAAAATCTGCTACAGAACCCAACTCAATTGAACCTGACTCTAGTGGGAATGAACCTGATATGCCAATGTTAGTATCAAGGTTGGATGCATCCCCATCTCCACTGTCTCTAACAATCTCGGCCATGGACATCCTCGGATCACCAAACACCATAGCTTGTGACTGTATAGAATCAGGGAAAGACTGTAGTCACTCTAACTCCATGGTCACCTTAGCCAAATGAAACTGTGACTCCTTGAGAGCCAATTGTGTACTCTCAAGAATCTCAGAAGTCACCTCAAGCTGCTCAGTAAGATCACTCACCTCATCTTCCTTGGCCAACAATGCATCATATGATGTACTGCCCCACTCCATAAGATAATCTCTGTCGGCTACCAACTGCATATAATTCTGTCTCAAAATCCGAATAGCCTCCCATAAAGAGTGGATCTCTATCAAGGAAAGATAACTTCCTCCCTGCTCATCACTAGTAGGAGAACCCCATCCATAAACTGCTAACAACTGACGAGCAGCATCGAAATGTTGGCAAGTGATAGCAATGTCTTGGTCACTAACTCTCAACTGATTAGACACATGATGGCACTGGCTTGACTATCTCCTACAAACCTCCTCTGATGCACTGTCTGAAGGAGTGTCCTCAAAGTTACTAGTCTCTAGAGTATTACCATTCATATCCTGTGAATCAAATCTAAAGCTCATATCAACACACGGAGTATCAAAAACATTAGCATTGCTGTCCAACTCCTCTATACCCAAGGAAACTAAGTCTTCAAAACTGCCCACTGCATCCTCCTAGATGTCATCAATGCTAATATGATCCTGGGACTCATCTATACACACTGCCAAATATGAAATATCATCAACACATTCCAGCAAGTATGGTCGACTGGATATATGAACAAAGCCCAACATTGGTGTATAAAAACTAATACCAACATCAAACAAGATACTGGCACAAGAAAAGACAACATCGTGTAATCTGCTAATCAAATCCATGATAGCACCCAAACAAACACTGCTACCAAAAAGTGTTAAAGATCTCCAGTCAATTGAATCCCAAATGCCAATATAACAATCTCGAGTCCATATCCGTAAACTAGAATCAACTGGTAACTCAAGAAAACTCCTCACCTGAGTAATATGACCAATACCAACTAACTCCACATACCTGTCATGATGAGATAATGAAGTCACAATACTATCTTGGTTCACCTTCAGCTGGCTGGACAAATCATGTGAAGTACTACCAGCCTCAACCTCATGTGATGAAGCATCTAACTGTGCCTGGTACTCTTTCTCAGCAAAGTCATGAATGCTCAATGTCTGCTCATCTCTACTAGGTATCTCACCATCCTGCACAACAACATCCTCATAATCATCATCTGAACCCACTACACTGTAGTCACTGCCTGTTGTAACTATACCATCTTGAATACCTGTGGCATCACCCTTTGACGACCTGTAAACAATTGTCTCAATTTGAGTATCAAGTTGACTGTTACTATCAATCTGTGTGATATCCTTTCCCACCACCTCCTGTGGCAGAGTAGAATCTGAGACCTCTACCTGGCTATCAGCTAGTTTTTCAAACTCCTCATGCAAGTTCTTGGGAATTGTGTCATCTGTCCTGTGAGAAAATCTGCCAAATAGAAATCCAGTCAACTTATCCACCTTAGCTGGGTCAGATAACATGTCATTTATACGGTGGTGCTCAACCAACTGTATAGACATGTCATGGCTTATTTTCATAAGTTTATCTCGAATGTCTAAATAACCATCCTTTCTACTATTTTGACTCTGTCTATCAATTGTCCAAGATTGTTCCCTCTGAGACTCTGTACTATACCTGTCCATTCTGGATAGAGTGTAACCCCAATAGGATATAACTTCTTCAAGCACCAAGAACTAACATGCAAATGATTAGAAGTAGCATGCAACCATAGATTTGGACATGCAACTGATTAGAAGCAACATGCAACCACCAAATTATGACATGCAAGATCTAGGTAGTTGTCAAAACTAACATGCAAGATCTGGGTAGTTGTCAAAACTGACATGCAAACTTCTACAACCACCAAATTCACCAAGAACTAACATGAAAATGATTAGAAGTAGCATGAAACCATAGATTTGGACATGCAACTGATTAGAAGCAACATGCAACCACCAAATTATGACATGCAAGATCTGGGAGTTGTCAAAACTGACCTGCAACTTCTACAAACCCTCAGGCTGGCAAGATCATGGCTCTGATACCACTGAAATGTCCCTTTTCTAATTTTTGCATGATATTTCCAACCTCTGATCAGATCTTTAAAATCAAATAGCTAATATCCCAAAGATCCACCAAATTCCTCAAGAAACCCCAAATCGGGTATGCTGAAAATAGTGCTAAAAGCTTCACAACTTCACAAATTATTAATAAATCTGAAAATGGAAATTTTTACAAAAATTTCAGCAGAATAACAGCCTACAAATTGACATTTCCAGATCCGTATAGCCTTTACACAACAGCTCGAAAATGTAGGACCAAAACTATGCTCATCGGGCTCCCGAAATAGCACAAAATATGCCCGGAAACACCACAAAAACACTAATAATCTATCTCAAAAGTTTAATCAAATCCCAATATATATATTCAGCTCTATTTTAACATTTAAAATTTTGATATACAGCAGCAACCCAAACTGATATGAAATACTCAACTGTAAACACCAAACTCATACAAAAACACACCCGAAAACTCACAAATCTGCACTGTTCAGCACAAAGGCAAACTCTGTATGAGCATGCACATGGAATGGCTTCAAACTCCCATCCTTAGCCTTCCTATAAACCTTCAAACTCCCGTTCTTGGGTCTCCCTGGAAACCAGCAAACTCCCGTTCTTGGGTCTCCTTCTCCACAGGTTTGGCAACCTCTGAAGAATAACAAAGAATGAGCAAAAATCAAGTTCTGGAATGAGCCCAAAATGCCTCCAAACCCCTTAAAAGAGGGCATAACTGTAACTCACGTCCAAGAGAGGTTAATGAAACTTATTTTAATAATAATTTTCATTTATTAGTCCAACAATTTCCAAATATTAGCCCCCTTTTTCCGAAACTTCACTTTCTTGGGCCTGCCTGCCTTAGCAAAGATTTTCTTTTTTAATTATTTGAAAAGGGGACATGACAAGCAAGATTATGTGTAGATCCAGTATTGATCAGTATGGATGAATTACAAAAACTAGTAGAAAACACAGTTAAAGATAAGGTGAATCCAAAAGAACCACCTTCCTTCATCTCTTTAGCTACTAGTGGTCAACTTCAAATGCCAATAGTTGTTTCATCAAGCATAGTTGACACAACAATACAAAAGCCGAGTACAGTAGTAGACAAAGAAGTAAAACAAATAGGATGGACTATTACATCTGATCCTATAGCACAAACACAAGGTGCACTTCCTAAAATTACTATAATTGATCAAGGTAGACAGCAGAAGGAGATAACAAAGGAAACCCCTAAAGATTAGGAGGCAATACAAACATTGATAAATTTTCCTACCTCAGGGACTCCTTCACAACAGCCACTACAAATATCAGCACCAGGATCAAGTTCTACAAAAGTTGCAAGGGTACTTCACTATGGAGACCTTGAACTAGATGAGGAGATAGTCATACCGAGTAATGACTCAAAAACACTAAGAATTGATCAAATCAATGAGGTACAGGACGCATTAAATAGAAGAAAGAGGCAAGAGATACTCAGGAAGGAGTATAAACAAAAAAAAACTTCACATGAAATTAAAGACATATTTATGGATGGCTTTAGTATTTAGTCACCAGATGAGTCCAAGCATATAATGGAACAATTGATAGATATTGTTGACGAGGTGACAAACGCAAACCAAGAGACTAATGCAAAACTTATGGAATGGTCTGAAAGAAAATTTCAAGGGAAACTTAATTAGAAAATATCTAGTGAAATAGCACTTTCATAGGTTAAATAGGCAAAGGTCATAGACAAAGTGAAAAAGGTACTTGGGAATATATTCTCATTGTACCAATAATTGTGTGACTTTTCATACTTCACACAGCAGACAAGCTAAAAGAGAATGATCATGGAGAGGAATTTGAATATTTAAAGCATGCAACTACCCAAAGATCCAGCCCAAAGTGAGAAGCATTTTTCTCAAACGCTTCACACTCGGAAAGAAATAACTATATTAATAGCAGAAGAGGCCACTATCAAGGCAAAACTGATACAGCTCCAATCCTCCATTACCCCACATTTAGAAGTACTCCATAAAGAAAAAGTCTATGCTAAAACTATTCTCAAGAAAAATCCTAATCTTTCTACTTCAGAAGGACTTATTCACCTTGCTACAGAGACTGCCATCTAGCACAAGTCATTGGAAATTGCTTTGCATAATTGGGATGCAACTCTCAGAATTATTATGGAGGTAAACAACACATTTTTGGTAAAATATGGTCTTAACCCTTAAAACCCTTTGAAATAAGTGTCCAAAAGGGGGAGACAAGATGAAAGGGGAAGACAAGATGAATGAAGGAGACAAAGAGACAAGTTAACGGGGGGAGATAAGCTAAAAGGGGAGCATGATATATAGCATAAAATTTTGGTTACCAAGATAGCACAGATAATGGCACAATCAACTCAAGGGGAGTTACAATAATTTTGAGGTATATATTGTAAGTTAGAAAATTTTGATCAAGGTTTTAAAACCTTTATATATACCGAGCAGATTAGTGAATGTACTCATAAGGCTAGTTAAGTGTTTTTTGTCACTCATGTCAAAGGGGGAGATTGTTAGTCTCAATATGGTTTTGACATTTGAGTGTCACTACACTTAACCATTTTCTACATTGGAGCCGAGCACACTATGAATGTTGAGCCACAACATGAGCTGAGTTAGGAAATCCAACAGGTGTCAAGTGATCTACAAGTGCCAAGCAACCTTTAGGTGTCGAGTGAAGATCAAGTGTCGAGTGAAGAACAAGTGACGAGTGACTTTAGCTGTCGAGCATGATACAAGTTCCAAGTGATATTTGAGTGCTAAGTCACAGACGATGCCAAGCAATACAAAAATGAAACCAAAGTCGAGTAAGCCAGTTTGTTACATGTTCCAAGCATCTAGAATCAGTAAGTGTCGAGTAACACAGAATACACATATGAGTTTGTAACCTCACTAATTCAGATGTAAACTATTTTCATGGCCGACATATGAAAAATCTTGAAGGATTAAAATAATTAGATCGAATCTTTTTTATTTCCTATGCAATCTACATGTAGCCAATAAGAAAAATGGAGAAGGCATGCAACCAATAATAAAAGTGCAAGGAATGAGCGGGAAACATAGATTCAATATGGATCATAGATCCACATCTAACCCTAAGTCTTTGAATGTCTTTATAAGGAAGACTAAATCTCATTGTATGTGTGAAAGGATGAAGGTGTGTAAGGAAAACTATTTTCAGAGTGAAGAATATTAGATCTCAGAGGATCAAGATAAGAGAAAGCATATCAAGTGCCTATATTTAGAAATCAAAGGATTGTAAGCTATCAAGTTTATTACACCTAATACTCTAGCAATTTTATTAGAAAGGAAACCCTATGATGATAGGTTAGCTTAACAGCTATTTTGTAGATCCTTTAACCATGTCACTATTGATACAGTGTAAAGCCTTTAACAGGGTAGACCATCAAAGTAGTTAAACATTATTGCTACAGTAATTTTGTGGGTATCATCCCCACCCCAGTTTTACCTTCTTATTCCTAGAGGGTTTATGGGTTACCAAAATTTCAAGTGTTATGTGATGATGCACATGTATTTTTCATAATTGCTTAATGTTGATACACATGCATATACATTTCAATATTATGATTTTAAGGATTTGTGAAAAATAGGATAGAAGCTAGTGCTTTTGATTCACCCCCCCGCCCTCTCAGAAGAATTCTTTCCATTAAGATATTTCAACATGAAAGTAATGAAGAGGAAGAAATTGGTAGTTCTAATGATAGAACAAATTAAAAGACAAAGAAAATTTTATGGATTTGGATGAGGAACTACATTTTAACCAAATTCCATCTAAAGATATGATAAATGATAACACTATTAGAAAGCATTGTCAAAACATGTTGGATGCTTATTTCAAAAATAAAAGTATGTTTGGACAAGCACAATTATTTGTCAAGTTATTTAGTAGAAAAGATATGAGACCTATTTTGGAATTTTTGGGTGTTGATAACAAGAAAAACCATGTGTATAATATTAATAAAACAATAGTTAAAAACTAGCAAAATGCTTATAACAAAATTGACAACACAACTCGAGGAGGTGATTTGAGTAATGCACATAGAGCATTGATGACTACTATATCTAGTAGAAAATTGACACATAGAAAATAGGTACATGCAATTTCTCATGTACCACATATATCTAGAACTTTTTAGAGATACATCAAGAGAAGAAATATGTTAGATGATAACATTGAGAATAACTAGGTGAATATTTGTAGAGTTCCTCAAAAAGACAAAATTTCTAAAGATGTAAAAAGATAAGTTATTGAATTTTAGACCACATATTCTTGTGTTTCTTCCAACAGACATGATACTATACAAATTAAAGTTCAAGAAACAGGGACCAAAATTGAACATCCAAAACATTTCATAGATATAAATCAAAGTGAATTATTTCAAACATTTAAGCACAAATTTTTAAATGTCAAAATATGTCAGAGAATGTTTGAGAGTTTGCATCCTTCCTATGTACACATAAATAAGATGCATAAAACTTGTTGTTGTCAAAATCATGTTGAATTTGGTCTATAGCTGCAATCATATAAAAAAGTTATGCCAGAACTTAATCCTAATTTGGTCACACCTAATAGTACAACACAATTTGTGAAGTCCATATTATGCGATAAATTAGAATATTCAGACGAGTTCAAAAATGCAATGCATCATAAAATAGTGTGAAGATTGTGGAGATTTACACAAATTGTCAATGCAATTTTAGAATATTAAAGAATCGACACTAGTTTCATGGATGAGATGTGAATATGAGACATACCAAAATAAGATAGGAGATGAATCCAAAAAAATTGTATTGAAGGAGAGTGAATTTCATTATGGTGATTTTATGACCAAGTTTTGTTCATTTATATATCCACATATCCAACATTACAATGGTGCATGATGGCAAGCTAAATAGTTTCATCATTCCAAAAATTATTTTCCACCTAGTTGTATACTTTTAGTTGAATATTTTTCTGAGAGTTATACATTTGCACCTCAAATAGAGCTTCAAGGGCAATATTTTCATTTTGAGCAAGTTGCAATATTTGTTCAAGTGACCTATAGACGTGCACAATTTGAGGTGGATGAGATAGAAAAGTTGGATAAAAATGGACGCATCATCATGAAAGAGGTTCATTTCTATATTAGTGATAATAGAGTTCATGATAGGAGTTATGTGGCTCATTGTTTTGTAATATTCTCTAAAGATCTTATATATTGTGGAATAAATGTTTTAGAGCACTAGATTTAGTGTGATGGATGTGCAGATTAGTATACATGAACTTATACATCTATTTAACTTTATTTTAATTTATATTTACTTGTACATGCCTATTTCAATTTGATACATGTACATAGATAATTGTTTCTACTTATCATTTCATATTCACAGGACAATTCCAATTTGTAAAAGCATTTAATTGGTTAGCAATGCAACATGCTAGAACCAATGTTAGGTTTTTATTGAATTTCATTGAAAGTGGACATGAAAATGGGGAGCATGATGGAGCTAGAGCATGTATAAAGCATGCACTTCAACAACATGAACCTATAGGTAAATATGCATTAAATGTGTATGTTAATACTAGTAGCATATATTTTAAATTATATATATGCATTGTGTATGTACATACAGGGAACAGGATAAAGAGCGCAAATCAAATTATTGAATGGTGCAAAGTTCATTTTGCTACTCGAGATACTAAATACAATAAGCATTACTTTTGGGAAGTGAAAGGTGAACTTTATATCTATTTTTAATGTATTTTTCAAATTCTTGGCTTTTTTATTAAATATTTATTTTGAAATATGGCAATTACATTTTATATTTGTAATAGATATAGATCGATTGAATCCTTACAATTGTCAAATGATTCCTGGTATTAGAAGTTTACATCAATTGATGACTATAGGAAACCATAAACCTCCAATAATTAAAGTAAGAGAGAAAATATGTTTTCTTGATGACAGCATTAAGGACAATCTAATGAGTGTATGTGAAAATATTGTGAATGGATATGTTTCACATGGGAATTTGGAGATAGTTAGAAAGCCTCTTTTTGAAGATTCTAACATTGACATTGGCATTCATGATCTTTTATATTCAGCTGATTATGAGTACATTTCTTATTTACATATGGAAAGTTTGTGTGCATATACATATATAAATTAATATACAACTATATTCATTTTAAAATAAATTTATATTTGTCTATTTCTATATACATGCAGGATATATTTTTGTAGTTCAAGCCTTGGTAGGAAATGTGGAAAATGTGGAATATTATCTTTTAAGATGCACAAAATCAAAACACAAGTTGCTAGAAGGAACTATAGATGTTGATGAACAATCATATCCAATTAGATTAGTTGTTATTGAAGGAACATATTATCAACAAACAAGAGTAATTGATAGTGGTATTGAATTTATTAAATACAAGTCTGGAGGAAAATTTTTACATTACAATAACCATGTTATAGCAACGAAGTTACAATTTGAAGCAATACAAAGAAGAGGACATCGTGGAAATCAAAAGTGGAAATTGTCTATTGAAGAACAAAAAAAAACTTCTAGAGATAATAAAAACTAGAGAGGATCCTAATAATACAATTTTTGTGGAGCTCTAGTTTAGCTATGCTTATATAGCTCTTATACTTTCACATTTAATGTTGACAGGATATTTGTTTTATAAATTTGTATACATTGAATCATTTATCTTAGATATGCAAAATTAGACATGTTTTGTTATTTTTATTTAAATTAGACATGGATATCTCATTTAAGACAACCTCTTAGGACCTCCCCTTAGGACCACCTATTACCTAACCTCCCCCTAAGACCACCTATTAGGACATCCCCTTAGTACCACCTTTTAGGACCTCTCCTTAAGACAACCCCTTTAGTATTTGTATGTATTTATATACATTGTTTATATTTTTTTATGATTGTTAATGCTCTTATGAATTTATGTATATAATCTTTATGTTCTTATATCTATTACCTTTTATTAATTTAATGTTGTAACATGCATTCTTTAGGTCATACTATTTATATGTTCATATGTACATATATATGTTATATTCTTACCTATGCATTAATCTAGATTCTTATATATGTATAATTTAGGATCTCCCCTTATGAAATGTCATTAAATATAGTTAAATATACTTAGATTAAGGCATTAAAAACAATAACATATACATAAACATGAATATTGAAAACATACATGTCTACATTTAACATGAAAATATTTACATACATCTATGAAATAAAATGTACATTATTCTACATTCTTATGTATAATTTGGGATCTCCCCTTAAGATATGTCCTTAAATATAGTTAATTACACTTAGATAAAAACATTAAAATCAATAACATATACATAAAAATGTAAATATTGAAAACATACATGTCTACTTTTAACATGAACATATATACATACATCTATGAAATAAAAAATACATTTTAATCTACACTCTTATGTATAATTTAGGATCTCCCCTTATGACATGTCATTAAATATAGTTGATTACACTTAGATTAAGGAATTAAGATGAATAGAATTTACATAAACATGAATATTGAAAACATGAGTAAGGCATTAAGATGAATAACATATATAGATATATGAATAACACATACATAAGCATAAAAAATTAAGGCATTAAAAGATCAATAACATGTACATAAATTCTAATAAAAATATGAATTGAAAACATGCATGCACATTCAACATGAACATATGCACATATACATCTATGAAATAACATCAGAGACATGTAGATATATATAAGAAAATATATCTGGAAAATAATGTACCCATATCAAATGTATAAAAATATCATGTATCAAATTTCTCCAAATAACATATATAAAACATCAAAGTCTCCATATAAACATGTATCCAAATAACATATAAAACATCAAAGTGTCCATATAAACATGTACATCCAAAATACTATATCAAATGTCTCCAAAAATAACATATAAAATAAAAGGCCATCTAATCAGCTACATCCCCCTCCTAATCCATGTCCCCAAAAGGGTCTATCAACTACATCTAAACCCTATGTCAAATGATAGTGTCATATTATGTATAGAGAAATTATATCATACATATAAATCAAATATATATTTAAATTGTAACATACGTGAAACTCATGACATGTAGGATCTATCAGTGTTTGCAAATCACCAAAACATAACATACTAGCACTCAGACCTAATAACACACATACATAAACACACACATATATATACATATATATGTACATATAAGTTTAGATTGTATCAAAAATATATGTTTGTTCCTATATCTTTAAGTGTAAATTTTACTATAAATAAAATAAATTTAAACATATAGACATATTTACCATAGCATCATTTAATGCTCTGTCGATCTAACTAATATCTAAATCATGCAATGATAAAACATTATCAGTGTCCAAGTTGATAGCATCATCTGAAAGCATAGAGGTAAATAGACCACGTTATCTAGCAGTGGAATCATGAGTAGGGGGCTGCTATAGGGTCCTATGTAGCTAGGGTTGGTATTGTAGGGGCTTGTGTAGTGGTAAGTGTAGTAGAAGGTGCAAGAATATCCTACTACTTCTGTGAACCCTATGATCCTACTGTATGTGATAGAATGTGATTAATCTAAGCGTTGATGTCACAAAGTGGAATCCTTGTGACTATAGATAATGCTTGATATGAATCTAAAAGATAAAATGCTAAATAGGATCCCAAATGATGCAATGCATCCAGATTTGAGACTATGGAAACCTATAGTGGAGAAGTTATGTCTACTAGCCCATATGCATTAGCAACACCTGTGCTAGATGATGCAGCTATGGGAATAGTACCTCAAGACCATAACATATATCTACCACATCGATCAAAAGAAATCTCCTGCAGCTATGTAGTGATGGTGGCAATGCTCGAATAAATTTGTGTCCTGATTGTGTCATTAGGAACACTCTGACCTATAGCAACCATCTCTAGACCTCTCAGCATGGCCAAAAGGTCTGGACCCACCATTTCCCATTTATTAATGAGTGTAGGAGTGTCCATGGGTCTAAATATCTCTAAAAGTCTAACCAAACCTTGCCCAATATGACTTGGATAATCTGTATAATCAACATTGTGTTGTAAATGAAATTCTATAAACAATTATTTACATAAATACAGAGGGAAATCATCCTTCTGTGGCTATCTATGATGAGTATCCAACTAGTGAGGATATATAAATGGTGTGACAAGCTCATCAGTACACTTTGTTGCAGAGTAGCCTCTAACTCTAGCTCTATCTGTATAAAATGGAAAGGTGGTCTTCACCATGGTAATGGAGACCTTAGTGTCAACCTATCTATACTTCACAATACTAGTGACACTATGAGATAGAGAAGAATGAAATGTCTCAATACTAATATAATAAAAAGGGTTGTATGATTCAATGGTCTAAATCATATGAAACAATCCTCTTGCATTGCTATAATCTTCTCCCTATTAGGGAGGGTGGTAGAAGAGTAAAGAAAGGAGTCTAGAACCTCTATAGCATGAGATAATTTGGCAAGTGTATCTCTAAATAACCACTCTCTATCCTTAGTGGAGGATGTGGATCTACATGTTGTGATAGAGTTAGCACTCTGACCCCCTCTATGGACACTAGCATTGCTTGAGGATATAGGAGCATGATCCCAAAAACTAGATGTCATAATGTATATATGTATATAATGTATGAGGATATGAGTGTGAAGCTACAAGAGACAAAATCTAATAAATATCTAGAGATCTGCACATCCATGTGTGTATGTGTGTGTACACACACCCGCGCGCGCGCGCACACACACACACACACACACACACACACACAAACATAAAAGTGTATAAATTAAAATAATTAAAAGTTAAATTTAATTTGAAACACATGTATATAAATACACAACATTAAATGTATGGTTCTATTCAATCATGTACATGTATTTTAAAACAAATTATCTTAGAGACCATATCTAATTTATTTTAACATGCTCATGTAAATGTGAAAAATAAATTTCGTACATGTACATGTATATGCAATAAAAAATAAAATATTTTGATAAAATTATAAGTAAGTGCACACATGTACCTTAAGTTTTTTACTAAATTAGATTTTGATTTAGCTACAAGGTTAAACATTTTTTCGAAGTTTCATATAAATGTGCAAGTGTTTCTAAGTTTCATATAAAGGTACAAGTGTTTCTAAGTTTCATATAAATGTAAAGTGTTGTATTATTTTTTAGAAATTAATGATACATTTTAATTGCAAATTTGAATATAAAAAATTTAATTTTGTTTATTTTTACCTAAAGTTTGACTCTATTTTACTTCTAAATAATTTATGTTTGACTACATTTTAGTTAATATTTTTCTATATTTTTACCTAATGTTTTTCTACATTTTTAACCAATGTTTGGCGACATTCTGGCTTATGTTTTAAATAATTTACAAATAAATCTAAAAAACAATTTAAATATATTAAAAATTAACAAATCTAAATAATTCACTCATAAAATATGTAAAAAATAATTAATTTAACTACCATTAACATTTATTGATCACGAAACACTTAAAAAATAATTTTTAAATAGAAAAAAAAAACCACTAACCTATTATGACCGAAACACCTTAATTTCTCTCCAAGAATCTCGGAACTACTACAACGAAAATGATAGCCAAATTTTTTTTTTTGGCATTTTATAAAGCACTAGGGTTATAGCCTTAGATGTCTTAAATAACTAGTTATTACTGTCACTCAATAGCCACATAGAAAAAAAATGTTTTAACTTAGTAGATGAACATTGTATTAACTTATTACTAAAATTTAAGCATTCATAGTTATTAACATGCATGCAAAGGGAAATAACATGAACACAAGAGACACCAAATTTAATGTGGAAACCTAATATAGGAAAAATCTCCAAGTAACTAGCTACTAATTTTCACTCTTCTGAAGTGAGCCCTATTAGGAGCCAACCATGTTAAAGGTTACAAAACACATTCTTAGGTGTGACCTTGTTAGAGGATTTATTCACCCTACTCGAAGTAGCCTTCCTAGAGGACTTTAGAATAATTTAGTAGAACTGTCCACCTTGTTAGAGGATTTACAAAAATGGCTTTTAGACCAACTCTATTAAGAGATTTAGGAATTACTGCTACAATGGTGTGAAAGTAACAATAAGTGACCTGGATGAGATGCAACTAAACTTTGTTGTTATACATCTCTATTCTTCTTCACTAGATCCTCTCTGATCGAATACAACTTTGCTGCTCCTCAAGGATATCTTATCCTTCTTCAAAAAAAATTCATACTTCCTCTTCACATAATTAATTCACTTGCATGTGTACTCATTCATCCATAGATTTGAATTCATAACTTGACCTTTTATTTAGACATTACAAATTGTCAAGTTGGCTGATTTACAAGTTACATTTACCAATAAACAATACATTAGTTAGCTAAAAATATTATATGAAACAATTAGACTTTATTTATAAAATATTTCATTGGCCAACCTTGCTCCGTAAACACTACTCCAGAAATGATTTCCAGTGTTAGCCAAGTGATGCTTAGTAAACACTAAAAACTCTACAAAATCCTTTGGAGACCTAGTGAACTTGGTAAATACTAACTTTCCTTCGCTAACCTTGTGAGCTCGATAGAAACTGACTTCTACCACAAAATCCTTTAGTGCTCAAGTGAGCTTAGTAGAAATTGATTTTATATTATAACTTCTACAAATGCACGGTAGACTCTATAATTCACTTTGCTAACCATCTACACTCGGTAGACTTTGTCTTTTGCTTTGCTGACGAGCTGAGCCTAATAGACTCTGTCTGATAACTAATATGACATTTGTGTAACATCAAAGACAACACACAATTGATCAATTGTATCCAACAATAGGTATCCTAAGTCTCTACTTCATTGACTTCTTAAAGTCTTCAAAATAGCTAGTCATGATGGTTTGGCAGTTTTCTTCCATTTATTCAGTGTACTCATTGATCTGTACTTCTATTTACCTATTTATTTTCCTTCTTATTGTACCAAAAGAGGGAAATGTATTCTACACATAAAATATTATATAGACAATGTTGAACCAAATTTACATTGAGCACTTTTGGTTTTTTTGATTGCTCCAAGATTTTCCATCAATTGTCATAGTTGAAGCTTAGCTAGATCATAAGTATGATCTTTCTTCATAATATTGTAACCAACATCCACATCAACATAGGGTACATAGGGTACATTATTAAATCTACTAGATTGATAGAATTTGTGAAAGATTACCCTAACAGAAAAAGTCAACAATGAATTAGTAACAATATCTATTGTCCTGCCTCTTTCATTTCATTTTTCTCTTGTGTTTTTCTCTATCACTTCCTTGGAATCACTCCTCAGAGTCTTGGGCATATCTAGGGTTGGGTAACTAGTAAACCTATGAATTATTCTTTTGTTAATCTTAATTGGTCCACCTTCCAGCCATAAAGAACCATCATGTATTCAACTCAAAAATATCCATTCAATTTTAAATACACTTGGAAAATCTAGGGCACACGTTAAACCCTTCTTCTCAAAGATTTTGTATTCTTCCTTTTGAATACCATTTTGACATAACCTATCATATGCTTCTATGATTTCCATGTCTCCTATTCCTCCTATTTTGCAATTATAGCATTTCCTAATATCTTTTACCATAATAACTTCTAGTGAATCATTGACAAAGCACCAGAAGGATCTTACTTTTAAGATATGTTAGGTATGACATTGAATATTGGTTGTTTTACTTCATTACTAACAAGTTGAACATTCAAAACCTATTTTCCTTATAAAGTTTTGGAGCTAGATGCCATTCTATCAAACTAGGGTTTTTGTAAAATAAAACTACGTAGCTCAACTTGTGATAAATACCTTGTGAAATCTGGAGAACTGGTGTTAGATCATTGTCAAATTCTCTACATATATCCTAACAAGTTTTTGAATCACCTTTCACTCTAATCACTCTTTTCTTGATTTTGAAGTGATGAATAATGAGAAAAAATTGATCAAATATCCTTTGAAAACCTTGCATTTAATGCTTAGTGCTTGTATAGTTGTAAGCTCGACATCAACACAATTTCAAAACCACTTGGCATCTATAGATATTACCATCACTTGGAAGCTACTATAGACTCAACATCAACTGACTTAGTCTGGCAGCTTGGCATCACCTAACATTCCACTCAGCAACAACATGAAAGACTTAAAGTTTTAACTTGATTTTTTAATAATATCTTGCATCTTTTTTCATGTTAAAGTAGTATTTTCAGTACTATCTCCTTTGGAACTGATGTATGATATAATACTTAAATATTAGTCCCACACACCTCTTGCTTTTCTAGTTTGATGAGGTGTGATCACCTAACCTATTAGGTGAAGTGATCCCTACTGCATTTGATGTGTTGCAAACATCTTTCTTTTTCCATGTATTTTTCATCTCATCACTGATGTGTTCAACATCTGCTTTGCATTTTCCTTTGTTGAATTTGCAATTCAGTGCTTTTGACATACTTGGGAAATGCTTCCTAATGTGACCATTCTTCAAGCACCTAAAACATGTAGTTTGACTTAACCCTTTGTTCTAGTTTCCACTGAAGTGTGTCCTAATGCAATTATTAGGAATATATCCATATTCTTTAAAATAATGAAAGCTATGCCTTGTGTTATAATTCAAATTATAAAAGTTTCCATAACTTTTTACATTTTTTGACTTGTATGATGACCATATGGATTTGGATTTGCATTCAAAACCTATATGTCCATATTTCTGACAATTGTAGCAATATCCTTCAAATCTTGGTGCTTGTATGGTCTCCATTTTACATTCATGTGCCTGGTGACCTTGTTTGTTACACTTATGACAATGAGTCATCTTCATAGGCTTGACATTTTGATTTGCATTCTTTCTCCTACACATATTAGCAATATGTCCTTTCTTACCAAAAAAATGAAAAGTAGGTTTGGAGTCCTTACCTTTGATGTTCCTTTATTTAGCAACTTTGGATTATTCTCCTTCTTTAGTGCTTGTGTAGCCTAATCTGGATGTATCATTGTTGGATCTAGGGGATCTCAATAATTGGTCAAAGTATTTGATTGCTTTATTTGGCTTATTGAGACTTTCAACAATTTTTTTTAAATCTTTTTGAATCATTCTATAGTTATTCATTCAGCAACTTCAATGTAGTTATCTCAATGTCTTTGGCATTAAACTTATGATGAGCATCATCATTTGGCTTAGAGTATCCAATTGCATGTTGGAGATCCTGGTTAGCTTTGTTGACTTCTGTTCCAATATGTTGGCCAAAATTATTTTGTCTTCTTCAATCATGGTTTTTTCTTCCATGGCTTTCTTCTTTTTTTTAATTACCTCACATAGCATCATTTCTTGAGATTCTTGCTCTAGCTTGAGATTTTTTATTTCCTTAGCTTTTACTCTAATCTTTTCCATTAGCTCTGCAATTGCTAAATCAAATTCAATGAAATCACCATTAGAAAAGAGCTTGGTAGAGTCAATTTCTTTGTATTGTGTGTCATTCTCTGTAATGGCAATTTCTTTCTTTCTCTTTAAGGATTTCCTTAATTCTTCTCTACCTTCATCAAGTTCATGTAGAATGACTTGTATCTCTATTCCTTGATTCCCAATAATCTTTCCCAATTTTTAGACTTCCATTTCAAGATATTTTCCTCAAAGATAAAAATCCATTTCTTCTAAAAACTTAGCTCTAATACTAATTGTTAGAATTACAAGTAAAAAAGGTAAACTTCTAAGAGGAGGGGGGAGAGGGTGAAGGAGGAGTTTAAACTTGAACCCATAAAACTTTCACCATTCACACATGCATTAACACACTAAAACAACATGTAAAGCATATGCATTAATCATGTAAACATATAAGAAAACACACACAAAAGACCAGATATGATTACCTAGAAACCCTCCAAGTAAGAAGGTAAAATTGGCTAGGGATGACACCCACAAATCTTCACTACTAGAGCAATAAAGTGTAGTCAATTAAGGTTACAATGGTTTGACCATTTATCATGGTCTTCCCTATGAAAGGCCTGCCCTATTAAAAGGTTAGAAAGACTATTAAGTCTCACCTTGTTAGAGGGTTCCAACATCCTATTAGAAGTGTGGATGGTTAGAGGAGTTTAACTTACAATTAAGTAAGCACCCTATTAAATGATTTATTACAGCCTATTAGGACTACTCTATTAAGAGATTCAACTGAAATCACCTTCTAGAATGTCTTTGCATAGATCCTATGATTTGCACTTGCTTTCCTGATAACATATCACCTGTGCACAGTCTGTGATTGATCATTCACTATATGATGTATCAATGTTGTCTCCTTCTATATCCTTTGTTCTTCACTAACTGATTTTGCAATACACTCTTACTACTAAGTCACCTTGAATACTCTTTAAACTATCTTGTTCACTTCAATTCTATCATTCACCCCTTGTACACTATGAAAATTTTAGGGCTTTGTCATCCTTAAGAAGACTTTGATGGCTTAGGGTTCAATATAAATCTACAATTGAGATCTATCCATATTACCACTTGAACCTTCCTTTTTTCTAATTGGTTGCATGCAATTACATAAGGAATCTCAATATAGATTTGTCCTTATCTCTAAAAGATTGAAATCTATTAAGTTGGCTTGAAAATGGTTTACATAGTTTTTTGTGCCATTAAAAACAAATATGTCCAAATTGTGTCACTCAGCATATGAAGTTATTGATGCTCGGAACTCATTATATTTCTACTTCTAACTTGGCACCTAAACCACTTGGCATAAATTATTTACTTGGCACTTGAGTTACTTGCCATGGTCTATCTACTCAACACCTAAGTGACTCGACATGGTCTAATATTTACATGTTGTGCTTAGCATGTATTACTAGTTCAAGATTAACTAAGTAAATGATTTAAGTGTGTTGACACTCACTTTTCAAAACTAATCTGAGATCAACACTAAAGTCAATGATAGATCCATGAACTCCTAACCAATCCATTCCCAATACCACATGATAAGATCCAAGGGGAATAACTCAATAGTCTACTATATTAGTGAATCCTCCTAGGTCCAACCTGCAATAATATACTAGAAAGTCTATGGAAACCTTGGCTCTTGAACATAGTTCCACTTTTTGACCTATGTCTTGCTTAATCACCTTAATCTTACACTTGTCTACTATAGAAGGTGATATCAAAGAGTTTGTATCACTAGTGTATCATCTTAATATGGAAGCACTTCTATGTTAAGAATGATTATCCCTCTAAGTAAGTAGTTTGGGGTCATATCAAGCACCATGAATGGTCCTTGCTTGGATCTAGTTGTTTTCCTCTTGTTATGCTTCTCTCTCTCTCTCTCTCTCTCTCTCTCTCTCTCTCTCTCTCTCTCTCTCTCTCTCTCTCTCTCTCCTATTTTTGACAACCCGCTCTATGAAACTAAAGATTTTGACTTTTGGGTCAAGGTTGACCTCAACCCTAACCTAGCTCAAGGATGACCTTGACTTGACCTAAGGTAGGGTTGACCTCTTCCCTAACCTAGGTTCATTTTTCAATTTTTGGAACTTTTGGGATCTCAAGCTTTGGAAAGTTTCTTTTCCTACTTTTAGGTCAATGGTTTTGGGTTTAAGAATGCTAGACTCTTCGATTACATTTAATCTAGGTCTATTTCTAGAGGTTAAGGTTAACTGATATTTAATGCTCCTATGTAAGGGTATGTGCAGGATCTCTATATAAGGAAGCTTCTTCCTCTCATTTTTTTCTCTAAGGGTATGTGCAGGATCATGGTGTGCCAAAAAGTGGCGATTTGAAAAATCTATAGTTCTAAAATATCTCAAACCATTTCAAAATCTATTCCAACTTTTTTCCCACCCACCCTAATACTAAATGAAAAAAATTAATATCTTTATGAGGTCTATTATATTTCTTGATACCAAACCTATATAGTCAACTTTAAAAACATCCTAAAAATGTGTTTTTGGCCTATTTTTATGTGATTTTTACTTCAAAGATGTAGGTGATAACTTTTTTTTCACCAAAATTTGATGAAATGAAAAGGGTTTCTTAAGAATTTTCTTATCTTTCCACAAATATAAGGTTTATCAAATTATGAGTTCAGTAAGTAATTATTACTTATTTTCTAATGGAGTTACGTATAAAGTGCTGACTGACACACTACTTGAAAAATAACTATAACTTTCAAATGGTACAACATTTTTTAAATCCAAAAGATGCATCACATTCTATGTTTCTTCTACTATAAGGGGAAATAATGAAAAATAGAATTTTGTAGAGTTTTGAATTAGTTAAGGTGGTCAGACACGAGATTTTTTTATTCCAAAAATACTAAAGTCAAAAATTAAATATTTATTATTTATTTAGAATAAAAATACCCAAAAAAACGTGTCACATCCGCGCATGAGTCTACTACTTATATCTAGAATATTTTTTTAAAATATTATCATTTAATTTTGATTAAGGTGGTCAAACATATGTGTACTTCTTATTTTTGTTCTAAAATTTTTGCAATGTTACATTAAAATTCAAAATTTTGACCAATCAATTTTTATTTTTTTAGATAAGTCCTAGTATTTTAGAAATTAGATTCTATTTACTAGAGATTATTTTCTCTCAACTTTTTAAAATAAAGTTAATAACAAGTAAAAAATTACACGTCAAGTTGACATAACCCTGATTTTCTAATTTTTTATTGCCATTTAAGAGCATAGTTTGGTTGACCATGATCCTACACATACACCTAAGATGGATTATGAGATTAGATGAACTATTTTCTTTCCACATCCATTATTCTATGAAGTGAAGTTCTACTATACTTCAATAATTCAAGCATTGAATTGTTCAAGCATCCAATTCATCAAGGAGATCCATTGCTAGACATTGAAGGATTCAATCTCTATGGAGCCCTCTTGTTTAAGATTTCATCCACATTCATCCAAGCCTTTTCCTATGCAAAGATACATTCAATATTTGTGTCTTACATACATTAAAACATAAATTTGGAGCATCCATACTTGTGGATTCAAGGATTTGAATCCTCTACAGGTATTTTAATATAAGCAAGGTGAATTGTTTCATTTACTTTGTTTACATATATTGCAATTTCAATTCAATTTCAAGGTTTATTAAAAACTAGGGTTTGACCAAGGAAAACTAACCATCAAATAGAAAAAAAAAATTTCTTATAAATACAAGTGTGGAATAATGAATTGAAGAACACATTCAGATATTTTTTTTGTCGAACTTGTGAGATCCGTAGACAGAAATTTTCTCAGAGTAATGAAGGTCAATGTCAACTTTTTGAGGTACAATTGTGTCCTACAGTAGGATTTTGCCCTACTATCATGGTCAAGGTTGACCTCCATTCAAAAAGACAATATTTCTCCATTTTCTCCATCTTGACATTTCCAATCTAGAGCTGGAATGAGTTGCAGATTTTCCAAAAACTCTATATAGACATAAAAAAAAACACATTCCAGATTCAAGGTTAGTATTTGTCTTTTATCTATTTGATGACTTAAGAACATACTCTCCCATAATATAAATATCATATAAACCCCTCTCTCCTTATCTTCCATCACCTACTCCTTTTCTGCATTGATCACTTTCTTGTGCTTAATTCATTTGGAACATCACATTGAAAATTAGGGTTAAGAGAGAAAACCTTGTTTTCTTCCTATTCATTTTGGTGAACCCAACACGCTTGTACCCTCTTTTATTTTGTGGAATTAGGTGCCCTATTTTCTTTTTTGGTGTTATATTTCATTTTTTATTTATGAAGTCTTTTCTTGCATTAAGATTAGATTTCATTTATGCTCTTGCATTTTAATTAAAAAATACAAAAAATTTGTAAAATTTGTTTCAAAATACAATAATATGTATGCTTTATGTTTTCTTAGTTTAGTTCATTTACATTGCATTGGTTTATGAGCATTATTATTTCTAGTCCTACTTCTAATCTTAGGGTTAAACACAGTCATAGACTTATGGGTACATTTAAACTTGAGTCTTATTCTCCTTTGCTTAGAATTCTGGTTGAGACTTTGATTCTTCCTATTTCTAATCCTATTATGTATAAAAAATCTTCTCACTCATCTCATGATGAGGATGATTCTTTAAGATTTCATCCTAAAAAATTCCAAAAGAATTCAAACAAACTTGATAAAATGGGTAATTGGCTTCTTCAAGAAAACCATAATCAAGATTCTATTCAAGTTATTGAGGCTTTTAAGAAAGTTCTTCTTGATAGTGACCAAGGTGTTAATCTCTTACATGGTATTACTCACCGTTTGCATTCTAATGTTAAACCTTTAGTTCAAGAAGCTCAATATTTAGGGTTGATTCCTCCTATCACCAGTTTCGAAACTTCTTTAGTTTCTCTTCCTAGCCTGCCTATTTATACTCCTTCTTTGGTGACTGCAGTGGTTCCCTCTATTCTTATGAGCTTTCCTCCTTTTTCCCTTCCTACATAACAAAATTATTATCATATTGTTTCATTTACTTATTCTACTCCTATTCCAACTATGGTGCCTAATGTTCCTCTAGTTGTGTCTTCCATTCTTGTAGCTTCTTACACATTACCTAGTGTATCTAATGTTGATATTCCTCCTATTTCTCCTCATGGTTCTATAATTATCAGTTTGGCTCAGAATATGTAATCTTTACAAAAATAATTATCCTCTTTAACTCAAAAAAACTTTAGTATCCCTACTTGTGACATGAGAAGTCCTTTGTCTCAAGATATTATTTATACTTATTTTCCTCAGCAAGCTGATATACCTCATCTTGAGAATTATAATGGTATCGGAGATCATGTTCATCATGTTAAAACCTTTCAAATCCTTTGTAGTGATTATGCTCATGATCATAGGATTTTAGCTAAGTTATTGGCTTGAACTTTTCATGAAAAGGCTTTATAATGGTTTTGTTCTTTGATGCCTTATTGTATTCACTCATTTTCTCAACTTGCTAATGCTTTTATTCAAAAAATTCAAAACAACATTGACCCACAAGTGTCTTTGACTGATTTGATTCATTGTAAACAAAATCCTATGGAAAAATTGACTAAATTTATTGGTATATTTAATAATTTTCATGCTCATATTTCCTATCCTACTCCTGATATTGATATTCAATGTATGTTTATTTCAAATTTGCAAAAGGATATTATAGATAATATTTTTCTTACTAAATTTACTTCTTTTCAACAACTTTGTGCAACACTTCATCATTATCAGTTATAAGTGAGTCAATTTGAGAGAACCACTCCAATGGCTCCTATTCCTATTGATAAAAGTGATGCTTCTCCTAATCAGAATAATGTTCAAAAACTATATCAAGATAAATAAACAAGAAAATGCAGTTGTTGATCAAGTTGTTGTTGCATCTCACAATGCAACTTCTGCATCCACTACTTTTTAATTGAATTGTGTGTTTACTCCTTTTTTTGGATCTTTACATTCTATTATGAATAGGTTGTTACCTACTAATATGATTACTTTACCTCCTATTGAACCTCTTTTACCTGCTACAATGGTGGCTAAATCTTTTGATCCAAAAGTTTTTATTCAATATCATTACCAAAATAGTCAAGATATAGAGAAATGTTATTCTTTTAAATATAAGGTTTACGACTTAATTGATTCTAATGCTTTATCTGTTGATAATTTTGATGGTAGTGGGAATAAATTTTCTTCTCCTCCTAATCAAAATTTACAAATCTATATGAATCCTTTACTTACACATGATACTAATACTATTGCTAAGCCATCTTCTATGGATATTGTGTATGATTCAAAGATGGGTGATCTTAATCATTTGGTTAATCAAGTGGAGCATGTCACTCAATCTATATCACCACCTCAGTGTAAACCTCCACTTCAATCTCAAGTTTCATCTCTACTTCAAATGAAATCTAAGCCTAAATTGAAGCCTCAACCTAAACCTCAACAACAACCTAAGAAAAAATGGCTTAGGGAATTTTTGATTACCTTTGATGATTATGAGACTATTCAAGCTCTTGATGGTCCCCTTTATATTTATGCTAAGATTGTTGAGATAGCCACTTCTAGTTGTCTTGTTGATCCCACCTCCTTAGTCAATGTTATTATAGAAGAAAATATTTTTATTAAAATTTTGCAACATGGTTTTTATGATAAATTAGATATATGGATTCAAACTTGTAATGATTTTCTTGATCCATCATTTGGTTCTATTGATTTACCAGTGCAACTTTATGGAAAGATTGTGAACACGACCTTTGTTGTTGTTCCTACTTGTGATCAATTTCAAGTTAAGCTTGTTTTACCATGGTTAAATGCCATGAATATTGTTGCTTCACCTATTCATAAATGTCTTAAGTTTATTTATGATGATGAAGTGAAGACAGATAATCATTATTTATATCATACTTCTAGGCCCAAAGATTTTTCTATCATTGACTTCTTTTGTCCTTCTTTACCTAATTCATGTCCTTGACTTGATCATCATTTCCATTCATATCAATTTTATAAGCATCGTAAGATTCTCGTGTTAAGTTTATGTCATAAGGATATTAACTATGGTTTATTTCCTGCACCTTCCATACCTCCTTTATCTATAGCTTCTACAACTATTAATTAAGCTCCTCTTGTTGTTTTTCAGTCTACTAGTAATCCTCCTATAGAACCTGTATAGGATACTATAATTTTTCCTCCTAGTTCTCAACAAATTTCAAGGAAAAATTTAATTGATCTGCTAACAAATTCCATAAGAAGTGTTGTGCTTAAGCTAAATCTTGTAATTCTATTCTTCAAAAATCTTTACATTCTTTGGATACAACTATGCCTAGTGTGTTAGAACAAGTTGTTGCTAATAATGATGTTAAATTGCATGATTCTGATGATTCTATTTATTTCTTAGATCCTATTTTGACTATTTTAGATGAAGAAGATACTCTTGATGATGTTAATGATGAATATGAAACTATTGACATTGAAATTGATTTACCAAATATTTTTTCCTCACAATTGATACTTGCACCTAGTTTTGAACATTGTGATTCTCAAGACGATCCTTGTTTGGAACTGGCTATCATTCCTACTATGTTCGATATAGTCCCTCTTGTGAGGTACCCACCTTTTGTAAATGATAAAAAATGAGACGAGGAAATTTGGTGGCATGCTTGATTGGCTAATCCTTCATGGTATTCTTTGTTGTGTGTTTGTTTTTTGTATTGTATTTCTCCCTTCACATGTTTGCTAAATATTGTTAGATTCTTTTATATGATCTTTATTGCTTTGTTGGTACAAGGTGATAAAACAATCACACCTGTTCTATTATTATTCTATATGTATCTCTATTCTTACACATTTTGTTTCATGTTATGTTTTACTTGTGCTATTGTTAGTACATGTTTCCTTGTGTAAATCTTCCTAGATTCATGACTTGGTAGCAATGATTCTTTTTGGTCTCTAGGTCATGGTCTGAAAAGATTCTTCTTCATGTTTTTCATATGATCTTTCCTCCTTTGTAAGTGTAGTTCTACTTTCTTTGAGGAATGATGTCAATTCATTTACAATTTTATATATATATATATATATATATATATATATATATATATATATATATATATATATATATATATATATATATATATATATATATATATATATATATAATCTTATGATCATACTGACCCCACACTGGGTACATCCCTTCTGTGTTCTCTATATATTTCTATACTATTTTCCTTAATTTGTCTTTATTTGGGGGCATCTTGTAGAGGAAACATAATTAGTGGAGCTATTTATGTTTTTTTCAAAGCCATTGCTCTTGTTAAAGTGTCAGTAATGACTTCAACATGGGGGCATATGCTCTACTCACTTATTGCAAACACTTACACACACTTTTCAATACATATATATTATTTTTCAAGATTTTTTATTCCCTTTTTGAATTAGTGACTAATTCGTAAACAATGGATTTATATTTTAGGATCTCTTGATCCCTCCAATTTCAAATATATCTTTGATCACTTAAGGTTTGAGGTGTCCTTAATCTTGAATCTCTTTATACTTTGTACTTGTACTCTTATAAAATAGAATATTCTTAAGAGTGAACCCTTGATGGGTTAACTAGTGAGTAGCCAAAATTCACTAGGAGGTTCAAATCCATCTTTCTAGTTGCACAATTTCCATGTGTGCTTCACAATGAGATATAAGTTCTCATTGGGCAAGATAATCACACTCTTTTTTCTTTTTCTCTTCTTTTAGAAATTTCTCTCTTATTGTGATCTTAGAGTTGACAAAGGCTTAAGTCTTTGGGGGCTTGAGGATCTCTTTGTCTCTTTAATTTTAATGAGATTATCTTTTCATTATGATCTACTTTACCAAGAGTTTGTATTGAGTCCATACTCTTGCTAAAGTGAGGACTAAACATATCATCTTAAAATAGAAGCACTTTTTATGTTAAGAGTGTTTAGCCCTCCAAGTAAGTGGTTTGGGATCATGTCAGGCATCTTGACTAGGTCTTTGCAAGGGTCTAGTTGTTTTCCTCTATTTTGGTTCTCTCTCTCTCCATTTCTAGCCTAATTTTTACAACTTTCTCTGTGAAACTAGAGATTTTGACTTCTAGGTCAATGATGACCTAGTGGGTCATGGTCAACCTTGACCTTGACCTAGGTCAAGGACAACCTTGACCTTGATCTAGGGTAGGGTAGACCTCATCCCTAACCGCCCAGGTTCATTTTTCAATTTCTTGAAGTTTTGGGATCTCAAGCTTTGGAAATTTTATTTTCCCACTTTCAGGTTAGTTACTTCAAGTTTTAGAAGGGTAGACTTTTAAATTACATTTAATCTAGGTATATTCCTAGGGGTTAAGGTTAAATGGAATTGAATGCTCCTATGTTAGCCTTCTCTAGGAGTTAGTGTCCTAGATCTCTATATAAGGAAGCCTCTTCCTCTCATTTTTTTTCTATAAGATGTATTATGAGATTAGATGAACTATTACCTTTCTACATTCATTATTCTATGAAATGATGTTCTACTATCATTCAAGCATTTAAGCATTAAAGTGTTTAAGCATCCAATTCAATAAGGAGATCCATTATCAATGATTGAAGCATTCAATCTCTATGGAGCCATCTTGTTGAAGATTTCACCTACATTCATCCAAGCCTTCTCCTATTCAAAGATATATTCAAGATAGGCATCCTACATACATTTCTACATACATTTGGAACATCTATAATTGTGGATTCAAGGATTCAAATTGTCCACAAGGATATCAACATAAGCAAGGTGAATTGTTTCATTTTCTTTGTTTACATATATTGCAATTTCAATTCAATTTTGAGGTTAATTCAAAACTAGGTTTTGACCAAGAAAAACCCCTCATCAAACAAACAAAACCATTTTTCTTGTAGATACATGTGTAGAATAGAGAATTAAAGAATAGATTCAGATACCCATTTCATCAAAATAGTGCATGTCAATGTGTAATGCCCCACCCAGAGATCCTTGGAAACAAGGATGAAATACAAGCCAGATTTTTTTTTTTTTTACAAGTATGAATGCACATGACAACATCATACAAGGATCCCAACAACCAACAGATCTCCGAATGCCACTACCAATTGACACACGCGAACAAAAGCCAACAACCACTAGAAACAAGATGAGGGCTCAAGAAATGACCACTCATCAACAAAACACCAAGCTAGGGTAAAATGTAGAATCTTGAAATTTGGCTAAGCCTAAAATCCTGAAGCCATGAAAATTGGCTAGGTCTAGATTTTTGAAGCCCTGAAATTTCCTAGAATCCTTAACTTGTCTCCAAGAGGTCTGAAACCTATCTCAAAAGATTCATCGCATCTATTAAAATATATCTTAAGTATAAAAAATTAAATATATAGGGGTTGGGTGATACTTGAAGTGTATCGTATGACATTTCTTCAAATGGAGTGCAATACTATAAAGTATCGCATGACAAAACTCCAAGAGGCATGTGACACACATGGTGTGCAGGATAGAGTTCAAATGGGCATGCAAAACTTTATTGTATCACACCATGCTAACAAATGGTTGCCCAAGAAAAGACAAGAAGACTACAAAGGAAGAACGTTAAGCCAAACAGAGTTAGAACCTCCACAGCCAAGAGTATCGGAACCACAATTCGAGGAGCAAACACTCAAGTGCATAAAAAAAAGATGCCAAGAGGGAGATACATCTATCCATCTAAAACTACAGTAGAAAAGAATGGAAGGAACATCACAATGAACATAAGCAACATCGCAATGAACTAAACAAACAAACTAAGTACGTGGTTCCTCGCAATTGTCAATAGCATCATAAGACCATCATGGATCCTAGCTATCCCCCGTGCATAACATCCCAAGTGATTGATCGGATCATCGATACTGTCATAATAGGGACATCACTACTAAACATGAAAATAACCAAAAGCATAAGGAAAACTAACATGCTAGTAGAAAATCATAAGATAATCCTACAGTAGATAACATCACCTTTCACATAATAAACATCAATAAGAAA
Source organism: Cupressus sempervirens (assembly GCA_028749045.1). NCBI lineage: Eukaryota > Viridiplantae > Streptophyta > Pinopsida > Cupressales > Cupressaceae > Cupressus > Cupressus sempervirens. The sequence continues at coordinate 107,703,447 of CM053789.1, read as the reverse complement.
TAGATATCCTACTACAACAATTCACATCATCTAATCATATGCTAAACATCATAATATGGAAATGCGTCAAATAAACTAACATCATCTAAACATGATATCCAAGCATTCCAATGAAATCATAAGTCACAAGAAAGCATACTCTGGAACCCAAAGTACCAAGTGAAAACATCCAGCAATGGTCGCACTAGGACAAGACCGTCTTTGTACACTAGTCCCTAGTAGTGGTGTAGGTAGCTACACCTCCCAACCACGTGGCACCCATAGGTCCACACCCACCATGCTAATGGAGATAAAGATCTGACCACAAACACAAAAAAAGCACAACATCCAAGGCTAACACTCATGCCAGACAGTATGATGGCTATAACCAAGAATCTAAGACAATGCAAGGAGTACAGGTCCTGGTCAGACACTCAAAAGGCTACTAAGTAGGGGCTGACATCATGGAGAGTCACTTGGCATTGACAAGCCCAAGCTCAGATCACGTGTGGAAACTCTCCCAAGGTACTTCCCTCTCGAGGTACTCCCTTGGAACCATCACATGAAGTTTTATTATCTTAAGTTTTATTACCATTCACAAAGTTTCTTTAGTTATCACTTAATCAAAGCTCCTCTCAGCCATACTCGTGGTGTCATGATCATCAGGCTATGAGATAGAAGCCCCCTTCATATGCTACCCTATCCTACCCATACTCATCCTACGAAAATTGCTCGTGGGCATGCATACTCCCATCCCAACCCCAATTATCATAACTTCCAGCAAATCCACAAAAGATCAAGCCTCACAAGTCACCCAACAAATGTACATGCACATACTCATGTGTGGCGCACCACCATCATGAAGATCATAACACAAGGACAGGAATCAAAACACAATGCAAAAAAAAACACCCAACCGAAAGCAACTCAAGAGGACAGATTCTACATGAATTTCAAAGCCAATAAAACCATACATCATAAAATTACTCAACTAGCTTCAATCTGAGCGTATGGATTTTGCACAAATCCCAATGATGTAACAAGACCAAAATTCATGAACTTACTCAACCGAACTCAATCCAAGAGTATGGATTCTACACAAATCCTAGTGTCCATGAAACAAAGCAAAGGTCTAAAAGAAACAATAACAACAAGTATAAAAACACTCAACTGAACACAAAGTCAAGAGTACAGATGCAACATAAAAGTGCAAAAGTGGTCTAACTGATATCCAAATAGATCATCCAAGTCCACGACCCAAATTGTGCTAAGAAAACTCGAGAAAACAGGGTGGCATGCAAAACAAGGTAAAAACCCCAAATTTTGGAAAAATTGCAAAATTAAAACCCATCTGACCTTTCGGCACAAAAACCCCAAAAATCTGAAAATAAAAGGAATCGGACACCATATGCAAAAACGGCTAGCATAATGGTGCAAAACTCCAAACCCTCATCTTGAAAAATAGGGAAATGTTCATACCTGCCCAACCCGGTAGAACTAACATATAGAAATAGAGGGGAACACTAGTTCACAGCCTCAAAAAAAATGGCTACCAAAAACAAAAGTAGAAATGGAGCAGAAACAATAAAACAACAAAGCCCTACCTCACAACCAAAAGGGCAAGACAGGAATCTGAACCATAAAATAAATATCTCATAGAAGTAGCTAAAAATCACGCCAATCCAAGGTTTTCTCAAGCTGGATCCAATGAGCTCAACCTCGCAATGATCCCATGCCCGTAGCTCCCACAACGAATAAAACAATAAATCCTCATAAAGAGGATTTTGGGTTTTACTCTCCAACTTTCCAATTCAAAAGTGAGAAGTGAGAAATTAAATTCCTTTTTGGATATTTATTCACTTTTCAAGTGAATAATCGATTAGGGAAAATAACTAGCCAACCTTGTTAAAACCTAAATCCACCCAAACAAAAATAGGCTATTCCTATAAATAGGAATTCATCTATGGAAAAGATGCCAAAAATTAAAATAAATCAATTAAAAAACCCAAAAACCCAAAAACACAGAAATCTCCTTAACAACTTTCACGACAATGCGAAACTCTAAATGCACAGACACACTCACTGGTCTAATCACATAATGCAAATGAGTTTGGATTTAATAATCACCGAAAGGTTTAATTTAAACATTTAATAAAAGATACATCAACCATATAAGGACAAAATTAGTAAAATATGAATGGTTGAATCACTAACTCCATGTGCCACTGCCAGGGATATAAATGTTGCACACTAAACAACATGATCAAGTGCAATTGCATATAATAACATAGCCGAAGAAATAAATGCATTTAATCACCTAATTTAACCATTTATTTAATTATATTAAATAATATATTTACATCGCTCATGTTGGCATAAATCATAACAACGTAAGAATGAAGCAAATAACCATAGCATTAAATCCATCACCTAACATAGTCAGAGGTATGTCAAAATAATAGATAACCAAATATCATCATAAAACACACTATCATCTCAAAATGGCATCATCATGCAATATGATTAACAAAACAACATAGTAGTCTAATATCTATGATACTGAAATCTAAGTATAACATCTTACTCTCGGGTCGTCTCAAATGTAAAATATCACATAAGAACAGATATCTCTCAGATCAAAATATAACAAGGTAAATGTCCACAATACATAACCAAAGAATCCAACATGAACAATCCATTTAATTACTTAAGAATTTAAGAATGATTGATTATTCTGCATTAAAAAGGCATTTAAAACACACAAACAACCATAGTCATAAACATGACTAACCACTACTACAGGAACCTGGTCTAGTGTGGCATGGTAATAGTACATAATGCAATCTCTGCACACATCACAAGGTAATCATGGAACAACCTCATGATACCACATCGATCCTAGTAACCACTGGCAGAAACCTCAGTGAACCATAAATCACATCATAATCTCATAGATTAGTCAAAAGCATAATCAAAGCAACTGATATAGAAACATAATTCTGAACATCTCAATGGTGTAGACTACTCAGGATCACAATCATGATCCCATCACAACAAAATATCAACAAGGTTGCATCCATCAGGATGACTTACAAAAGTCAAATGGGAGAGGCACTACACAATGTCAACTTTTGGGGTACAATTGTGCCCCAGGGTAGGATTGTGCCCCACTATTAGGGTCAAGGTTGACCTCCCTTCAAAAACACAAATGATTTCTAGGTTTTCTCTATCTCAACATTTTTAGTCTAGAATGGTTTTCAGATGTTCTAGAAACTATATACATGCATCAGAGAACAACACTTTCCAGATTCAAGGTTAATATTTGTCTTTTATATATTTCAGGATTTATACACATAATCCCCCATATTAGAAAGATCATATAACCCCCTCTATCCTTATTTTCCATCACATGATCTAGTTCTACATTGATCACTTTCTTTTGCTTAATCAATTTGGATCATCACATTGAAAATTAGGGTTAAGTGAAAAAACCTTATCTTCATTCTATTTGACTAGAATCAAAGAAAATGGAAAGAGGTGTGCCTCTGATAGCTCATGTGGTCTCAACAATGATACCTCAATGATATTCATAATGGTTGTCTACCACTACAAAGAATCTATAAGATCTTCCAATATCACCCATGGGAGGCTAAGAAGTTGTGGGGTTCTACCTTGAATACTATAAAGCATGTTGTAGATAGTTGGCTGCAATATTCCCAAACTATCCACATGAGAAACATCCTATTCTAGGTGAAGGCACAATAGACTACTAGTGGCTTTCCTTGTTGGCGAAAGAGTGTGTTCACTATACCAAATGACTCTACAAATCACTCTTATTGCCATGAGAATTATGGAAATTCTGAGAGTTTGAACCACCATCACCACTCTAAACTAACTGAAAAGGTTTCGTCTACTGATTTTGTTGTTGATACCCATAATTTCCCTATGAAAAAGGAGGCTTCCTCCTACTTTCTACTCCTTGGTTTTGTGTGCCACTAAATCCTAAATGTGCATTATCACTAGCAGATTCCCCCATACAACCACCATGCCCCAAAGTAATATTCTTCTCGACAAGAATAGCTTGTTGAACTACATATGTAAGGGTCTTAGGCTAAAATACATTCACACTCCCAATGATATGGTAATTTAGTCCCTAAATAAAGTGTTGTACCATTAGTGGTGAATTGTTGCTAATCCTTGCATGTGGTACGAGTTCAAATAACATGCATTTGTATTCCACCATGGTCAAGTTGTACTACCTCATATTATGGAACTCAACATCCCTATACTAGTTTGATTTCTTTGGTAAAAAGTGATCATGGAATTTTTCAAGGAATAACTCCCAGGTAATAGAATTCATGTATCCTTTTTGAACTCATTTTCCTCAATTCTCTACCATGTGTCTGCAAAGATATCCAAGTGGGTGATGATATTCCTTTCTTTGACATTATAGTCAAAGTCTTGCATCACAAATAATTTGTCCAATGCAATCAACTAATTCTTTTCACCATAACCACTACCTTCTCTTATGAAGGAATTAATCTTGGCCTATTGCAAGTCCTTCATCTAAACAACCTTGATAGACCTCTACCTATCACCATAAAAATCTCCCCAAGGGATCCAAGATCTCTATCTCTCACCATTCCTAGAGTGATGTGAATCCTTCTTATCGATACCCTTCCAAGGAGATAGGCACTCTATGATAATTTTCAACATCTGCCTAGTGTAGATCTCCTATGAGTTAGCATGTTTCTCTCTACTTTGATCCTCCCTATTCTCCTCCTAAATAGGATTCTCATGACCAGTCATATGAGGGCTTCTATGTCGGCCCCTTCCTTGACCTATACCTCATCCTAACCTATGAACCCTCACACTTGATCCAGTCTTGATCACCATCCTCCTACAACCATCAAGTGAAAATAAGGGCATAATAAAATAAAACAAAAGTATGGCATCATAATATTTAGTACATGAACATTTGTTCAAAAAATAAGGGTTATGAGTTCTCCCATTTTTCCACATTTTTATGTTTCATTTTTGCTAGGTTTTTTGTTCAAGGTGTTTCCTTTTGTCTCCAAATTTATAGTTCTTGACATTCAAGTTTTGTTGTAAGTTTTCTACTTGACATTTAGTGGATATACAATATGCCCAGAGTTGCTAGTCTAGAAACTTGGGGTCTAATGCCAGATGTAACACCTTCCCAGGGAACTTGACATAAATTAACCTAATATGATGTTAAGTTTTCTATACAATTTTTTTTTAAGAGTAAAACATATTTGAGACAATATTGTGGAAGCAATAGCATCAAACACAAATCACATACATATATAAGTAAGAAATAATAGTTACATTGCTAAAGCATGTGTAAAAATTAATTTAAGTTTAAGCTTAACAATTAGACAAACCCATGTCCAGGGATTTTTTTAGTGGCTATTATTCGCTAATTGGCTAATATGTCCCGATTGCGCTATAGAAATTGGCTAAAAAAAACACCGTATACTAGTTGATTGGTTCATCCAAATTTTATAAAATACTCATATAGTGGTTGAAATGTTTGCCACTATTATTACGTAATTTCAGTTTGGTAGTTGGGTTCTTCGCCCATGTTTCTCTTTAATGTTTACTCTTATTCGCCACAGAATTAATTGATTGTCTCTTTCGACGATCATCAATCGCCAAATTCCCATTTTCCTATGTGAAATTTCTTTTTTATGAGTGACACTGTACTTCACAGACAACTTACCTTGATACGTGTCAACATTCTGGTGACTACCTTGACAATTCTTCTTCCTTCAAGAAATGTTGGCTGAAATTAAACCTCAGCCATTGATCTTGGATCATCAGACGATTTGAGTTATCAAATAATACATTTAACATAATTACATTTCAAAACATAATTCACCATCAATATTAATAATTTTATTAAAAACAAAAATTATAATCGCCATTATTTTATAAAAATTGTCTAAACTATTAAAAAATTTGCCACCAAATATCCATTGATTGATGCATAATTCGCCAACACTATTAAATTTTTTTCACCCAAATGACATGTGATTCGCCACAATTTTATAAATTTTGGGAGGGGGGGTTCCTTAAAGTTATCCCTACCCATGTCATTAGATTAACTAGATATGAAAAATCCCATAAAGGAATATACATGTACATAAGGTTCATATTCATCCATAACATATGTTGTAGGGTATGAAATGCTAAGAGAATAAACATCATGGAAAGATACATTATCTTATAGGATCAAGATAATTGAAGTGCAAAATATCAAATTATGAACATACAACATAATCACAAAGTAGAAGAATATAAAATCTACATCAAAGGAACATTTAACATCAATGTTGAGCTATTAGGTCTCAATGGAAAAAGAATAGCTACCTCCTAGCCTCATGGAACCTAAGCAGACCCACTCCCACTATACATAGGAGATAATCTCAAGTCCCAAATGGATATCAATCCAAAATCACTACTAGAATCTAAGTCTCAAGATCCTAAAAGAAATCTATCTCAATGCACTAAGTATACAAGGAAATGTCTAGTCCTAGATGCAATAAACATGTAGGAAACCTAGTGTGCATGTGGGAAAGTGTCATCACATGAGTCAATTCTAAGGTTACCCTAACAACCTCTCAAGATCCCACACCCCTAGTGACTCTATGTGGTATCAATATCCTTTCATACAGATAAGGCATATCAATGGAGCAAGGTTGTAACCAAGTACACTCTCTACTCCCATCCTAGTTTGTACTAACACTCAAGGCATGCATGAGGTATCAATACTGACTTCTTCTTAATTCATTTTAAACTCCATTTAATAACATGTTATCACTTATTAATACTACTTATAGTGAGTTACATAGGAAACATCTTTAGGGTTTTGAACCCCATTGCAATCCACTTCCCAACACATGGTTAGATAACCTTCCCTAAACTAATAGAAATACATCTCCTAAACATCACAATAAATATCTTAGATTTTATACAAGAAATTAGAATCTCAAATACATCACATATCAAATAACCTCAATATGTTATATCAAGAATCATAACACATGAGCTTACAAAATAAATGGTCATCATCAATCAAGATATAATAATCATCCTAACATGAATCACTAAAACACAAGACTTGTCTCTCCACATATGGTAATATTCCTATTTAGCCGAATAAAAGGTTTCCTAGAACCCATATCAAGATACAACATATCACCACTACAAATATTAACACAAGTGCACTTGATCCACCATAATACAATTTCTAATAATATTTCATAATGGTCAATTTGAAAGTATATTTTCATTTTTATTTGCCAAAGTTTTTTGGTAGACATTGTTTTGCCAATTTTAATTCAATCAAATATAAGGTTTATACTCATAACTTAAATGTTTACATTTCCTAAGATAACTACATATTTATTTGAAGGAATTTTTGAATTCAACTTCCTTCCTAGTTTCCAACTTGGCTCCCTACACCTGGCTTCAGCTTCAGACTTGGTTTCTATTCCTGGCTCTAGCTTGGGCCTAAGTCCTATTCTATCTCTTGCACCTAGATTAAGCTTTCTATCTCACTTCTCACTTAGCTCCCTGCACCTAGCTTTAGCTTTGGACTCAACTTCTACGACTAGCCCCGCCTTTGGGCTTGAGTCCTATTTTGTCTCCTGCATTTGGATTTGGCTTTTCTTGTCCCTCTTTTTGATGGCCACTTCAGCGTCTTCTGCTATGCCTAGCTTTATGGGGATTGCTTTAGCTTTTGTTGATCAAGCTAAGGTTTTTCCAAGAGTTGTGGATGGTTCAGCTATTTCCTATGCTGATGTGGTTGTTTTTGAGGTAGGTATTGGTGGTCAAACTATGCAGCTAGGGTTTCATGATACTGTGCATTCAAGGTTCTGTGACACTGTACTAGTTGTGGTAAGTAACCCAAAAAGGCTTCATTTAAATTCTTCTATAGTAGATGAGATTTCTATTAATATGGATGATCTCTTGTTTTCTGCTACTATCTTTTTCTTTAAGGGATTTCGGCCTTCTCTTTTAAATTTGCATGCATGAATATCCCATGTTTGGGAGCCATTCATATCGAAGAGTGCCCAGATCTACCCTATGGAAAGGGGTTTTTTTGTTATGAAATTTGATACTAGAGATGAAAGAAATTTCATTCTTAGCAATAATTTCTCTTGGGATGGGAAGTTTCCCTTGATGGAAAGAATTTGACACAAGGATTTCAACCCATTGACGGAAACTTTTAATAAGATCCCTCTATGGGTAAGGTTGTTGAATCTTCCTCTTCATCTTTGGCTGGAAGCTTTCTTAGAGGAGATGGGGAATGTTCTTGGAGACTTTTTGAAATCTAATTCAGCTACTTCCAGCTTGTATTAGACAACATTTTCTCGCATGCTTGTTGAGATCAACATTTCTAAGAAACTTCATTGTAAGATTTTGGTGTATTCTCTTCTTGGCTCTTGGAATATTCTTTTAGACTATGAGGGTATCCCCTTTAGCTATAGGAATCACCACTTAATAGGTCACCTCACTGCCAAGTGCTCTTCTAGTAAATCTAGACTGAAAATGTCCCCTTCTTGGTGGAAGGGGGTCTTAGATGACCACTACATGTATTAGAAGGCTGCTGAGAATGTCTCTTCTTAGAAATTGTCTTCTCCTAGCATCTTGAAGAAGGTTCTTCCATCAACCCCTTCCATGTTGACTATAGGTTTGTCTCTAGATTATGCACCTATTCTTGGTTTTCCTGCTACTATCCCTATTTCTGAGGTGGATTCTACTTCTTTCTCTATTACTCTATTCTCTCCTCTGGCTCCTTCAGTGGTGATAGTAGGTCCGTCTCTGGATTTCCTAGTTTCTAGTTTGGACTCTGCTCTTGTTTCTATTGGTCCACCCACTCCTAACTTCTTGTTGATGGATCTACTTTTGGCTCCTTTTGTTGTGGCTTTTGGTCTATCTTCTAGTGTTTCCAAGGCAGTTCCTCATGTGGTACCTTTGTTGGGTGCCACTGTTCCATCTCAGGTCTCTATCGTCACATCCTCTTCTACAACCTTTTCCCTGGCTTTTGGGGTTTCATGTTCTGGCTATGATGGTGCTAATTTTTAGTGGTAGAAGGCTATTGGTTTTGTGGAGGATAGATGGACTATAGTAAAAGGAAAAATAGGTAAATCCATCCACTCCCTCTTTTTATATGGCACTGAGGTCTTACAAGAAGGGTTCAAAAGGGAAAGTTTGACTCTCTTAGCTTTTGGTCACTTGTCCCATGGCTCTTTTGGCATTTTGTTCTTGGCAGTGTGTTGCATTATGGGGTTTTAGGAGCCAAGTAAAAACCTATTTTTGTGGCTATTATTATCTTGTTTTATGTTTTTCCACTTTGGTCACCTTTTTTTTGGTGATATGTTTCACCATTGTTGACTCATATAGGGTTCCAGGCACCCTTTAAAACCTAGTTGAGTGGCTGATGAGTACTATGTTATCTGCAATGTCATTCTAGTCACTACTATTTCGTGACTTGTTCTTCCTTAGGACTATAGTTTTGTTTGGTTTGGGCTTCATTGAAAATTCTTGAATTGTAAAGGGTTTTAGAGTTCCTTCAAATCCTGTTTATCTTATCAAAAACTACATATTTATTTGAGCTCAAGGATAATCCATACAAATAATTATTTTATCCCACTTTGCATAGAATTTTTATTTAATAATATTTTAAAAATCTAATTATAGAGATATTAAATAATAATTATGGTGCAAAGAAAATTAAGAACCAACTAAAATCTCCATTTACCAAGAACCTATGTCCAAATCACCATGTTTGAAGATTACAAAGTGCCTTCCATGGGGCCATCGATCTCAAAAGACAAAAGAATACATCTCAAAGGGTTCTCTATTATACAAATAATCAACAAAGTACCAAACAACATGGTCGACTTTTCCAAAGCAAGAAGGCACACACACATATAATACTCAAATTGTACAAAAGACAAAATTTCATTCATTGTATAAAGATGACATTATAAATGTTGTCTGTCGCTATTATTGTCTTTAGAAATTAGGTTCTTCAATCTGCTAACACCACCCATCCTCCTTCACCCCACTCACAAATTCTTCTTTCCTTTATACCATCTACACCACCACCTTTCTTAACTCTCATGATCCCTTCTTTCCATTGATTTTTCCAACCTTATATCTTGCATGACATATTCTTAAGTTGCTACTCCCTTCTTCCTCCTTACATGCCCATCTCCTCTCCGCCACCTTTTCTCTCAACACTGATATCTTCTTGAGATTATTGGGTCCCTCTTCTTTATCAAGCTTTTCTTCTAACTATTAAAAACCTTGAGCTATACTCTTGTGGGCCTCCCTCTTTTCTTTCCAACCCAATCTCCACATTCAAATTAATGGGTGGAAGAGATTTGTAATCATTTCCAAGAACAACCAACCAATTTCCTTCCCAAGAACTGATAACCATGTCATCAGCTCCATTATGGAGTTTCCTTCTAACTCAGGCCTCCACCCACTCTTACCATGTTATGCCACATCTTTTTCCTCCATACTAACAAAATTGATTCTATACTAAAATTAACTTCAAAAAATGGCTTACTAAGCCATATTACAATGAAACATAATCATCTAAAACTATGTAAATTGTCCATGGTTTGGCCACACATCGTGCCCATGAAATGATAACTTCAGCAATGTTCTCTCATTGCAAAATTTCACTAATTTTTTGATGCACCTACATCATACTCCTAGGGATGCATGAATACAAGTCCCATTGAATATGGCATGAGCTTCTTTCAAATCTTCCAACTTTGTATTATGTTGTTCAAACATGAAAGAAGAACCTAGTGGAAACTCCCAATTTGCATCTGTACTTCAACAAAAAGAATCGCCAAGAGATCATGAAATGGATCCTTCAAGACACTACTCTCATTGACTTCACTATCAATGATTGTTACAACTTTTTCATACCAAACAACATGCCTTACATCCTCCATGCTATCAAAGATGAAGGCATTTGCATGTAGGTTCAGTTTGACCACCTACTAATCTTTGCAAACCAACTTACTACTCTCAAATTCTCCATTAAGTCAAATTGAGCTACCCATTTCAACAACTAAATGAGAATCAACATTTTCTTGAAGAATCTTCTAAACACAAGATTCTTCTAAAACCATCTACTATTCACCAACATCAATTTTCTCTCCATGTCCTTCCACTTGGCAATCAAGAACAAGGAACTCTATCCCATCATTGTCTCCACATGTTGATTGGGCTTGAATCAATTCTAGTAAGGTGAGAGTGTGTTTCTTACACTCTACAAGTTCCTTCCACATTCTTGTTAATGTGTCCCTCATGTCTTCAAGTGTCTTTCTTCTTTCATCCACCTTCAATTATTTTATCTCATCCATGGAAACTTTAGTGTCACTCTTTAAACATTTCATCACATAACCAACTCACACTAGATCTTCCATGCTCTGATACCACTTTGGTCTAGATAAAATCAAGAACCCACTGAAATATGCATTTACAAAGGACCTATCTCCAAATCACCTTGTTCAAAGATTATAAAGTACCTTCCAAGGGCCATTGATCTCAAAACACAGAAGCATACATCACAAAGGGTTCTCTTATATACAAATGATCAACAAAATACCAAATGACATGGTCGGCTTTTCCAAAACAAGAAGGTCCACACACACATATAATACTCAAATTGCACAAAAGGAAAAATTACATTCATTATATAATGATGCCATTACAAATGTTGGTTGTGGTTATTGTTGTCTTCAAGAGTTGGGTTCTTCAACCTGCTAACACCACCCATCCTCCTTCACCCTGGTAATGGCTTCTTCCTTGCCTTCTACAATTTACACTACCACCTTTTCTTAACTTTCATGGTTACTTCTTTCCATTGATGTCGCCAACCTTGTATCTCCCAAGAAATATTCTTAAGTTGTTGTTCCCTTCTTCCACCTTCCATGCCTATCTCCTCTCCACCACCTTTGATCTCAACCCCAACATCTTCTTGAGATTATCGGATTCCTCTTCTGTATCAAGCTTTCCCTCTAACTATAAAAAATCCCAAGCTATACTCACATAGGCCTCCCTCTTTTCTTTCCAACACAATCTCCATGCTTAGATTAATAGGTGGAAGAGAGTTGTAATTGGTTCCAAGAACCATCAACCATCTTCCTTCCAAAGAATCGATAACCATATCATTAGCTCCATTATGAAGTTTCCTTCAAAATTGGGCCTTCACCCACTCTTACCATGGCGTGCCCCATCATTTTCCTCCTTACTAATAAAACTAATCCTATATTAACATTAACTAACTCAACAAAAATGGCTTACTAAGCCATATTACAATGAAACATAACCATTTAAACTATGTAAACTATCCATTGTTTGGCCACACATCATGCCCATGGAGTGATGACATCAATCATGTTCTCTGATTGCACAATTTCACTAATTTTGTAATTCACCCACATCAAATTATATTTGATAAATACTAAATTCAATTTACTAGAAAATAAATTTAATACAATAAAAAAATATAATTAAAATTTAAGTTAACTAAAATGAAATTTATCTCCTTTTATAATAGTATCAAATTTCCATAATAATATATATATATACATATACATATTATATATGTATATGTACATATACATATATATACAGATACACACACACACACGCACATATATATGTATAGATATATGTATATAGATATATAGGTGTATATATATGTATATATGTGTATATATGAATATATGTATATATATATCATATATATATATATATGTATATGTACATATTGTGTGTGTGTGTATATATATATATGTATATATGTTTGTATATATATGTATATATGTATGTAGATGTATATGTATATATATCTAAATTGAATAAAAAAATATAATACCACACACACACACACACACACACACACAAATCTTTTTAAGAGCTAATCGCTTCTATTTCTTGGTCTTCCCAAGTTCTAAGAAAAAGTAATGGATCCTAGAAAGTAACCCTTTTATGATGGATGACAAAGGGTTTTACATTAAACAATGGATCCCAAACTTCAATCCAAAAATGACAAAGATTGATGAGGTATCATTATAGATAACAGTATACAATTCTTCATGTGAGTATTGGATGATGATACCCTAGGCATCATTTAGAATAAGAATGGAAGATTCATTAAAGATGACAAGACCATAGATAGATATAATTTATGGTGCAAGGAGGAAAATAAATAACTAGGGTCAAGGGCACACCTAGTTATCCCAACCACCTTGTAGAGTTAACACAACTGAAGAAGAAAATAGAGAAAAAAACCAAGGAAGGAGAGAGAGAGAACAAAATATTTTATTGGTTCATCAAGTAATCAGTATACATGCCTAGCTATAAGGCCTTCTAGGTTATGGCCAAATACAAAATACAACTTCAAAATCCATGATCCAACTTCAAATTAACATTTCCAAACACATGTGTTCCCTCTTTAGAATCCTCTAAGTTCTCCCTCCTTAACCTAAGCCTAAGAAGTCTATTTATACTTTCCAAAATGACTTACAAAAGATTCTAGAACATTACATAATAGAAAGGCCAACCTCAAAATGGTGAACACTCATCCCTAGAAAAGATCCTATCATTAAATTCATGATCAAAATTTTATATACAAGTCAGCTCCCACTAAGAACCAAAACATAGACAACTCAACCAAAGAAGGAATCAAGCATCAACAAATAATACTCTCACTCGACACACACTAGATAACTCAACACACACTAGCTAACTTGGTAGTAACTAGAACTCGGCAACAACTGGCAGTCAATAGTAACTGAAACTCAGTAGCAATTGGCACTCATTAGTAATTGGAACTTGGCAGCAATTGGCACTCAACAGTAACTAGAACTTGGTAGCAACTGGTACTTGGCATTAATTGGAACTCGACAACAACTAGCAGAATGAACAAAAGTCTAGGATTACAAGGAAACTCAAATGCTCCTGCATTAGACAACTAGAGTTGGAATAAATGATTCTCTTGAATCATGCAAGTGTCAGAACCTAAGCTAAATTCAACTCAATTTGAGAAATCCATGCAAGATATTCAATTGGTCTATTCTTCCACTTTACCAAATACTCATAGTAATCTTTTCCTCTCGTTCTCTTACCAACTCTTTGATCCAATACATTTTCAATTTCTTTCATCTACTTCTTAGGATAATCATCTCATACAACTTCATCATCTGACTCATGATACTTATATAAGTAAGCAACATTGAATATAAGAGATATATTCATGTCATCAGGTAATTGAACTTCATAAGCATTACCACTGTCAAACTTCTTCAAGATCTTACTGTGGACACCTAAATTTGATTACACCACTTTGGTAATCCTATTTAGTTATCTCTAAAGGCATCATTAATTAAATTTTTATTTAATTAATCCTTTACCATCCCTAGCTGATTAATTTAATTAATCATCTATAGTCCTAATTGATAAATCAAATAACCTATCATTTATCAATTAAATCTTATTTTTCTATCTAATTCCAAAAATCCCTATTTATTAAATAAATCTATTTGATAAATAAAATTCTCAAATCTAAAAACTCCTACCTTATCCCTAATCCTCCATTTAGCCTAATCCACCCCATCCAACCATACTAACCAAGCTTAGCCACTAAATCACCCATCTTCATTAATGCCATCCACTTGCATATCTCTAACATCCCTAATCTAATCCTAAACCCAAGCCTAATCCACCCCCTAATGTTGTCACATTCCCTAAACAAGTTTAATACTTTCCTAAACCAAATCAAAGTCTCCCCTCAAAAAACCCAACCACCAAGTCATGAGTTCTCTTACAAACCATAAAAGACTCTTACAAGCCCACTCATGACTCTTACATCCATCTTCCACACTCTTCCCTCTTCCACACTCATTCCTCTTACATCTCTCTTACATACTGAACCCCACTCCTCATGCCTTTAACCAACCCTTAACCCTACCCTCTCACACTCATCCTCCTTGTGACAAGTGTCAACTTCCCATTGGTGCTAAATAAGCACAATCCATGTGCTCTCTTTTGAGTGCATCCTAGCCCTCCTTAAGCCTTCATCTCTCCTTGCATCTTAGCCCTCCATCCCTCAAGCCCTTAGCCTATAAATTGAATCCCCTCCTAAGCCATTTTGATCACAATCCTTGAGCTAAAGTTATCATGCCCTTTTGAGAGCCAAAATTCATACCCATGCCCTTATAATGTCAAATTGAGAGCTTACAAAGCTACCAATTTTCTATTACCCATCTCCACCATTGAAGCAACTTTGAGCATCTTGAGCATACATCCACATCAAAGGACGCATCTACAAAATCAAGAAAGCAATGAATTGCTTCATCCTTTGAGGTTTGCATCTCTTGTTTGCTTTCTTTGTCTAAGCATATATGTGAACATAGTTTTTGGTTTGTGAATGCTTTCTTTAATGTTAATTTTCCTTGCACACTAAGATCTAGTTCTACATTTTGGCACGCCCGGTGGGACCCCACTATGGGTCATTCCTTAATCTTTTTCAATCCATATTTTATGCTTACAAACTAACCATCTAATGTTTGTTGAGATTTGAGTGGGTGCAAGGTGCTTTTGCTTGTTTTTGCAGGTTGAAGGACGCACTAGAGAGAAAGACGTACCCTTTTAAAATCCAAAAATAACCAAAAAAATTAAAAAAACTTGAAAAAAATTGCGTCCGTCAGTTCATTTTGTGCAGTGTCATCTCTACGGATTGGCATCTTCACCTGTCATCTGCGCAGAACGTCGTCTACGAAAGCTCAACTGTCATCTTCGCACACTCAAAATGTCGTCTGCGAGTTTCAGTGTCTCTGCCTATTTTCTGGTAGTCTGTCTCGAAACTTGAACTGTCGTCTGCAAATTTTGGCATCTGCACAGATTAGCGTCTACGAGTTTCAGTGTCTTCGCCTGGCCTCTATCATCTACGCCACCTCCAAAGCTAGAACTGTTGTCTCCGCCGCCACCAGCAGACAAACTGTCATCTTTGCTGCCGCAATCTGTCAACTTTCATCTCCGACGCTGCCAGCTACCTCCTTCATCCGACTGTCATCTGCAAGTTTTGACATCTCCATAGATTGGCATCTCCGGAGATCAACGTCTCCGAATTTTGGCATCTCCACCTGATGAAATGTCGTCTCTGTCTGTTTATGTTACATTTCTATTTTAGCATATTAGTTCCTGCACTTTTTATTTAAAAAAAAAAAAAAACAAAAAAAATTGACTTTTAGTGGTTCCGTAGAATTTAGACCATTGTAAGCATTTTTACGCGTAGAGAAAATAGCAAAAAATGTTTTAAATTTTTTTTCCATAGTTAAACTTTCATTTTTGAAGATTTTGGGTGACTAACCAAATTTTTTTTTTTTGTCTCATTGTAGGTTGGAGCACATATGAAACCACTAACCATGTTTCTTGCAGGTTCTCATGTTGCTAAAAAATGAACTTGAATGTTTAATTGTTTGTCTTTGAATGCATGTTGCTAAAAAATGAACTTGAATGTTTAATCATTTGTCTTTGAATGCATGTTGCTAAAAAATAAACTTGAATGTTTAATCATTTGTCTTTGAATGCATGTTGCTAAAATGAACTTGAATGGTTAAACACATTTTTCATTGAATATATGTTGTTCAAAACACACTCTTGAATGCCATGGATTAAAATCAATTTTATTTGGAATGCATGCTTAAAACAAACAACTCAATCTTGAATGCAAAGATCAATGAACCATTTCAATATCTCTCACTTCAATTTTTGGTGCATTAAAAAGAACAAACAAATCTCTCTTTTGCATGCAATTTAGGAAAAGTTTGATTTTTGGACAATTAAGAAACTTTGTTAAGTTAAATACAAATTTGCAAAAATCAATTTGATTAGTTCTTTGGACTCACCTCTTTTCTAATCACCCATCAATTCAACCATTGGTTGCAATCTCAGCACCATTTATGGGGATGGGTCTACTTGAAAAAGGTGTTAAATGTTCCACAATCTAACTAACTCACTTGGTCTTTGAACATTTGCTTTAACTTTATCAAAATTCTGAAATGACCAAAACTCTAGATTAAATCGATCACACTTCAAGTTTGGGCACTAAAATTGAAGAACAATTGACGTGGAGAGCCTCTTGGCGCGCGCTTAAAATTGAATCTCACACACTTTTGTTTTGGGCTTAAAACAAACTCACACTCAATCTTGAATGCCTTAAAGAAAATTAATCGATAGTTGACGTGGAGGGCCTCCCTACACGCAAATTTTCTTTTGTTGACCCTAACTATTCTTCTTGTTTGCATTCTTCGATCAATTTACTTTTTTTGGTGCTTCAAGTTGGAATTGAACATTATCTCTTAAACATGAGTGCTTGCAAGGTCTAGATTAGCACACATAAGAGTCAGTTGGTAAAAGAACAAACGTGTTTTTTAGCCTAAGGTCATCCAAGTCTTCTCTCCCCTTGTTGTCTTTCGAGGCCATCTTGGGTGCATAAGATTAGGATCCAAAACCTTATTTCTTTTTAGGAGGCCTGCTTGGGGATTTCATCACCCCTTAGATGACCTCAACTCCAGCGTTCCAGCGGAGTATAAGAACCAGGAAGTGAATCGAAAGACACCTCTCTTGGGATCAAGATTTTGTCACTCAGGCTAAGCCTCAAGGAACTTTATACCCTTGAGAAGTGAAAGAGGAGAAGTGGGTTACCACTCCTCTTGACTGTGTGACATCCTTTTGGTCTCATCTACAGATTTGGGCCTCACGTACCTTGGGTATATCGAGGACTCCCTAGCTAAAATAGTTGTCAGCCTTGCAGACAACCATCTAGGATGTTAATGTGTTTGAAGTGCCTGATTGAAACATTTGTAGAACATACACACTCCTTGACGCAAGTATCACATTCTGACAACTGCAAACTTCTATCTGGGTGTTCCTAACTATTGCTTGATTTTATTTTACTTGTTAAATGAATGTTTTCCAAACTTGGTCAATCCTAGCTTAGGGAACACTTAGCATAGTCACTGCCTATTTTAGAAGTTGAACGAGTCGAAGAAAAACAACTGAGATCTCTCAAAGCCAAGTAGATTCAGAAATTTATGTCAGAACAACCCAAACCCAAACAAAAGTTTCACAAAGTCAAACTCATGCCATCTCTGGCATACCAAGAACTTTCAGCCAAGAGAAAAGAAATAACACCAAGCCTGCGAATTGCCAAACTCCACAAAGCAGAGGACAAAGCTACTGACGAAGCACTTCAAGAGGCCTGGTTAGAGTGCACCATCAAATTTAGCCAACATCCAGGAGTTAATCCTACTTATGCCTTACCAACTAGGCATGATTTTTATGATTAGACACCCTTGTTTCACCACATCTTCTTGGATAAGCTTCACTTTAGAGTCATCTTTGTAGAAAAGCCAGCCATCTTAGGTTATCCTCATAAGCATTATTAGCTCATCCATCTCATTTAGAACCAAACCATCTAGCCAGCAATCCAAAAACTTCACATCTAAGCTTTCAAAATTGTTGTCACCTTGCCAAAAGTTTGTCATTCCTAAAACCTTCCAAATCCACCAATCTCACTAAGGTTATCCCTTTGATAGAGCTTTGTCTAGGGTAATCTAGCTTTATCACTTGTTATCCCTCATCATCTTGAGCTAAAGGTTGGAATCCACAAGTGGTCAATCTCATGTTCTTCCTAAAAGATCATTAGTCTATCCTTAAGTTGACACAATCACCACCAAGCTCACACATAGGAAGGCAGACCTTTCATACTTTGGCAACATATCTTTGGAAGTTAGAATTCCCAACCCAATCGTCACTTAGGTTTGGCATATAGCTTTGCCTCAACCTAGGAAATCATTTGCATAGAAAAGCCTTCCCCCTTTTGCATCCATCAACATTATTTCATCTCATCCCTAGGAACACTCTACATCTTCATGTCACCTGTCACTCGCTTAGCCAAGAAGAAAGAAAAAATGGAGCCCTATCATTTGGATCGAACAACATCACCCCCCTTGAGCACTTAGCCATCCTTCAACCCAGAGAAAGCTATGCCATCACCTACTGACATTGAAGCTTACATGAACCAACCAGGAAATGCAGTATTGGTAAACGCCATTATAGACAAGAACAAAGAGACAATCATGGCTAATTTTTGAAGGGACAATGTAGGAACCTTTGACTTTGGAAGACCCCCTTCATTATCAGATCCATCTCACCCATTGTTTGGGTAGCTGCCACCACCCATCGGCTCTTATGATCCAAATTATCCTCAATATATGCCAAAAGAAGAGCCTCAAGCCAATCCATTTGATCCAACAAACCCAAACATACCATCCTCCACCCAAGTTGAAATCTCCATTTTGCAAGCCAATCCAGCCACTACCACTCCATCCTTGGTTCATAAATCTCCGCTCCAAACTGCCTTTGCCAAAAATACCTCACCATTCACTCCCTTCACTATTGCTTCTGCTACTCCCCAACCCAGCCTTCCAAATCCACCCATGTCCCAAATCAGTGCTAGCATCTTTGGCCAACCTCAGCAATATACAATAGGGATGCCACCCATGGGGCCAAGTAATTAACCTTTCATCACCCCCAGCTTGTTCGCCATAGCCCAAAGCACAATCCCATCATTTCCATTAGGTCTTGGGAGCTCAATACCATCAGCCACAAATCCACAAGCTACTACCTTCACTCCACAAAGCTATCAAATCCCACAAGCTACTGCTAATTTTCTACTAAGCTCCCAAGTGACCCCAGCTATCGCCACCACTCTACCAAGCTTCCAAATCTAGCCACCAAGCTATCAAACCCCATTAGTTCCATTCCCAAGCTTTCAAATCTCACCACCTCCACCACCAACTAATCCATTACCTCCTATTACCAACTACTTTTCAATGCCCCTTCTATGAGATAATCCACCAATCCAGCCAACCACCAATTATTTGCAGGTACCATCCCAAATGGGGGCGCAGCCCACATACCTTGGTCAAACCCCACAAGCCCCTCAATTCTTTCCCCAAGCTTCACAACCATCTTATACCTTACCTCCACAAAGCCATTCATTTATCCCATAGCCAACTTATGTTCCTCAATCCCAACCTCAAATCTCATATCAACAGCAAGCCTTGCAACACATGCAGCAATATGTGCCACCTCCCCCTCAACAACTCGTCATCCACCATGCAGCTGCCCAAACAATGTACAATCCCTATCAAAAAATCCCTCACAGCCATCCATATTCAGTGGCCCCATCTAGTGCATACCTACCTCAAGGCACTCCTACATTGGGGGCACCCTAGCCATCACCTATCAATTCAGAATGGGAGAAAATGAAGACAGCTCTAAAAGCCATCCAAAATGGGAATGATCCGAAGACATTCAAGTTTGAGAATGTGTGTCCTTACCCATTTGACAGAGCCATTACCATGACACCATTTCCCAAACACTTTGAGGTACCCAATTTTGACAAATTCAGAGGAAAAGAAGACCATGTCACACATATCAAAGAATTTTACATGCACTGTCAGGACGTGGCATACAATGATGTCTTTCTCTTGTGCCTTTTTGCCAAAAGCTTGGCTGGACCAGCTCTTGAATGGTTTTACAGAATCCCCTATGGCACAATTAAAAACTTTGCTGAATTATCTAAGGCATTCATAGCCCAATATGCCCATCTTGTTGAAACGGAGCTAGCAATAGTTGACCTTGTCCACACTAAGAAAAAAGGTGGAGAAAGCCTTGTTGAATACCTACAAAGATGGCAAACCCTTACCACCCACATATCCTACACCTTGCTAGAGCACCATGCGGTGAAAATGTTTATTGATAATGCCCATCCTAGCTTGGATCACCACATG
Organism: Cupressus sempervirens; assembly: GCA_028749045.1. Classification (NCBI taxonomy): domain Eukaryota; kingdom Viridiplantae; phylum Streptophyta; class Pinopsida; order Cupressales; family Cupressaceae; genus Cupressus; species Cupressus sempervirens. Next base: position 107,682,544 of record CM053789.1, on the reverse strand, counting down.
ACCATGAACTGTTTGCAGACCTATAAAGATATCAAAGAGAAATGAATGATCCTTGAACAAGGACTCATTAAAGATGGTGTGGTCAAGATTTACAAAGAGGCCAACCAAAATCAATCACATTCCAATGAAAAGTCTAGGTATTGGAACAAAAGAAAGCATGTTGCAATAGATGGGGTTATTGACACCAAACATGTGAATATTGTTGGTCCTTCTCAAAACCAATCTAACCCACCATATCAACCAAACAACCAACAAGATATCAATTACCAACAATAGAATAACTAAAGCTATCAAAACCACAATACAAGATCCAACTTTCAAGGGTCTAACAATCAAGCTAATGCCATCAATGTAGTTGCAGGGAAAAAACCCAGATTCCAAACTGCACCTAGAAACTATACACCCCTCGGTGAGCCATTGGATGTCATTTTTGAGAAATTGGCTAAGGAAAACCTCATCAAATTTCCTCCTACCTAGCAAATTGATCCAAGCCAATCCAAAGCTGCATGGTACAAGGACAATGAGTATTACAAGTTCCATAGGGTAAACGGTCACACCACCCTCAGATGCATGAAACTAAAAGATTATGTGTAGGACCTCATTGATCAAAAAGAAATCACTATTGGTGCCCAAACCTCTCCCAATGCAGGCTTACAGATTTATCAAAATGCTTTTCCTCCACACAACAACCAAAATCCTGGAAAAGCACCTATCCAAAACAACAGCAACAACTGCCAGCCAAACCAACAGCATGGGAAGAACAATGACCACAATTCATCCTATATAGACTATGGTAGCCTTATAGGTTGTATATCCGAGAAAGAGTCTTCTTTCAATGTTATCAATATCCGAGGACCAGACAATGAGTGTGCAGTTACCCCTCAAAGAGTGCAATTTAACATCGCAGGCCCACCAGTTTCATCAACACCATCAGCTCCATCAAAAAGCCAGTACAATATCTTGGAACACCTTGGGAACATGCCTGCCCAAATCTCCATTTTAGACCTTCTCCGTACTAGTCCTATGTACAAAGATATCCTTGGCACTACTCTCATAGAATCCCATGTCCCTTCTAATATCAATGCTACTAATTTTCATAATCTTGTTGGACACCTTTCATCCTCATGTGCCTTATCTTTCAAACCCACTGACATACCCATGGTCGAGCCAAATCACACCCTTCCACTTCGCATAGCCATCATGGTATCCAATTTCATCATGAAAAGAGTAATGATAGATAATGGATCAGCCTTGAATATTTGCACCCTAAAATTCATAAAACAAGCTGGGTATACGGAGGCAGATATGATTAGTGAGGTTATCACCATCAAAGCTTATGACAACTTGGAAAGAACCACAGAAGGAACTATTTTGCTGCCAATCAAGGTTGGGCCGGTCATCCAAGAGATGGTTTTCCATGTTATTAATCTAAACCTACCATTTAACATCCTCCTCGACAGCCCATGTATTCATGCCATGAAATCCATTCCATCCATGTACCATCAGTGCATCAAATTTTTGCATTAGGGCACTGAGGTGACCATCCATGCCGATCCAGAACCCTTTGCTTACTGCAATGCGGTTGAAGCCTCATATACAAATCATTGCCCTGGAATTGATATCGGCATAGCCATTTCCAGCTCATCCTACACTTGTAATGACCCAGAAACCATCCTCGCCTCCACCCTATCTACCGTGAAGATCAATAACAAAGGCTATGGAGAGTATAGTCTATCAGATGCATTTGTTGTTGGAGCAATCCCACTTGATCCACATACCCATGGACGGTCGACATATCACAAAGCTAAGGAGATTCCACCTCCTTGATACAAATAGTTTGGCCCAACAACCTTTGTATCCTCAAAAACCCCTCTTCATGAGGAGCTCACTCCAGATATCAACAATTGGTTACATTAGGATGCACCTCCGAGAAATCAAGCATGCCTTGACCACTTCAGCCAGAAGTATCCCCAAGAACATAAGCTCATCACTGAAAAATGGAACTATCAAGGAGGTGGACTAGGACCAGAAGAAAGGGGCATCCAATTTCCCATCGAAGCACATAAGTGGGAAAGGATGTCAGGTGTTGGCTTTGGCATACCCAAAACTGGGGGCACCAATGAGAACGGTCATGCTTTTTCGAACATCCACCGTGACCTTGTCAAAATCGAAGACATTCCTGAGGAAGTTGAAAATAGAGCCTACGACGATATCCCATACCAAATCTTCCTAGGAGACTCTATTCTCTGAGAAATATCCATCCATCTCATTGACCTACCACTCGCTCATCCACAACTCATAGATTGGGACCAACCAAACATCATACACATTGATGAGTTCACATAAGAGGAAGTTCTTCTAAGATTCATGGGAGTTGAAACACCTCACAAGCAGACAAAGCTAGATTCTGCCTATATCTATAAGCTAGATCCCACGGGGTATTTTGGATAAAATCCCCAACCTAGTTCCGATACACCCAAAACTGGAACTAAGGTGAATCCGAGACTAGCTAAGGCAGTGAAGAGAACCCCTTAGCAAGAAAATCTAGAGCCACAAGTAGAACATGAGGATTTATTATTGCCTCCTCAAGGTAATCGACTAGAGGTGTCATCTATTCTAATAGAGGATACTAGAGAAGTCAACATCAGTTCTTCACAGATCCCCAGACTTGTTCACATTGTTGCATCCCTATCACAAGACCAAGTTGATCTCCTCTTTGAGGTCTTACAAGAGAACATTGGCCAATTTGCATGGTCATATCAAGATATGCCAAGACTTGATCCAAAGCTTGTAGTTCATCATCTTGTAGTCGATCCAAAGATCAAGCCCATCAGACAAAAGCTTAGAAAAATGCACCACAAGGTGGCATTACTGGTCAAAGCTAAATTAGAAAGAATGTTAGCTACTAAGGTTATCCGACCTATCGACTACTCAAAGTGGATCTCCAACATGGTCCCTGTCATTAAGCCTTCCAACAACGTCAGAATCTACACTGATTTTAGAGATCTAAACAAAGCTTGTCCAAAAGATGATTTTCCCTTACCCAACATAGATATGATTGTAGATCTTACAACTGGACATGAAATTTTGTCCCTTATGGATGGATTTTTCGGGTATAATCAGATCAAGATTGTAGAAGAGGATCAGCATAAGATAGCATTCATTACCCCTTGGGGAACCTTTTTCTACACCATGATGCCTTTTGGCCTAAAGAATGCAGGGGCTACCTATCAAAGAGCTATGACTGTCGTTTTCCATGATCTTATCCATAGCATTTTGGAGGATTATGTGGACGATATCCTAGTCAAATCTCACACCTTCATGGATCATCTCACTGAACTGGAGAAAGTCTTTGATAGGTTAGCCCAATATCATCTCATGCTAAATCCCAAGAAGTGTGTCTTTGGGGTCACATCTGGCAAGCTTCTAGGCTTCATAGTTTCTAAATGAGGTATAGAGATCAACCCCAAGAAGGTCAAGGCTATCTTAGACATGCCTCCTCCCCAAACACTGCGACAGCTTCTCTCTCTTCAGGGAAAGCTTCAATCCTTCCGGCGCTTCATCTCCCAGCTTGCAGATAAGTGTACACCATTTTCACAGTTACTAAAGAAGGATGAGAACTTCAAGTGGGATCCTTTATGTCAGTGCAGCTTTGATCAGCTCAAGCAGTATCTCACCAATCCCCCTATCTTGGTCCCACCAGTTCCTGGTCATCCCTATATCTTATACATATCAGCAACACCTACTGCTCTAGGGGCACTTCTAGCACAACATGATAATTATAGTAGGGAAAGAGCCATCTACTATATCAGCAGAACCCTAGTTGGTTATGAACTCAATGACACTTCTATGGAAAAAGCTTGTTTGGTAGTTGTTTTCTCAACTCAAAAGCTTCACCACTACATGCTAAGTCATACCATCCAAATAGTATCCAAAATTGATCCTCTCAAGTATATGCTCTCTAGAACAGCACTCACAGGTCGACTAGCAAAATGGGTTATGCTACTAAGTGAGTTTGACATCCAGTATGTGGACAGAAAGGCAATCAAAGGGCAAGCTAGAGCAGATCCCCTAGCTGATGCACCTCTAATAGATGCATATACTTTGATCACAGAATTTCCAGATGAGCATATCTGTCTAATTGAAGAACAACCCCCATGGAAACTCTATTTTGATGGCTCATACACATCTCATGGATCAAGGGAAAGAATATTGCTGGTCACACCTCAAGGAGATTATATTCCAAAAGCCTTCAAGCTACAATTCCCTAGTACCAACAATATAGCATAATATGAAGCTCTTATAGCAGGATTAAAGATAGCTGTAGAATGGAATATCACTGAGTTACAAATCATTGGTGATTCTCAGCTCATCATCAAGCAAACCCTAAATGAATATCAAACCAAAGATGAAAAGTTATTACCCTACAAAGAGCTAGTTGATCAACTAACCCAAGATTTTACAAAGCTTTAGTTTACACAAGTACCTCGAATGCAAAACAAAGCAGCAGATGCTATGGCTACTATCGGCTCACTCTATGAAATTCCCCAAGTAGCTACATAGAATGAGTTTTTAGTCGAGTAGATCCTCACACCTGCCTATGCAAATAAGGATTCAAACCGTGTTTGTATCTTGGTTGGTCCCCAATCTCCTTGGTACCATGAAATTCATGCTTACCTTAACGATGGTATCATATCCCCTCACCTCACATGTACCCAATGCCAGAACCTCATCCGAAAATAATCCCGCTATGTTATCATAGCTAATACCTTATATCCTCAAGGTTATCACGATACTCTCTCTCTCGATGTTTAGATGAAAACGAGGCCGCAATGGCATTAAAAGAAGTACACTCTAGACTTTGTAGTGCCCACACAAGTGGTATTGTCCTAGCACGACAAATCCTTATAGCAGGTTACTATTGGCCTACCATTGAAGAAGACTCCTATGACTTTGTCAGAAAGTGTCTCCCATGTCAGCAGCACGCAAATCTTGTGCACACTCTAGCACAAGATCTACAGCCTATTGCACCACCTTGGCCTTTCACTTGTTGGGGCTTTGATCTAGTTGGAACTATCACACCTCTCTCATCTGATGGGCATAAATGGATAATAATAGCTATAGACTATTTCACTAAGTGGGTAGAAGCAGTCCCCCTAGTCTCAGCTACAGGAGTTCAGGTCTCCAAGTTCATCTTGTACCACATTGTTTGCCACTTCGGCATCCCATCCACCATCTTCACTGACCATAGAGATAACTTTGAAAATCTCAAAATGGAAGAATTATGCACTTCCCTCCGCATCCATCACTGCTTTTCTAACCCATATTTCCCACAAGGTAATGGCCAAGCAGAGGAAACTAACAAAACCCTCCTCAAAATCCTAAAGAAAGTTGTCAATGATTTCGACCGCGATTGGCACCTACAAATAAATCCAGCTCTATGGGCCTATCGAACCTCCTTCTGTAAATCCACAGGAACAACTCCATACTCCTTAGTCTATGGTTCCAAAGTGGTATTACCTATAGAAGTTGAACATCCCTCACTACGCATATCTTTACGAGGGCAAATCTCAAATGAAGAACACAGAGTAGCTCGACTCACCTAGCTAGATCTCTTAGACAAGAAGTGACAACAAGCTTATGACCATCTCACAGTCTATCAAGCTCGTCTCAAAAGGAATTTCAACAAGAAGGTGCTCCCATGACACTTTCAGCCAGGCGACATAGTCCTCAAAGAAAACATGAAAGTCCAAGCAGATCGAGAAAAGAAAGGCAAGTTTGAACCTACATGGCTTGGTCCTTATGTTGTCACTGCATCTTTTGGTTCTAGAGCTTATCAGCTATCTACACCAGAAGGGGAACTCTTGAATGATCCTACTAACATTATTCATCTCAAGAAGTTCTATGCTTGAAGATGCTTGGTATACCCAGCTTTTGAAAAATACAAAAAAAATAGTAAAGAGAAATAAGCATCCAATGGTGAAAACTTGGCAATTCAAGCACCTTGGATAGGTACTTTGGTTAAAACCTAGTAATTTAGGTACCTTATGTACTAAGACTAATCCATTATCTATCACTATCCTATCCCTCATCCATCCATTCACCGTCCCATAACACACCTGCTTGTTCCCCTGGTGTTCCAACCAAATATCCAAAATTTGATGAAGCTTGTAAATACCTCCTATACAGCTTGTAAAATCTTGTACCTCAGCTTGTAAAATCTTGTACCAAAGCTTATATTATACCTTGTAAATCTTGTAGCATACCTTGTATATCCGAATCTTGTCCAAAGCTTGTACCATATTCCAGCTTGTAAATAATCTTGTATCCTAGCTTGTATCCTATCACATGCACACAAAGAACCCCCTTTTCACAAACCATCTACCTATCCACCTATCAACTATTATAGACATCCCATCCTTCACAAACATTTCCATCTCACAAAAACCAAAACTTGAACAAACTTGTACATTTGTAACATATCTTGGCCCGTCAGCTTGTACATCCTCTTTAGCTTAGTACCATTGTATCTATCCAACTTCCATGTCAGTTCACCCTTGATCATCATCTTGCACACATCGCACATCTTGGTTAGCTATTCCAATGCACCCTTTAGCTAGATTTCTTATCACCAAAGTATTATCCTTCTTAGTTCAGCTTGCCAGACGCATCACTCATCCAAATGCACCAGCTTAGGTGCTCTCTGATAGATCCTTGTAGGATATAGCTTTCCTCATGTCTGATATTGGTCCATTAGTACCTTGTCCTACCCATCTCATTGGTAAATGGCTCTCTTTTGGATTTTTTCTTTCTTTTGATTTGGGATCTTCCCTTTTGGGTCTTGAAAACATCTTTTCCAAGCAATTTTTTTGTTCCCTCCTCAAGGTTGCCACGATCTTCCATATCATGGTATACTGCGAATGGGGCAATCAGAGTGTAAGGTCTTGATCATGTCTTTTTCTTGTTTTCTTTTTCTACTTGTGGGTTACCTAGTGTCATTTCCATGCTGCTTCCTCTAGGATTCATGTGTGATACTGGGGCAATCCTTGCGTGTTTGTTTCGAGTCAGTTCGTCAGTCCTTTGGACGGTTGGTGAAAAGGCCTTGATGTTCTTGGTAACCTTGGCAATTAACCAACAGTCCTATAGCAAATTTAGTGCTCAACTACATGGTGGTACTTCTCTTTGAAGTATCCCCCTGCTCAAAAAGCTTCAATGGATTCCCTTCATCTCCATTATCCCCCATCCATCTCTAACATCTGTCACTCCTCCCCCAACTTATGCATCAGTATCTCTGCTTAGCTTTAGGGATCCACAATCCTAGTCTTAGGGATCCACCAATCAAATCAATCCACCAAGCCTCATCTTTTGAGATCCACAATCCTAGTCCTAGGGTTCTCTAAAACCCATCTTTTGCCAATCTAACTCTTTGAAATCCTGTTGCATCAGCTTTATCATCCCATCATCCATCTCCCTATCCTAGATTTCTTTTATAGTGCTCTGCTCCTCCATCCCCTCCCCCAATTTTGGAAAGTCTTAAGCTTGCTTTACTCTTGTGCCTCTAATTCTCCTTTATCATTCTCCCATAGTGAGAGTTTGAGCTAATTCAGCCCCTTCTCTTTGCTAACCTGTGTCTCAGCTCATCTCAATTTCTTGTACTTTTCAAGAAGTCATCGAGCCTCATTTGTCTCCCCGCTGCCTTCTTGAGGGAGCATCATCTAAGTCTAGTCTCTCCTCTTCTTATTTGAGACTGGAGCAACCTTGTTGCTAAAACATCTTCCTCATGTCATCTTCACTCGAACTTCTTTGAAATAGTGTTGTCTCAACACTATGTCAAAGAGGGGCAAAATGTAGACACCTAAATTTGATTACACCGCTTTGGTAATCCTATTTAGTTATCTCTAAAGGCATCATTAATTAAATTCTTATTTAGTTAATCCTTTTCCATCCCTAGTTGATTAATTTAATTAATCATCTATAGTCCTAATTGATAAATCAAATAACCTATCATTTATCAATTAAATCCTATTCTTCTATGTAATTCCAAAAATCCCCATTTATTAAATAAATCTATTTGATAAATAAAATTCTCAAATCTAAAAACCCCTAACTTATCCCTAATCCTCCATTTAGCCTAATCCACCCCATCCACCCATACTAACCAAGCTTAGCCACTAAATCACCCACCCTCATTAATGTCATCTACTTGCACATCTCTAACATCCCTAATCTAATCCTAAACCCAAGCCTAATCCACCCCCTAATGTTGTCACATTCCCTAGACAAGTTTAAGACTTTCCTAAACCAAATCAAAGTCTCCCCTCAGAAAACCTAACCACCAAGTCATGAGTGCTCTTACAAACCATAAAAGACTCTTACAAGCCCAATCATGACTCTTACATCCATCTTCCACACTCTTCCCTCTTCCACACTCATTCCTCTTACATCTCTCTTACATACTCAACCCCACTCATCATGCCTTTAACCAACCCTTTACCCTACCCTCTCACACTCATCCTCCTTGTGACAAGTGTCACCTTCCCATTGGTGCTAAACAAGCACAATCCATGTGCTTTCCTTTGAGTGCATCCTAGCCCTCCTTAAGCCTTCATCGCTCCTTTCATCTTATCCCTCCATCCCTCAAGCCCTTACCTATAAATTGAATCCCCTCCCAAGCCATTTCAATAACAATCCTTGAGCTAAAGTTATCATGCCTTTTTGATAGACAAAATCCATACTCATACCCTTATAATGCCAAATTGAGAGCTCACAAAGCTACCAATTTTCTATTACCCATCTCCACCATTGAAGCAACTTTGAGCATCTTGAGCATACATCCACATCAAAGGACGCATCTAAAAAATCAAGAAAGCAATAAATTGCTTCATCTTTTGAGGTTTGCATCTCTTGTTTTTTTTCTTTGTCTAAGCATATATGTGAACATAGTTTTTGGTTTGTGAATGCTTTCCTTAATGTTAATGTTCCTTGCACACGAAGATCTAGTTCTACACTAACAAGGTCCAAACTTATTCATCTTCAGCTTACTATATGTTCCAATAGGAAATATTCCTTCTTAACCATCACCTCATCAAAATCTTGAAAAACATGATGTCTTCTAGACTTATCAGCATTCTCTTTATAATTTTGATTATTTTTTTCTAACCTCAACTTTATTTCCTTATGGAAAGACTCCATAAGATCAAAAAATTCTTCCTCTATAGTACTTTTCTTTTCTTCACTAGCAACATCCCTCAAATTTGATACTCCTCTAGGTTGTATTCTTTTAACAATCTCCAAAGGTTTTTTCTCTATACCCCTATTCACAAAATTATTGTATACAAACTCAACTTGTGTCAATACCATCTCCCAATTACTCAGCTTATCTCCAAATAGACATCTTAGCACATTACCCAAGCTTCTATTCACAACCTCTATCTATCCATCTATCTATAAATGGAATGTAGAAATAAACCTTAATTTATTACCTATCTTCTTTCAAAAAGTCTTCCAATAATAATCAACAAACTTATTATCTATGTTTATAATAACACTTCTTGGTAATCCATGCAATCTCACAATCTCTTTAAAGAAAGGTTCAGCAACATACATAGCATCTGATGTGTTTTTATATGGTATGAAATGTGCCATTTTAGAAAATCCATCCACAAAAACAAATATAGAATCATACCTCTTCACTGTTTTAGGAAATTCTAGAACAAAATCCATAATAATTTCACTTCAAGGTTTCTTAGGAACAAAACTAGGTGTATACAAATTAGTATTCTAAATTACTCCTTTTGCAACTTGACAAACTTCACAACTCTTCAAAAATTTCTAAACATCCTTGTACATTTGTGGCTAATAATACTTTTCCTTCAACAAACTCAATGTCTTATCAATTCCAAGATGTCCAAACAATACACCATTATGATTTTCTTTAATCAAATTAACTCTCATAGAACTTCTATAGATATACAACTAAATTCCTTTAAACAAAATACCTTCTTGAATGAAATATTCATCATACTTACATATGTGTTTTGAGATCTGATCATCGCTAAAAGAGATTATTGCAAGAGGAAAATTTTTGAAGTAGAAAATGTGTTTCAATCATTATTCTATCATTGATGTCAAATGTGATATTTGTTGGAAAGAAAATTTCTTATATTCTATTACTATAACTTAGTTGATTGATAAAGAGGATTTAATCAATAAGATGTAACAATAGCACCTAGAGGAAAGGTTGAGTTATGGATATGTAATGAAGTAGAAGGATCAGTTAAGAAAATGGTAAAATGATGTATTGGCAATCTAATTGAGGTTACAAAGGTTGGTTACACTTAGAAACTTTAGAAGATCAAGTTACACTAAGACTTTCTGCAAAGCTTGACTGATTTGACAATAGGTGCCAAGAAAAGTTGGCGCAAGCCAAGCAGAAAATCAATTGGTGCTGAGTGTTTGCCAAGTAAAATAGTTGATGCCAAGCAACATAGTATGTATCAAAGATCAAAAAAAATGTAGTTAATGTCGAGTGAACTCAGAGTTGATGCCAAGAAATGTAGTGTGTGTTGAGCATCAAAAGATTAATAATGTTGAGCTGCTACATTATTAAAAAAGTCAAAGATTCACCAAATCTAAGTTGACAAGTTTGTTTTCTTGAAGTCTATGAACTAGGTGGAAGATAAGGATGATGAGCTAGTGGTACTAAATTTGAGGTAAACAATTTCAAGGTGAATTCAAATGGATTCTAAGAGAGGTTTATAGAAGAGACAAGATATGGGGTAGATACATTGTATCCAACCTAATCTATCCAAACCCTAAAATAGATGATGGAGAATAAAGTGGAAAAATTATTCTAATTTCCTATTTAAGAAATGTCTAGTCATGAAGAAAATAAGGAAGGGGGAAGACATTTATAAGGTTAGAAAAGATTGAGGAATAACAGAGATAGAGAGTAAAGGACTCTTCTTCATCAAGTGACCAAATAGGAGACTACATTGGAGTACTAAGAAAGAAGGCTTAAGGAGATATATGCTTGAAGGGTGAACAAGCTATTAGAACTCAAAAGAATTAAAGCCAAGCAAGATTGAGGACTGAATAGTGATATGAAATCTACAAGAGAAAGTAGTAAGTTGTATCGGATCAAAAGCTATACTATTACTCTCTAACAATCATATCAGCTTAGAGTAAAATCCTTTGGACTAAGATTGACTTAACAATCATTAGAAAATCCTTTAACAAGGTGGCATTCCAAGTGAATGACCTAAAATCCTATAACAAGGCTCAGTTTTAATAGGATGATCGAAATACCTTAACTGGGTCATGTTTAATAGTGTGTGTTGTAACCTTTAATAGAGTTGGCTTTTCACAGGGCATCACTTCATAAGAGTTAAAATGGAGTAGCATGTCACTAGTGGTTTTTCCCAAATTTGGTTTCCATGTTAAATCACTATGTCAAATGTGTGGATGAATCTTTACGTTTCATGTTTTTATTGCTACATGTTGATTATCAATAACCTACAAGTTTTGGAGATAAGCTTGGATGCATACACAAATATGAATGTTTAATGGGTTCACTAAGCTAAGTGAAAAAAATTTAGTCGTACATATAGACCTTGAATAACCTATTAATTCCCCCTCTCATTTATACTAAATAATTCTAACAATTGGTATCAGAGCCATCTACTAAAAAGACTAGTTTGAAGGTACTAGAAGTGCAAAGATCAAGATGTCCAAAAGAGAAGTGCCCAAGCTTAATAGAACAAACTTCCCTACATGACAAAGTATAATGAGACTACATCTTGGAGGAATAGGATATCATGCACAATTTTCCATCTCAGTAGAACATGTTGATCCTACTAAAGTTCCTACTATTGAAGATATGAAGAAGAAGAAAGAATACAATCAGCCGATGTTGGAGATTGCCTCTACCCTAAGCTATGAAGAACTCAATGTCATCAAGAGAAGTGTCACTACAAAGAAGATGTGGGATACCCTACACACCATCTATGGAGGAGACAAAAATGTTCAAAGAGAAAAGTTAGAGAGCCTCAGATGTAAATTTGATGACATGAGAATTGAAGAAGGTGGGGACATTGCTCAATATGTTGCTATAATAAAAGTAGTTAGTGCAATGAGAGGAGCTACTAGTCAAGTAGAAGATGACATTGTTTAAAGAAAAGTCTTAAGAACACTATGACCTATTTATGCTATTAGAGTACCTACAATCCAATAATTGAGATGTATTCTAGGAAACAATCTAAGTCTTGAAGGTCCAGTAGGTAGACTCACTACTTTTGAGCTATCTAATTCTGACAACTACAATCCAAAGAGTCTTGAATCTACTTTCAAGGCTAAGTTTCTATTGAAAGATTCTAATGAGAAGAAGGAAAAGGAGAAAAGAAAGATAAAAAAATTTTCTAGTGATAGTGATACACATGAAGAAGATGTTGATCTATTAGAAGCACTACTAGCAAGAAGATTCGACAGAGGAAAAGGCAAGTTCAAAGGTATGTTACCCATCATTTTCTTTAATTGCAATGAAATTGGTTATATTGTTACTAGATGTCTAGAGAAGAAAAACTACAAAGGAAATGACAAATACAAAGGTAGAAGAAATGAAGACAAAAAGGATTATAAAGATAATGGAAAGAAGTGCTACATTGCTAAAGAGGACAATTCTGATGAACATGATGATGATGTAGTTTATGTTGCAATGAAGGACAAGTTTGATAAAGATGAGGTAACTACACTTGTGACTTGTGTAAACAAAATTGATAGATGGATCATGGATAGTAGATGCTCACATCACATGATGATAGATAAAAGTAAGTTTGTTACCTTAACCCATTATGATGGAAATAGTGTTAGATTTGGTAATGATGCTTCATGTTTGAGAAAAGGAAAAGGTTCCATTAAACTCACATAAAAGATCACATGTGATAATGCTTACTATGTTGAAGGACTCAATTATAATCTGTTGTGTGTGTCACAACTAAGCAATGTGGGATGCAAATTTGAATTTGGAAACAAGATAGCCAAGATATATGACATATATAGGAAATTGATAGGAAAGAGAGACCAAACTAGAAGCAAACTATTTTATCTTGATATAGAAGATGCTACTTGTCTTACTATGAAAATTGATGATGTGTGGCTATGGCATAAAAGGTTATGTCATGTTAACTTTGATAACTTGATTAGTATTAGTAACATGAAGAAAGTTAGAGGATCTTCGAAGCTAAAAAAGCCTAATGATCTGATATGCAAAAAATGTCAGCTAGGTAAAATTACTAAGTCAAGTTTCAAGAGAAAAACTTATACCTCTAAAGAGATACTAGATATTGTTCATATTGACTTATGTTGATCAATAGAAGTACAAAGCTACAAAGGAGACAAGTACATAATGTTATTTGTAGATTACTATTCAAGGATGATGACATTCATGTTTCTAAAGAAAAAGTTTGATGCCATTCAAATGTTTAAATGATTTTTGGCAAGAGTGGAAAAAGAAATAGTTAAAAGACTAAAATGTTTGAGATCAGACAGAGCAAGAGAGTTCACATCAAATGAATTTGAAATGTTCTATAATGATAGATGAATCAAAAGATAGACATCTACACCAAAGACCCCTCCACAAAATGGGATTCTTGAGAGAAGAAATAGGTCAATAATGGACTATGCTACGACACTTATGATGGAGAAAAAAGTTGCTCTAAAATATTGGAGAGAAGTTGTAAGCACACCTTTCTATGCCCTAAACTAAGTGCAAATCAAGAAAAGTACCCATTCAACACCTTTTGAATTATGGTATGGATTCTGAAATAATGTAAAATACTTTAAGGTATTTGGGAGCAAATGTTACATACTTAAAGATGCTAGGAATGGTAAGTTTGTTGCAAAAAGTGATAAAGGTATATTCCTTGGCTACTCCACAAGAAGTAAAGCATACAAGTGTTTAAATACTAACACTAGAAACATTGTGGAAAGTGCAAAATGTAAATGTTGATGAAAACACCGAAGTTCATAATGTTGAACCCATAAAAGGCCAAAAGAATAAAAATCATTTGTGTACTTCTATGAAGGAATGCTTGCTAAAGAAGAAGATACAAATCATGTTGGAAACCAACAAAAAGTTTCAGTAGCTACCAATTACAACTAGTGAATACCGAATTGAATTTAGGAACCAAGCTACATTCAAGTGCCAAGTTACAAAATGAAGAAACTACACATTCTGATTCTGAAGTTAGTATACATGATGTTAGTGTAGTTTTTTATTTTTTTTATTTTGCTAGGTTTTTCCTACACTTTTAATAATCTTGCTTAGTTAATAAAGCATGTCTTGTTAAGTGAATGGTTGTGAGGTGTCACCTTCCTACATGTGAGCATCCATTAGCTATCTTGGGAAGATACTTTGCTATCTTTAGTCTGATAGATGGTTGCTCCTCATTGGTTGGTGTTGCCACCTCCTCCCTCTTCCTAGCCTATATAAGCATGCTACCTAGCTTGTATTTACATCTCTTGTTTTTGCATCCTCTTAATGCTATTTTGCTTCCAGCATTTGCATTACTCTCTTGGAGACTAACTCTATGATGCTATTTTGATTTTGTATCATTTGCATTCATAGTTTAGATATTTACTCTTTGCACTAGTTTTCTGGATTATTAATCTTTTCAGATTCTAACATGGTATCAGAGCTATTCTATGTGCAAGAGTAGATTTTAGTTTCCTTGTTTGAGAGATTCGAGGGGGGCAAATAAACTTTATTGTAGTTTTTTGAAAAATGAATTATGCTCTTCTCTTGCATCTTTGGATGATCCTAAGAATCAGAAAAGATTTGACAAAAACAGTTTTTTTCAAGGGTTTCAATCTCAAATCTGACAACCAACTTGCATATTTGGAGTTTTCAATCAGTTTTTCAGGTTCCAGCATGCCATTGATGGACTTAGGAAGCTGATCCAGCACTTGCATGTCATATTTTGGTTGTTGGGGTCATTTTTTGATTTTTGGAGCCATTTTTTACTGTTAAAGGTGTCTGATTTACACTACAGCAACATCTTTTGTATGTTAGCAAGAAAAATGCTTTCTGGGTTTTGTTTGCAACCACGAAAAACCATCTGGGTATCTTTTATATTTTGCATGCAAGCTGTATATTTTTTAGAATCGAGCATGCAAAGATACAGCCATACCCCTCTCCGTTGGCAGCCGCAAATTTGAATGCATTTTTCAAATGTCTCATTCTTGCTCATACGGACTTCGATTTTGATGATTCTTGTTATGAACTTGGCTTTTTTTTTGTGCTCTATCCACTAGTGAAGTTATTTTTTGATTTTCACGCATGAATTCTTCAGAAATTGCAGATTCTCAGTCATGACTGTGCACAGTTCTTGTTTTGGAAACTTCAGAGGATCATAACTTTCTCATACGACCTCATATTGAGGAGATTCTTTTTTTGAAAGTGTATGATTTTTCAAGTAGATCACAATGGTGCTATTTTCTTCTTTGATTATTGTGCCCAAGTTTCACTTTTAGCATATGCTCTTCATGAGGAGGCCATGTTGGTTTTTTCACCGTAACTTGAGCATACAAACATATTTTTTCGATTTGAAAAATGAATCAAAAAGTTGGTTTCAAGACAGAGATGATGGTATAGGTGGTTTTTATTTTTGCTGCAGTCTGGTTGCCTATTTTGGCAGTCAAAGCCATATGTTCTATTTTTCCTTCCGAGAGCCATATCTCGCTCATCCGGACTCTTTTTTTTGGGCTCGCTTTATATCGTTGGAAAGCTGGTTCTATGAGTTATTCAGTTGCAGAGGTCTTTTATCCAGATTTTGCTCCAGGTTCTTTCTCCTTTGAGTTTTGCACTTTCGCACTCTGGCAGATTACTTGGATTCTACAGGTCCTGGAATCTCTTCTTCTGTTCTTTTGGCTCACTCTTCTTTCTGACTTCTAAACATTGTATGATTCTATTCTGTTGCATTCCTTTTTCTGTAAACGCACTGAGATAAAGTGCCTGCTTTTGCATATCTAGGATCTTGTACACCTTGTATTTGTTTGTACTTGCACTCAGTTATAAAGTGCCATGGGGGGTCATGATGTTTTGCCATTTTGTGCTCATCCACCTTTGTCAATTGAATTTTTCTTCCACGACATTAGCCCATGCAGTGTGTCAGTGACACCGCCCTTTATCTTGTGCTTGTACTTCTATTGCACTATTGGTGTTCCTGATTCTTCTTCTTGCAGATGTTTTTGGCATTGCATTTCAGTGTTCCTGTCACCCCTTTTCCTGTTCAACGTTATGGGGGGGTTCACCTATTGGCTCTATTGCTTCCTTGGTTCGGTTGAGTGATCTACGTATTCAGTTTTTGTTCCTATGTACTAGGCGGATGCAGTGGCTAGGCACCTATGCATTTCGGTGAGATGGTTCATCTACTATATAGACACTCATTCATTCCTACCTTTGGAGGTCACCTCTTCGATTGATCAGCTCTTCAGACTTTGTCTTCTCTACCTGGTCATGCACTATTTCAGTGGGGGTTCCAGCAGTTTCTTTTGACAGTGTTTGTAGCTTCATGCTTCGGAGATGCTTCATGCTCTTTTTTGTTCCTCTCTTTGGGACATTTCCTAGATTGGAGGCTTAGTTTCCTTCATCTAGTTCTTTTTCTTGTATTGGGTACCTAATCAGGCCTTGTTGTCAAGACCCATTCTTTTGCTTTCATAGCTTTGCTAGGTTAGCTTCCTCCCAAGCTTCGCTTATGGGGGGGTGTTAGTGTAGTTTTTTATTTTTTCTATTTTGCTAGGTTTTTCCTACACTTTTAATAATCTCACTTAGGTTAATAAAGCATGTCTTATTAGGTGAATGGTTGTGAGGTGTCACCTTCCTACATGTGAGCATCCATTAGCTATCTTGGGAAGATACTTTGCTATCTTTAGTCCGATAGATGGTTGCTCCTCATTGGTTGGTGTTGCCACCTCCTCCCTCTTCCTAGCCTATATAAGCATGCTACCTAGCTTGTATTTACATCTCTTGTTTTTGCATCCTCTTAATGCTATTTTTCTTCCAGCATTTGCATTACTCTCTTGGAGACTAACTCTATGATGCTATTTTGATTTTGTATCATTTGCATTCATAGTTTAGATATTTACTCTTTGCACTAGTTTTCTAGGTTATTAATCTTTTCAGATTCTAACACATGAAAGAGATGCTAATATACCTAATAGAAATATAGATAATGACTCTAAATCTAAAAGAAAAAATGAAGAAAGAAGAGATGAGACAAGACTATCCAAATATGTTAGAAAAAACCATCCTACTAATTGAATCATTGGAAACAAAGATGCTAGACCAATGACAAGAAATAGATTGAGGAGTAAATCATGTTTCCTAAGCAATAAAGAACCCAAGATAGAAAAGATGCACTAGAAGATGATGATGTTGGTCTAAGAATGGTTTTGAAAATTGAGTATCAACACACTTAACTAATTCTCAAGACGATGCTGAGTATAATACAAAAAATAAGCGATATTGTATGCCAAGTCAGAGATTCAATAAGTGCCAAGTGAACTTTAGGTGTCGAGTGATGTTTAGGTGCTAAGCGAAGCTCAAGTGCCAAGTAGAGTATAGATATTGAGTGAAACAAAATTACTATAGGAGCCAAGTGAAATAGAATTTGTATATGTGTTGGGCATTAGAAACTAGTAAGTGTCGAGTAACATAGAATCAACATATGAGTTTGTATCTTCACAAACTTAGATGTAAACCATTTTTAGAACCTACATAGGATGAATCTCAAAGGATCTTGAAGATAATATTGAATCTTTTACATTACCTATGTAATCAGGATTAAGCCAATAAGAAAAATGGAGAAGGCATGCAACCAATAGGAAAAGTGCATGAATTGAGCGAGAAATGAAGAGTAAATATTGATCATAGATTCATATCTAACCCTAAGTCTTTGCAATATTTAAAAGGAGGATGAAACTCCATTATATGAATGGATGTGAGAAGTGTATGGATGAATTATAGCAAAGTGAAGAGGTGTATAATGGCTTAGAGAAAGAAAAATAACATTGTAAAATTTAGTTGATTAGAATAGAGTATCTGAGTTTTAAGAAGAGACATCAGATCAAGCAAGGATTAGAGCATACAGAGAAGAATAAGGATATGGAATCACTAATTGAAGATTGCAAGTCACCAGGTGAAGACATTCTTCTATACTTTGTAACCATTGTATTGTAAGAATGGAAATCCTATGTTGATAGGTTGGCTTAATGCCTATGTAGGTTTAGTAGCCATATTATAGATCCTTAACAAGATTGTAAATCCTTTAGTAGTGTAGCATTCCAAGTGAATGTTTGTAAATCCTTCTACCAGGTCACTTTTAATACGGTGTAAAGTCTTTAATAGGATAGGCCTTTCACAGGGTAGACCACTAGAAGTGGTCAAACTTTGTAATCTTGAACAGTTACATATTGTTGCAGTGATACTTTGTAGGTGTCATCCCCATCCCAATTTTACCTTCTTATTTTGGAGGATTTTTGGGTTACCAAATCTTGTGTTATCTATTTTCATGCATGTATTTACTTTCATTTTTATTATATGGATTAGATGCATACGAATGGTTTCAGCTAAAAGGTTTTGAAAAGGTTAAAGTTAGTTACTTCTGATTCACCCCCCCCCCCCCCCCTCTTAGAAGTAAATCTTCCCACTTCTAAATTCCAAAAATTGGTATCAAAACCAAGTTCTTAGAAGGAGGAACCTTACAGCTTGGAAAAAATATCTAGAAATGGAAGTCTAAAAACTTGGGAAGATCATAGAGAATTAGGCAATTGACATACAACTTGCTCTACACACTTTGGAGGAAGCCTAGGACTAACTGAGAAAATCCTTAAAGAAAAGAAGAGACATTGCCATAGTTGAGAATGATACAAAATACAAGGAGATTGACACCTCAAAATTGTTTACAAATAGAGATTCCAAAGAGTTTGATGTAGCAATAGCAGACCTAATGGAGAAGAATAGAGCTCAAGTAGAAGAAATTAGAACAATCAAGCATGAACAAGAGTCACAAGCCATAACACTTTGTGATGTGATTGAATAGAAGAAAAGAGTCATTGAAGATAAGGCTATGTTAGAAGAAGTCAAGAGGAATCTTGCCAACAGAATAGAAGCAAAGTCAATTGAGCTTGCAAGAATTTCAAGCATGCAGCTAGCACCCTAAGCCAGATGATGAATGCACACCATGAACTGAATGTCAAGGACATTGAGATCTCTACACTAAAGATGCAAAATGAACAACTACAAAATGATATGAAAAAAGAGAAGGAAATTTTAGAGAGCTTCAATAAACCCAATAAAACAATCAAGTACTTTGAGCAACTACTAAAATCACCAAGGGCTAGCAATGATACTTCAGAATTAGGATTCACCAGCACTGAATAGGGAGAGTCATCCAAGACTATAGAAGAAAGGAGTAAAAAAGGTAAGAACACTAAACCTACTTGTCATTGTTGTGGTAAAAAGGGACATACCTCTAATATATGAAGGAGTAAGAATACCCATCAGCATGATAAACTTAAGAATGTGAGTTATTGTCATAAGTGCAAAAACCAAGGACATCAAGCACGCAACTGTAGGACTAGGACTACTAGGACACCAAAATTTTAAGGTCACTACTACAATTGCAAGAAGTGTGGACATCAAGCTTTTGAGGAAAAATCAAAGCCGATGTAGACACCTAATTAGCCAAACAAGAGGAAATAATCATGGACATCACTACAATTGGGACATTAACACCAGGTATAGTTGTCATTACTATCAAGAATATGGAGACATTCTGGAGAATTGCATAATGAAACATTTTAGAGGAAACTATAGTAGATGGTTGAGTCAAACTACATGTCTCAATTGCTTGAAGATTGGTTATATTAGCAAGAATTTCCCAACAAGGTCAAAGGCACCCAACTCAAAGAACAACAAAGGTAAAGAGAAGGTAGATGTTGAACACATCAAGGGAGAATTAAACAAGACATGGAAGAAGAAAGATGGGTGTAGCACATCAAATGAAGGCATCACTTCACCCAATAGGTCAAGTGATCATACTTCATCAAACTAAGCAAAGAAAAGGCATGAGGGACTGGTTTACAAAGTTTTTTCATACATCAATTCCTAAAACAAGCAAGTACTAAAAAGAAGAAATCAACATGATCAAAGATGCAAAGTTAAGTTTTCAAGAGTTTTTCCGAGTTGTCCTCAGATGCCAAGTAAAATCCTAGTACATGCCAAGTTGACTATCAAAGAAGTAGAAGTTGAATGATCAGTTGGAGCTGAGTTGGTAGTAGAAGTCGAGTAAAGAGAAAATTTAGTTGAAGCTAAGTAAAGAATACTCTTGTAGATGTCAAGTGATGAAAAGCCAATGGATGACCAATAATGTAAAATCCTTTAGAAGCTAAGTGGATAGTTGTAACTGCTCTAAGCATTAAATGTAGTAAAAATAGGGTATATCATTGCATTTTTAATCATTTTTCTTCACCATGAACAAAGAGAAAAGATGAAAAAGAGCATAGAATGACTTCACAATAGAGAATTCAACATTTAAGAAAATTTCAACAGCATTTTAGCATGATTCCATTGATCTTGAGGTATTTACATTTGTGCTAAGCTATGCAGTTTCATATTTTCTTTGCGTACAAACCTTAGATTGCATAAATGGCTTCTAGCTCTAGGAAAACTCAGGAGAAGTAACCTTTCAAAGTCTAGCTAGTGTCCAATCAGGTAAAACAACCTTATTTCCATCCAATGCTAGAGGTGGCATATAAAAATTACCCAGCTAGAGCCCTATGTATCATACTTCCTAAGGTTATTATGGTTCAAGATGTAAGGAGATGCTACAATTTCAAGATTGGAGCTATAGGTGACATGGAAATGAGGGAAGCCTATGAGAGACTGTGTGAAAATGTAGTGTTA
This sequence comes from Cupressus sempervirens, assembly GCA_028749045.1. Taxonomy (NCBI): domain Eukaryota; kingdom Viridiplantae; phylum Streptophyta; class Pinopsida; order Cupressales; family Cupressaceae; genus Cupressus; species Cupressus sempervirens. The sequence goes on along the minus strand of CM053789.1, from coordinate 107,661,582 downwards.
AAGGAATAATACTATATTGTTGAGAAGAAGGGTTTGACGTGAGCCCTAGAATTTCCTACACTATTCAAGACTGAATGGATTAGACTAGTGCTCAATAGAATACATGATGGAAGCTTATACTTGGAGGATGCCCCAATAAAAATCACAAAGAGAATTGTTCATAGAGTGATAGGGTACCCAACCCTAGATCAGCCAAAGACACTTAGGAGTGATACCAAGGAAGTAATTGAGAAGAATACTAGTGCTAAGTGGAACAAGAGAGCGATGACAATTAATACCATTCAAGACCCTCTAGTTGATTTTTTTATTAGAGTGATTGCATATAAATTCTACCAATCTAGTAGATTTAACAGTGTATCCTACATTGCAATGGATGTAGGCTATAAATTGACGAAAAAGGATCATACTTATGATCTCATAGAACTACAATAGATTAATGAAAATTTAGCAACAATCAAGAGAACCAAGGGAGCCCAATGCAAATTTTGTGCTATTTTGATTTGTATTTTCTTCTATGTATAGAATGAGTTTCCTTCTTTTGGTAAAGTGGCATGGAAAACAAATAGGTCTATTATAGCTCAACTTAATGAATACATTGAGTAGATGGGAGCTAATTTTGAGACCCTAATGAAGAGTTATTCTAAAGACTTCAAGAAGAAAATGAAGCAAAGGCTAAGAATACAAGTTTCCTTAGTAGAGAAACATGTAAATGATCTATACTTTATTGTAGACATTGAATATATATACATTCAAACTTTCATACCAAGAGTGAGATGGTTAAGACCTCTTGGTTATGAAATTAACATAGATGAAGCATTAGCAACAATGACTACATTACTTGTGGAGGAAATAGACTAGGATGCACCACATTTTGGAACTTATGATGTGGTGAGGTCAAAAGTGGATATGGAGATGAAGACTACCTCCACATTGAAAAGGAAGGATAAACTTGTCAAGAAATTAAAAGAAAAATTTGGGGAAGGCACAACAAAAGTAGAAGAAGAAGAAGGTGAAGAAGCCAAGGATGATGAAGAGGAACAAGGTTAGGGACCACTTGCTTTAACCCAAGGTATGGGGGAGGATGTTGAAGAAGAGGGAGGTGGCAAGAAAGAAGCACCTAAGGCTTAGCCAAAGAAAAGGAAAGCTCAAAAATAGCTAGCTACAGAACCCAAAGGGAAGAAGAAAGCTACAAACCCAAGCCTAGCCAAGCTAACTACAAGGGTAGATACTAGGGCTACAACTCAAGTGACAAAAGAACATGAGAAAAAAAAGGCTACAAAATAAGGAAGCTCTATAGAAAAAAAGAAGAGAAGAAATTATGTTGCACCTACTAAATTAGACAAACAAAAGATAGAGTCTGATGAAGATCAATTCATATTGGTAAGTCATTCTACCACATCTAAATTGGAAAGTGTTTGTAATAATATTAGAGACAATGTAGATTTAACTGGTCTAAAGACCATTCATTTTAATAAGTTGTCAAAGGAACAAAAAAACATAGTATAAGAGTCCATCTACACTATGATGGCTGAGTTCAAGACCACCCCACTTAAATTGGACAAGTCAATACCTAAGGAGCAAAGCTCATTAGTTGAAAATAAATGGCATTACTATCTCAAAATGGAAAAGGAAATAAGAGATTCTACATCGGCTCATGTAATGCTAGACCTTAGTAAAGGTCAAATAACTAAGGCTAACAAAAAGCATGGGAGAAAATTTGCACCCAAATATAGAGCCTTTAGAATTTTCCAAAACCAAATTGAAGATATTGTGCAAAAGTCCACACCAATTTGGAAAATAATTTATGGATTGAAAATTGTGAAAGAAGGATAGGAAGACCCATTTGAGGGGAGAAATGATGAAGAAGAAGAAGAAAATGGGAAAGAAGAGGAAACAGTGGAGAAAACACGGGGTGAAGAGGTAATAGCTAAGGAGCAGTAGCCAAAACAGAGTGTCCAAGACACCCAAATGCCACCACCAAGTCCTCCACATACAACACCTATAGAAACAATAATAGTTAAAGATGTTCCTAACACCTTTGGTTAGAACATCAATCCTTTGATTGCAGAGGATCTCAAGAAGATTCTTCAGCAAACTACACTGCAATCACAACTATGCACTAATATAATTTTAGTGAGTGTGGAAGAATTATAGAAGGCTGTAGAAGAAATCACAAGAGAAAAGGTGAATACACAAGAACCACCTTCACAACCTCCCATAGCTATAGAAAATCAACCTAAAGAGTAATAAGCACATGATACAATTGTTAAGGTTGATTCTATAGTAAAAGTGACAACAACTACCGAGGAGCCAACAAAGGAACAAATAGGACAAGATGTTCCTACAACACAAAGCCAAGGTGCACATCCTCAAGTTATCATCATTGATCAAGGTAGTAGATAAGAGGAGAAGAAAGAGGAGAAAATACCTAAGGAGCAAGAGGTAATACAAACACTGTTGAACTTTCCTACCTCAGGGACTCCTACTAAGAAGTTGAGCACTGATGCAGTACCATTGCAAATTTCAGCACTAGGCTCAAGCTACACCAAGGTTGAAGGGGTACTTCACTATGGAGACCCTACACTTGATGAGGAAATAGTCATACCTAGTTATGACTCCAAAACTATGAACCTAGAATAGATAAATGAAGTGCAAGAGGCACTGGAAAGAAGGAAGAAACAAGAGATACTTAGAAATGAGGATAGACAGAAGCAAGCATTGGTGGAAATTAAAGATATATTTCTTGATGCATTTATCTTCCAAGTACCTAATGAAACCAAGCCCGTCATGGAGAAATTGTCCAACATAGTGGACCAGGTACAAAACAAAGACCTTCATACAAATGTCAAATTATTAGAATGGTCTGAAAAGAAGTTTCAAATGAAAGTCAATGAGAAGATATCTAGTGAGATAGCACTTTGAGAAGTAGAATTGGCTAAAAAGATTGAGAAAGTTAAAATAGTAATTAGGAATGTATTTTCATTGAACTCAAAATTGTGTGACTCGTCATACTTCACACAAAAATCTAGCCAAAGGATATTGTGTTTTGAACAAAATTTCAAGATTTCTAGCATATAGTTACCCAAAGGTCCAACTCAGAGTGAGAAGAATTTTGTAACTACACTTCACACATAGAAAGAGTTAGCTATATGGATAGTAGAAGAGGCCAATATTAAGGAAAAATTAATGCAAATTCAATCCTCTATTAGTCCACACCTAGAAGTACTACATAAGGAATAGGCCTATGCAAAAAATGTTTTGAAGAAAGACCCAAATATTTCTATACTAGAAGGCCTTGTACATCTTGTAGAAAAGATAGCCATCTAGCACAAATCACTAGCAATAGCATTGAACAATTGGGATACTTCTCTAAAGATGATTATTGAGGTAAATAAAACATTTTTGGCTAAATATTAGATTCATCCCTAGGACCCTTTGACATAAGTATCAAACAGGGGAAAATATAAAATTTCAAGGGAGATAATAAGAATGGGGAGATAATACATTCTTTGATGGAGGAAATAAAGGATATCCAAAGTGGGAGATATTCAAATTTTGACAAGGTACAACAAAAAGGATGTAAAACTAAAAGAATATGTGAAAAGTAAAGTAGATATAGAGTACAAACAAAGCAGAAATAGGGTACAAAAAAATAGAGGCAAAGAGTATCAAACACATCAGCATGAGACAAATTTAGCACAGGAGTCTTTGGTTGCAGGAATGGAACTTTTGGTTATAGAATTGGCACATCAACTTAGGGGGAGTTACAAGATTTTGAGGTATACAAACTTTTTGAACAAGTTTTTGAAGTTTTGTACATATATCAAATAGAATATTTATTATTCTCATAAAGACTAGATCCATAATGCTTAGTTAAGTGTTTTTTCCACTCATGTCAAAGGGGGAGATTGTTTTTCTCATAATGGTTTGGACAATTGAGTGTCAACACACTTAACCAATTCTCAAGATGATGTTGAGTATAATATAGAAGCCGAGCTATAGTGTGTGCTGAGTTAGAGATTCAATAGGTGTCAAGTGATCTTCAGGTGCCAAGTAAAGTTCAAGTGTCGAGAAAAGTATAGATTTCAAGTGAAACATAATTTATATAGGAGCCAAGTGAAACAAAATTTCTATATGTGCTGAGCATCAAAAACTACTAATTGTCAAGTAACACAGAATCAATATATGAGTTTGTATCTTCACAAACTTAGATGTAAACCATTTTTGGAACCAACATAGGATGAATCTTAAAGGATCTTGAAGATAAGATCAAATCTTTTACATTACCTATGTAATTAGCATGCATCCAATAAGAAAAATTGAGAAGGCATGCAACCAATAGGAAAAGTGCATGAATTGAGCAGGAAATAAAGAGTAAATATTGATTGTAAATTCATACCTAACCCTAAGTCTTTGAAATCTTTAAAAGGAGGATGAAACCCCATTGTATGCACAAATGTGAGAAATGTACGAGTGAATTATAGAAAAGTGCACAAGGGTATAATGACTTAGAGAAAGTAGAACAACATTGTAAAATTTAGTTGATCAGAATAGACTATCAAAGTTTCAAGAAGAGACATTAGATCAAGCAAGGATCAGAGAAAACATAGCAAAACAAGGATCTAAAATCAACAATTGAAGATTGTAAGTCATTAGGTCAAGACATTCTTCTATACTTTCTAACCATTGTATTGTAAGAATGGAAATCCTATGTTGATAGGTTGCCTTAACAACTATATAGGTTTAGCATCCATATTGTAGATCCCTAGCAGGATTGTAAATCCTTTAGCAGGGTAGCATTCCAAGTGAATGTTCATAAATCCTTTTACTAGGTCACTTTTAATAGGGTGTAAAGTCTTTAACAAGATAGGTCTTTCATAGGGAAAACCATTGGAAGTGGTCAAACTTTTTAACCTTGAATAGTTACATATTGTTGTAATGATACTTTGAGGGTGTTAGTCCCAACCTAGTTTTACCTTCTCATTTTGGAGGGTTTTGGGGTTACCAAATGTTGTGTTATCTATTTTCGTGCATGTCTTTACTTTCATGTTTATTAGATGGATTAGATGCATGTGAATAGTTTCAGCTAAAAAGTTTTGAAAAGGTTAAAGTTAGTTAATTTTGATTTACCCCCCTCTTTGATTCACTCAATCAAAATACATCAAGGAAATATTAAAAACATTCAGACTGAAAGATTCAAAACCAGTGAGTACACCTATGATAACAAGACATAAACTATCAAAGAATGATGATTTTGCTAAAGTAAATCAAACACAATATAGGTCTATGATTGGCAAGTTGTAATATGTTGTATGTAGAAGATTTGATATTGTATTATCTATTGGGATAGTTGCAAGATTTTTTGCAAATCCCAAAGAAAATAATTTAATGGTGATGAAAAGAATAATGAGATACTTGAAAGGAACATAAGAGCTTTCCCTATACTATAAGAAGAATGAAAAGTTTGATTTAAGAGCCTACACTGATGTTGATTAGGGAGGTAATATAGATGATAGAAAGAGCACAAGTGGAGGAGCACTTTTCTTAGGAAAAAGATTAATTACATGGACTAGTAAGAAATAGAGTTGTACCTCATAGTCTACAGCTAAACTGAATATGTTGCTGCTGCTATAAACTGCACAAACATTGTATGGATAAAGGATCTACTCAAAGGAATGAGGGAAGAAATAACATAACATGTGATAATTTATTTTGATAACACTAGTTCCATCAACATATCAAACAATCTAGTAATGCATACCAAGATAGAGCACATTACAATCAAGTATCATTACTTGAGAGAGTTAGTTGAAGATAAAGAGGTGAAGACAGAGTATGTAAATTCAAAGGAACAAATTATTTATATCTTCACAAAACCATAGCCTAAAGATGCACATGAGTATCTAAGAGGTAAGCTAGGGGTGATACCCCTATCAAATGCTTCTTAAGTAACATGAGGACTACCCTACATCAAATAAGTTGATTGTCAAATATCACAAATTGATGTAGAGGATCTTACTTTAGGTGTTGCCTAAAGTAATAAAAATGATGAAACCCCAAAAAAGTCATAAGAAAGGTGATAGAGGGAGAAATAAAGATACTAAAAAATTCTATATCTTCATGTTGAGATGAAAAGATGATAGACCTTTAGCATTGTTGTCAAAGAGGGGGAAATAACAAAAACTGGTCAAAAGAGCTAAGAAGGAAACAAAGCATGAGATAGAGTATGAGGAAGAGAAAGAGCATTCTGATCATCAAGAAAGGGAGACTCCAAAAAATATTAGGGAGAAAGAGAAAAGAGGGAGGAATAATAGAAACTGATATTCACTTAGAAAATAACTTTGTATGATAAAGGAGAAATCTTAATCTACCTAGTAAGAGGGAGCTAGAAGAAGAAGCTCAGAAGGAATCATAAGAAATAATTTTGTAACCCAATGGAAGATGCTGATAGAGGGAGAATTTGATACAATTTTTCTTTTTGGTATTATCTTACTATTTTAACTTAGTTAGTTTGGTTAGACAAAGTGTTTTACCAATCAAGAGACTTAGTTGACCAGTTTGGTTTGCCATCAATACCAACGAAGGAGATTGTTGAGATTTGATCATTGATGAAAGGGATTATTGAAAGAGGGAGATTGTTGAAGCAAAAAATGTGTTTCAATCATTGTTTTGTCATTGATGTCAAACCTAATATTTTCTAGAAGGATAATTTCTTATAAAAGTCAAGTACTATCACTAAGTTGATTGATGAAGAGGATTTAATCAATAAGCTATAAAAATAGCACCTAAAGGAAAGGTTGAGTTATGTACATGTAATGAAGTACAAGGATCAGTTAAGAAAATAGTAAAATAATGTATTGATAATCTACTTGAGGTTACAAAGGTTGGCTACACTTAGAAACTTTAGATGATCAAGTTACACTAAGACTACCTGCAAAGCTTGATGGAGTTGATAGTACAGGTGCTATGCAAAGTTAGTGCAAGCTAAGAAAAAAATTAATTGGTGCCAAGTAAAAGAAAATTCTAGTGTGTGCCATGTAAAATTGTTGATGTTGACCAACACAGTATGTGCCAAGCATTAGTAAAATGTAGTTGATGCCAAGTGAACTTACAGTTGATGTCAAGCAATGTAGTATGTGTCAAGCATCAGAAGATTAATAATGTCGAGTCACTACATTATTAGAAAAGTCAAAGGTTCACCAAATCTGAGCTGAAAAGTTTTTTTTCTTGAAGTCTTTGAACGATTTGTAAGATAAGAATGATGAGATGGTGGTACAGAATTTAAGGTAAACCATTTCTAGGTGAATGCAAATAGATTTTAGGAGAATTTTCTAGAAGACACAAAATAAGGGATAGATACATTATATCCTACCTAATCCATCCAAGCCCTAAAATGGACAATGGAGAAAAAAGTGGAAAAAGTATTATAACTTTCTATTTAGGGAATGTTTGGTCATGAAGCAAATAAAGAAGGGGCAAGATATTGATAAGTTAGAAAAGACCAAGGAAGAGCAAAGATAGAGAGTCAACGACTCCACTTCATCAAATGATCAAATAGGAGATTACATTAGAGAACCAAGCAAGAAGCCTTAAGGAGGTGTATGCTTGAAGGGTGAACAAGCTACTAGAACTAAAAAGAATGAAAACCAAGCAAGATTGAGGACTAAATAGTGATCTAAAATCTACAAGAGAAAGTTGTAAGTTGTATCATATCAAAAGCTCTACTATTACTCTCTAACAATTGTATCAGCTTGGAGTAAAATCCTTTGGACTAAGGTTGACTTAGTAGTCATTAGAAAATCCTTTAGCAGGGTGGCATTTAAAGTGAATGGCCTAAATCCCTCTAACAAGGCCCACTTTTAAAAGGGTGATTGAAATCCCTTATCTAGGTCACATTTAATAGTGTGTGTTGTAACCTTTAATAGGGTTGGCCTTTTATAGGGCATCACTTCTGAAAAGTGAAAATGGAGTAGCATGTTACTGGTGGTTTTTCCCAAATTGGGTTTCTACATTAAATCACTATGTCAAGTGTGTGGATAAATGTTTATGTTTCATGTTTTTTTTCTACATGTTGATATTTTAGTAACCTACAAGTTTTTGAGATAAGCTTGGATGCATACACAGAGATGAATGTTTAATGGGTTCACTAAGCTAAGTGAAAAAGTTTTATTTGTAAATTTGGACCTTGAATAACTCATTCAACCCACCCCCCCTCCCAGTTATTCTAAATAATTCTAACAATGTGATCTATTAGATTTGGTGCTCTGCACTCTCTCCACACCTTAGAAAAATTAGGGTTAGTCTCATACAACTCCTTCATTTCATTAAAACCAAGAACTTCAACCTTCATCTTAGTCAATAAAGAATGTATTATGCTCAATGCATCATCAACTCCATTAGTATCTCCACTCTTATGATTGATAACAAATGTAAAACTATGCAAGTACTCAACCCAGTTCACATGTCTCTAATTCAATTTATGTTGACTTCCCAAGTACTGTAAAGCATTATGATTAGTATACAACACAAAGTCTTGAAGAATCAAATAATGTCTCCACTTCTTCAAGGCTTGAACAATAGCATAAAAGTCTTGATTATACACAAAATAATTCCTTGTAGCATCATTCAACTTCTCACAAAAGAAAGAAATAGGCTTACCTTCTTGACTCAATAAAAATCCTATTGCACTACAAGAAGCATCACATTCAACTTAAAATACCTTATTTAAATTAGGTAAATCCAATACAGGAAACTCAACAACCTTTTTTTTTCAAATTCTCAAAACTATTATCAACTCCATGTGTCCACTTGAATTCCCATTTATCTCCTCTTATTGTCTCAGTCGCAGCATTACAAAAAAAAATGAAATTCCTTATAAACTTCCTATACAAGGGAGCAAAACTATGAAATGATCTTACCTCACCCACATTCTTAGGTGTAGACCGCTCAAAAATTTCTTTAACCATCTTAGGATCCATCTTCAAACCATCAGCGAAAATCATAAGTCTTGAATATACAATCTCTTCTTGCATAAAAGAATATTTTTCAAGTTAATCATCAACTTCTCTTCGTTCAATATCTACAATACTTGTCTAGCATGCTTAAGTTGCTCTTCCTTAGTCTTACTAAATATCTATATATCATCCAACTAAAAAATCATAAATTTACCCAAGAATCATTTTAGAATTTCATTCATTAACCTCATGAAAGTACTAGGTGTATTAGTCAAACCAAATGGCATTACCAACCATTCAAACAACCATCTTTTGTTATAATAGAACTCTTCCATTCATCACCTTCTTTGATTCTAATCTAATGATAGCCACTCTTTAAATTTATCTTGGTAAAATACTTTGCTCCAAATAAATGATCCATTATGTCATCCATCCTTGGCATACGAAACCTATATTTTATTATGATCTTATTGGTAGCTTTGGAATTAGTACACATTCTCCATTCCCCATTCTCGATTTTCCATTTTTCTTAGGTGCCAATACAATAGGCATAGCATATGGATTCAAACTTTCTCTAATAAAACCTTCCTACAATAACTCATGCACTTGTCTATTAAGTTCTTCATTCTGTGTAGGTTTTAATATATATGGTGCTTTATTTGACAAACTAGCTCCAAGAATTAGATCCATATAATGACTTATACTCCTTACTAGTGGTAAACCATTAGGAATATCTTTTGCAACAATATCCATGTATTCATTCAGAAAATTTTCAATTTTTGCTGGTACTTGGCTTCTAGTAGTTTCTACTATCACTCAGCCATTACTAGATTTTGTTGTCACTTGACCATTACTACCAAAACTTAGCCCTCTAGGAATTATAGCAAAACAAATTTGGTTCCTTTTCATTTCTTTTTCAAATTGTTTCCCATTTTCCATGCAAATTTTCATAATAGTACAATTAACCTCATCTAGACTTTAAATCAAAGGCAACAATACTTTCTTTTTTCCATTCACCCAAAGAGTATATTGATTCAATCTTTCATCATGTATAGCATATCTATCATATTTCCAAGGTCTACACAATAAAATATGACAACAATCCATAGGCATAATATCTCATAAGACTTCATCAAAGTAATGTCCATTCTTGAACTTCACAATACATTATTGACTTACCAATATCTTATGCTCATCTTTGATCCATGAAACATGGTAGGGTTTAGGATGCTTGAGCCTTCACAACTGCAACTTTGTAACTAGCTCTTCTGATGCCAGATTTGTAAAACTTCCACTATCAATGATTACCTTGTAACATTCTCCAGCCATCTTAAATCTAGTTTTGAAGAGACTTCTCCTAAGGATAGGTTCCTCATCACTTCCCTTATTACATAAGGTTCTTCTTACCATTATATTTTCTCCAGCCTTAGGTCCACTTGGTCAACCCTTAGTGCCTCCTTCAATCACAACGTTTCTATTAACTTGACCACTTTCAAAGGATCTAAATTCAAAGGATCTATGCCCTTCTTTACCACACTCAAAACAATTATTACAAAATCTACCTCTAGAATAAGAACTACCCCTTCTTTGATAAGAACTAGTACCTCCTCAATAAGAATCACCACCTTTTCACTTAGTCTTGCCTTTTTCATCATGCTTCCATTTAGATTTTCCCTTATCTTCCACATAATTGTCATATCTATCACCTTCTCTATAGGATCTACCTCTACCTCTATAGAATCCACCACATCTCCCTCTTTGTCTCTGTTCATGCTTTTTTATCAAGATCTCCTCAAATTTCAAGGCATATTTGGTATGCTTCCTCCACACTTTCCAATTTTACAAAACTTATCTCATCTTGAATTTTAGATCTCAATCCATTTAGTTACTTTTCAATTTTCTCAACATCATCATCTACATGTCCAAACCTAATGTCCAATCTATAGAATTCATTAGTATACTCCTTCACAATCATGTCTCTTCATCTCAAATTATGCATCTTTCTCAACAAGATAACCTTGTAATCCATTGGAAGAAATTTTTTCTTTACCCTATTCACCATTTTCACCCAAGTTTTGATATTTTCCTTTCCTATCCTTTGTCCTTTTCAACCTAGTGACTACAATCTTTACCTTCCTATTATCAGGAGTGTTTTCATACTCAAAAAACTTCTCCATTTCAAAGATCCAATCCAACACACATTGGTATCCAATTTCCCATCATAAGGAACAATTTCTACATTAGGCTTTTAATTTTCTCTAGATAATACTCTCAACAACCTTGCCTCATCTTGATCTTCCTCAGGTTCTAGATTAGGGTTTAGTGTTATTGCTTCATTGTCAACATATGCTCCTCTCCTTTAGGCATTGTCTACAACATCTAATTTGGCTAAAATTTGTCTCAATGTATCCAATGCTACATTATCAACATTTCCTCTACCTCAAACCATCTTTGCAAATTAGGTTCCTACAAGATTGTAACCCTCTACAAATCGAGGCCAAATCCTTTGATTTACTACCCCACAATCCAATTCACTTAGGGTTCTGCACACTCCACAAGGATGAACCTTGAGCTCTAATACCACCTAGTGAAAAGGAAGAAAAGAAATAACTAGGGGCAAGGGCACAGCCAACTATCCCAACACCCTTGCAGAGTTAACACAATAGAAGCAAAAACTAGAGAACAAAACCAAGGAGAGGGAGAACAAAATATTCTATTGATTCATCAAGTAATTAGTATACATGTCCAACTATAACGCCTTCTAGGTTATAGCCAGATACAAATTACAACTTCAAGATCCACAATCCAGCTTCAAATTTGCATTTTGAGTCATGTATACATACCCCCTTCAAAACCCTCTAAGTTTTCTCTCTTTAACCTAAGCCTAAGCACTTTATATATACTTGACAAAATGGCTTACAAAATATTCTAGAATATTCCATAATAGAAAGGCCAAACTCAAAATGGTCAACACTCATCCCTAAAAAATATCCTATAATTAAATCTATAATCGAAATTAAATACATAAGTTTTCTCCCACTAAGAACCAAAACATAGACAACTTGGCTAAAGAAGGAACCGAGCATCAACAAATAACAATTCACTAAACACACATTGGATAACTCAACACACACTTAATAACTTGGCACACACTGGATAACTCGGTAGTAACTAGAACTCAATAGATACTCGCACTCGATAGTAGTTGGAGCTTGGTAGCAACTGGCACTTGGTAGTAACTAGAACTCGATATCAACTGGCACTCAACAGTAACTGGAACTCAACATGAACTGGCAGAATGAACAAAAGTGTAGGATTACAAGGAAACCCAGAATACTCCTATATCAATTTAGCATGTATTATGAGATATGGATTTAATGATAAGAATATTATCGCTTATAAGATTTGGTTGACCATATGATAGGAGAAGTTATATGGAAGTATTATATTGAGGTAGAATAATTTATGGAACTATGTTAAAAATAGAAGGGGTTTAGGCATGTGGTTGAGAAATGTTTAAAGAATACTAAACCAAAAGGTCTGTAAATGAATTATGTAAAGGACTCTATTGTTGTTCAAAAGTAATGTAGGAGCATCTTGGGTGTAAGAGTAATCTTGCACTACCCAAAAATATTTTTATTTTTAGCCCTTCTATTTTAATAAGGACTAGTGGACAAGGTGGTTACTATTTCAGAGAGATTACTATTTTTAGTAACTTTTTCATACGAGATAAAAAATGTTCTCATTTTCTACATGAAGGTTCGTTTTAGAGTTATAAGCCTACCATAAAAATCACATTGCTTTGGCTTAAGTATCAGAGAAGTTGTTGTCGATTTCAGTGGAAAATTTCTAAGGAGAAAAATCTTTAGGCTCATTGTTGGAGGCCTTAGAGTGTCTAGATGAGGTCCAAAAAATTGAAGGAAGGGTGTTTGCACCATTTTGAGCTTGTAAATCAGTAGTTGAAATTTTCAAAAAAGTTTATAACAGCTAATTAGAGAAATAGTGTTGGGCTACCCCAAATTTCTAAAATAATTTTCAAAGATGTATTTGGCCAACTCTATATGTCTTGTTAGGGTTTGTCGACACTAGTTATTAAGTTTGAATGTCTAGAACCTTCTAGAACAACATAAAATTGCCTATTTAAGAAAGGCCCAAACATTTTCTAGGATAACTCTTGGTGTAGTTTGCAACTTAGTCTTGTAAATTATTATAATGAAGGCACCCATGTGCATTAGCATATTGTACTTGTGAATCCTTTAATTCCACATTTGCAGAAAATATAAGAAGTCCATATTTTGTTCTTGCATTTTTTTTTGTTTCTTTGTTTTTGTTATAGATTTATGGTATTAAGGGGAGCACACTTCATCAGAAAGAGAAGGTGATTGATGGCCTAAAGATTGAGATAAGTCTAGAGCTTTAAACTATTATACTAGGCATAACATGGAGGAGGTTGCACCCAAGTTTATTAGTGGAAGTTCTAACTTTTTAGAGCATGACATGTGATATTACTAAGAAAGGTGTGTCACTTGTTGATTATGAGTGGGTTGAAAACTTGTTAGAGAATAATGTTTAAATAGAATCCCTTCTAAATTTAGTAGGAGACAAGGAAGGATGAATGATTGGAGATTCAAAAATAAAATTTGGTTCTCTTGGGATCTAATGTAAAATCAACCTTTCATACCCAAAGGAATAAACCATGGTAGCTCAATACTATTGTAACCCTTATTGATGCCCCAATCTAGGTTTGCAAATAAAAGGATATTTAAGAGCATAGATAAAAGAAGCTAGACAAGGGGATTTATGATAGGTCATCTTCTAGGAAGGTTTCAAGTAAAGATTGGTTGGCCAAATAATAGTACCAAAAACCTACAACAATGTACTCCTTAATCAGGATTGGACAACCTAATTAGTTTCTAAATGAATTATTCAGTCTCATTTAATTATCGAATAGGGACATAAACTTGGAATGGCATTTGCAAAGTATATGCTTTAAACCATCTTATTCTAAGATTAACCTATGGAATTCAAATGCTTGAGCTACATAAAAAATAAACAAGAGCGAGTAAATGAAATTACTCTAACAAAGCATACAATCATAGATATAAACTACTCTAAGAGTCTATGATGCAAGAATCGTCCACCAATTTTGTAATTAATGGTTGTAGGAGCAACAAAGTTCTAGCTTACTTAGAAACAACAAGGGAATGAAATATATTATAATAGAATATTTTACTCACCAACTGGCCCCCCTTGGATGAGTGAACATAAAATATAGTCAAGATAAGAGGTATAAACTTGAATTGTGCATTTTATTCATTCATGGTGAAATATTACACTTGATTGAAAAATAGTATCATGCTTTTCTACTATGAAAATCAAATCATTTTATTATTTCCTAACTGACCTCAAAGTTACAACATTTGTTATTTAAAGGAAAATAAAAATATTTCCTAAATCTAAGATCACTCTATTAATGAGGATCAATTATAGACTCATAAAGTTTGAAAGAGAAACAACATTAACCATGAATAAATCTATAGGAATATAAAAAGTTGTGGAAGCTACAACATTCGTATGCTGGAACAACAGAAAGAAATAATTTATTTTCTTTGCTTGCGAAGGTCTAGCAATCTAGTTTTCTTTTACTACTCCACCACTGAAGTTTTGACTCTTAAATACCCATGGAAAATACCTGAAAAAATAATCAATGCACACATAACCTCCACATACATACATACACACACACACACACACACACACACACACACACAGAGATATATATATATTCATCATCAATATTAGAGAAAAGGTGTAAAGTTCTAATTATCACTCTTGCAAATCTTATGGCTATAGGAGCAAAACTACCCAAAACATAACATAGATGTGGAAACATTTATCATGTAAAAATACTTCATTATACCATTTTTATCCATAAATTTAAGAAAATATAACATGTTTAAACTATCCATACTTCTACTTCATGTCTTCACACACACACACACACACACACACACACACACACACACACACACACACACACACACACACACACACACACACACACACACACACGTATGCACACGCGCACACACGTGCCCATGCGTGCACACACACACACACACACACACACACATGCACACACACACACAAAACAAAAACCACAAGTTTGTATGCTTGAAACCATAAAGTTATGAATTTTTGCAAAACAATTTTATGAAAACAAGATAAAGAGAACTTAGAAAGATGGAATTTTGGAGGCCCATCATTCCCCCCCAACAGAACTATTACTGGTCCCCAACAACCATGAAATTATTGATTCTGGCCCAAAATCTCTAATCACTAATTGTCCTCTCCCTTGGCTCATTCTTAACATAATCATAGTATCCATAATTTGGCCCAAGCCTTCTCCATTGCCAAACTTTTCTAGGCATACCATGATACTCTACATTGTTAGTCATTGCTAGTAATGGGTGTAGGAGAATGGGAGGTTAAAAACTTAATGGAAGCTAGTATTTGCACAGACTCCTTCCCAAATTGATATACCATGGAATTCTGATAGTAGCAAGAATTAAATTTTGAGAAGAGTATGGTTACCTTATCTTCAGGTTATGTCACATCTTTGTCCATATTTGTCTTAAAGCAACAATTGTTGTTTCAACATCACAAGATGAATGTTTCTCCCAATTGACAAAGGCTTGCTCTCTTACTAGGTATACTATATTATCTCCACTAGGGTTTTCCAGAATAGAAATCCAATCCAAAAATATTCTCTATGAATTTTGAACTTCTAGTCTCATGAGTAGAGGATTTTTCATTGCATTGTCCCTATATGGTGTAGTTTGGTGTTCCATTCTTATATTATTCTACATCCAAGACATAAATGCCCTCAATTATACATCGCCTACATAAAGGAGTCAGTTGCACTCTATATCATTAGGCATTTCAAAGTTATGCAGATACAATTCACACAACAAATTCTTCAAAGGGGGTGAGTGCACCAAGATGGTGTACAAAAAGTGGGGTATAAGTGGACACCCTTTTTTTTTAAAATCAAGTAAACCTTAACTTGGATGAGACATTTGGGGCTCATCCACTAAAAAGGACAAGATGTGTAAAATATATAAATTGTAATACTCTAAATCTACTTTCCAAAATATAATATTTTTTACAAAATGGATAAGATTAGGTGGGTCAAAACCTAGGGACACAAAAAATAGTTCCTAATTTTTTTTATAAAACATAACATAGCTATTTTCATGTGTAATAGAAAAGACCAAGTTATATTTAGTATCTTGCATATCCATTTGGTAGGATGATAGTTAAGAGTCATATCTAGAAGTTGTCAATTTATTTTTAATTTTATGATTAGTATTTTTTTAATTATGAATTATTGAACTGACTACATCCTGAAATTTTAGTACCTATTTGTGTGTTGAGCATAACTTGCATCAAAATAATTGAAAATGAAAACTTTTTATTTTAAGTGTATAGAATCAAGTGTAGAAAAATAATATATAATTTATTTTGAATTTGGTTTAGTATATAAAAAAAAAATTTAATGGTAGACATGTGTCTATGAGGAATGTTAAAATATTGCTAAAAGTAATTAAACTTTAGAATGTTCATGTTGTCAAGAAAAAGAAAAATTTATATGGCTAGAAAGCTAAGAAACGTGTGAGATTATGGTGGTGATTTTAGAGATGCCCACTTCATCATTAGAAAAATTGGTGAAGGAAAAGATGAGAATTCATCTTAGAAGATGAAAAAATGTCTAAAGGAAAAAAATGGAGGGAAAGCAATCTCCCAAGCCTTTCTAGGTCATTTTCCTAGGCTATCACCAAGACATAACCCTACAATTTTTTTGGATTCAAAAAACTTGATCATGTTACAAAAATAAAAAATGCATTCAAAATCCGATCGGGTTCTACAAAACTTGATAAGGTTTTGTATTACTACTTCATAAGGTTAGATTAAGGGCGGGAGTGAGGGAGAGAGGGAGAGAGAGAGATCTACCAAGTTATGTATTCTAATAAAGTAGTGTCTATTATATCCTTGTCTCCATCTCATCCTCTCTTTGCATCACTACCTCTCTCTCATTTTTGCTCTTTATCCTATCCCCTTCTCTCTCGCACTCTTTATATGGTATCCCCTAATCTCTCTCTTTTTCCTCTCTCTCTCCTCTCTCTTTCTCCTATCCCCTTCTCTCCCTCCCTCCCTCCCTCCTTCCCTCCCCCATCCCCCTGCTCTCTCTCTCTCTCTCTATCTCTCTCTCTCTCTCTCTCTCTCTCTCTCTCTCTCTCTCTCTCTCTCTCTCTCTCTCTCTCACACACACACACACACACACACACATATCCTCTCTCTCTCTCCTATACCCTAATCTCTCTCCTTCTCTCTCTCACTCTTTATATCATATCTTCTAATTCTTCTATCCATCCCATCCACTCTCTCTCTCTCTCTCTCTCTCTCTCTCTCTCTCTCTCTCTCTCTCTCTCTCTCTCTCTCTCTCTCCCTCTCTCTCTCATCCCCTTCTCACTCTCACTCTTTCTATCATATCCTCATATTCTTCTATCCATCCCATCCTCTCTCTCTCTCTCATTCTCTCTTACTCATATGTCCCCTCTCTCTCTCATTCTTGTTGTCCTATCCCCCCTCTCTTTCTACTATCCCCCCTTCACTCCTTCTATCTTCATTCTCTCCATCTCTCTCACTCTTTCTATCATATCCCCTAATCTCTCTCTCTCTCTCTCTCTCTCTCTCTCTCCTCTCTCTCTCTCTCTCTCTCTCTCTCTCTCTCTCTCTCTCCCCCTCCATCCCTCTCTCTTTCCCCATCCCTCCCTCCCTCCCTCCCTCCCCTGTATCTCTCTCATCCCATCTCTCTCTTTCTCCTATCTCCTAATCTCTCTCTCTCATATTCCCTCTCTCTCTTTCTCTTATCCCCTAAACTCTCTCTCTCTCTCTCTCTCTCTCTCTCTCTCTCTCTCTCTCTCTCTATCTATCTATCTATCTATCTATCTATCTCTATCTATCTATCTATCTATCTATCTCCCCCTCTCTCTCTCCCTCCCCCCTCTCCCTCCCTCCCTTATCTCATAATCTCTCTATCGCTCTCTATCTTCATCCCTCCTATCCCATAATCTCTCTCTCTTCATCCCTCCTATCCCATAATCTCTCTATCTCTCTCATATCCCCCCCCTCTATCTCTTACCCCCATTCACTCTCCATCTCTATTATTCAATCTCCCTCTTCATATCCCCTTCTATCTCTTTATGTACCTTTGTGGAGTAGTAACTAGAACCCAATCAGGTTATACAAAAGCTAATTGTATATATTTGTCCCATGCAATTTGAACTCAATAAACCTCAAATATGGACAATAGTAAAAATATTTTTTTAACAAAACCAAATCAAGTTTTGTAAACTACCATTTCACTTTTCAAAGAACCTGATCAGTTTTGAAAAACCTGGTTGGGTTATTGAAATTTTCATTTTTTCATTTTCTATTTTTTTTGGTGGGGAGTGGGGGGGGTGGGGGAGGTGTCCACTTTTTTGTACATTATCTTGGTGCACCTACCTTGGGTTTCATTCCACCCCAATTTTACCTTCATCTTGAAGTGTTTCTAGGTTACCAAATCATTATGTTATGTGTTGAACTCTTTATGGATGTGATTTATTTCATTTATATTTCAGCATTACATTTTTAATGGTAGATCTATTATATGTGTGATGAATTAAGTATGAATTTATTAAATTGGTTTTGAAGTTAAAAGTTTAATCTCGATTCACTCCCTCGTAGTATCTTGTTTCCCATATACTAATTCTAATAGGTTCTTCAATTTCTTTTCCAACCTCTTCAACATAGGTTCTATAGATAGGATCATTGATAATCTAATCAATAATAATTTCAATATCACTTATAACCTCCTTTTTTAGTGCTCCAATAATCCTTATTACTCTCATCTTATCTCACACATGTGGATTGATTAAATGAATTAATTTTTTGATTTTTGCATCATTATTTACATTGAAACATCTCCTCACTGCTCTCAAATTCTCTTGTTCTTTCTATAATTTTAACCATAATTCACAAATTATTTGTGCAAGAGCATAAGTAATTTAACTTGTGATTCAAGGCTTTCTACCTAAAAATGGTTTAAAACTTTGACAAGTTATCCAAATTATAGACAATTTTCTCCTAATTCACTTCTAAGGGCTTGTTAACTCTTTGCATAATCAAATGGTAATCAAATAATTGGTTCTAACTTTTAAATCCTTTTTAATTAACATCTGCATAATTATGCAAGTATGCACAAGTAAAAAATTTGTTTCTCTTTACCAATAAACTATTTTATGTTCATGCATTCACATGAGAACTCAAAATTGCATGTGTACTAAACCATGGCTTTCTGTAAGCTATTTCATGATATCCTTAATGATGCAAACCATAATTCCATCATGTAGGGGTTAAAATATTTTCTAATGGTAATTCCCCTTTCACTTTCATGAAATAAATTTCTCAAATGGATAAGGGTCTTTCAACAGCTATTACTAACTTCAACTTATTTTTATGTGTCATTTTCCCTGGTTTCCACCCAAATTTGTGTGCTTTTGGGTGTCTTAGCTTTGACCAATGTTTCATTATTCAAAGTTTTCTACATGCTCTTTTGCATTCTCTTTCTTCCTTTCATTACTACTTTCTCTTCTTCTAACATTTCTTTTTTCATTTATTTTATAGTTCATGGTATTCCTCATGTTGTTAGACATTCTCATATTATTCATCCTACAAAATATTGTTGTATGACCAAAATGGTTGCAAATCTAACATGGAATCACATTGTTTCCATATCTAGGTCCTGAGTAGCTTATCTATAATCTACAATCTCTAGCAATAAGTCCAATGTTATTTCACTTATAACATGATACTTCATTCCTTATGTCATTAGTTTCTCCAATAGGTCTCCTAGCTACAGGGTTAGTACCTTTATGCATTCTATTATCATAATTATTATATGAGAGGTTTCGTACATTCAATAACTTTATGAGTCCCATAAGCATAATAATTATAACAATAACTAGAGATAGGGCTAGAATACTTAACTATATAGTCCTTCATGTAACCAATTTTATTGCATGCATAACATTTTTCAACAAATTCTCTTCTCACATTTTTAGGTGGTTCCATTTTTTTAGGTTCATCTTGAGATTGATTAGTCTCAGCCTTATTTTGATCTTCTTATTTATGTTCAGGTTGTTAAGCATAGGATCTTCTTCTTGAGTAAATTCATATTTCTTAGAGGAATCTCCTTTAGAGTAATCAATACCAATATTATCATAAGCAGGTCTTTGTGTCATAATCTACTCATCAATTTTCTTAGTTCTTGAATAAAATTTCTCAAGATGTTTCTTTGATTGTGTAAGCTCTCCTTTCACAATAGTATTGTACTTCTCAAGTTTAGATATCATCTTGGTGAGCTTGGATTTTAGATCTCCATTCTTGGATCTCAAATTTGATTGACTTTTATTCTTATCTTCCATCAAACTAATATTAAGATTGGTGATCTCAAGCTCATGCTTCAAGATTTATTTTCCTTCTTAAGCTTGGAAACTTCATCACTATCCTTAATATGATCATTAGACTCTCTTGTATCTAATAGATTAAATTTTGTCTTTGAACTTCTAAATGTGATCTTTTTCCTTTTCATATGTTTCCTTTAATATATCTCTTTCCTTTGTGATTACATCAAGTTCCTTAAGAGCTTCTCCATGTTCGTATATAACTAGTCCATATATGATGCATGAGCATCCTAGGTGTGAGGGAAATCTTGCATCACCTAAAAATATTATTATTTCCACCCTTTTCTATTTTAATCATGACTAGAAGAAAAAGGGGTTACTATTTCTAGGGACTTATTATTTTTAGTAATTTTGTGATATGAGCTTGGGATGTCCTAATTTTAGAGGTGGATATTCATCTTGGATATATCAACCTATCAATTGAGACTCGGTGCAATATTATACATATTTATGGATTTATTGTGGATTTTTAGTTTGCAATTTTGGTATATAAACTTTAGGTCCACTATTGGAGGCCTTAAAGTGCTTGGACAAGGCCTAAAAACTCGATGGAGGGGTGCTTGAACAAATTTGAGCCAGCAAATCAAGAGTTGGGGTTTTTGAAAAGTGGTTATAATAGCCAAGTAGACCAATGGTTTGAGATTTATGGTCTTCCAAAGATGGGTGAAAAAAAGTCAGAAATAAATGTCAAAAATGTATTTGGCTGACTTTATATGTATTTTTGGGGTCTATCAGCCTTAGGTATTAAGTTTGAGTATGTAGAACCTTCTTGAGCAGCATAAAATTGCCTATTTAATAAATGGTGTAACATTGTCTTGGAAAGTTCTAGGTGATAGTTCATAGGTTTGTCTTGTAGATTATTGTAATGAAGGTGCCCATGTGGGTTAGCATATTGTAATTGTGAATTCTATAATTTTGCATTTTTTGTGATAATAAGAAGCCCATTTTTTTCTTGCAATTATTGTTGTTTCTTTTCTTTTTTTATGTTTTTATGGTATTAAGAGGAGAACCCTTCATCAAGTGGTATTAGAACTAGAGTTGTTGAGTGTGTGGATAGATCACTGACTATGAGACAATTAGCACAAAGGCCATGGTTTAGGCTAAGCATGTAGACAAATCACTTATTGTGAGGTAGTTTGAACTAGGGTTTCTATGGAAGTGTGAAAATGCCGCCATGAAGAGATCATGGTGAAAAATTCAAAGGTGTTACACCTATGGATTTTAGAACCCTCCAAAGGAAAATGCAAGCAATAAAAGAACAAATGCATAGAGGAATGAATCATTCCGTAGGAAGTGATAAAAGCAAGGATGAAAGATTAGAATAAGGAAATGTGGACCCACACGCAATATAGGAAGTTCTTAACCCAAATAAGATGAAGCTTTTTAAGGCCATTCTAGTATTGGAAAAAGACCTAGGGTAAAAGTACAAATCTATGTCACCCTTTTACAAAGGAAAAGGCTAACAAAGGTATAACTATTCATCTTCAATAACATCGAACTAGTAGTATTATTTAGAATTTGAAACTGAAGTAAACTAATGAAATGTGTAGAAATAGATGAATTTTAGGATTATAATTTTTAATAATTATTTGGAATAAGAATTGATATATTTTCCTAATTATTAAATTCAATATTTTAGTTTCTAAAAAATTATAAAAATTAGGGGTCTAGTTTCCACCACAAAATTATATGGAAATAAAATTATTTCCCTTTGATCTTAGATTAGATTATAGAAAAAATGTATAGATAGAACAATCAAAAATAAAAATTTCCTTTTGGCTTATAGTTTATCTTTTATAACGATTCAAATTTCAACTCACCTAAAATTGATAGTTTTTATCTCCCACCACATTCTTCAAAGAAAATCTATTCTAACCAAAAGAAAAATTATACATTCTCGAAGAGGAATGCCTCCTCTAGAACATCATATGAATTTAAAAAATTTAATACGATTTAATATTTTTTTTCCTTCTCAAAATCGACATCGTCTTGAGTGTTAAATAATGTACTTGTATAATTTTGTAATTATAGTATCCTATATCTAATGAAAACACTATAAAATCTATATGAGAATATTCTTGACTTTGAGCTCTATAAAATATTATTTATATGTTATTAAAAAAATATCATTAAAAAACGTAAGAGTTATGGCAATTTTAGTTTTCTAAAAAAAAAAATTTAGTAATTAGATACAAATTTGTATACAACATGCATTTAATACACATTTCCAATTGGAAAAGTATGAGATCATATGAAACTTAGCTAGAGTGAAATTATCTAGATCATATGTTTGAAAAAAATTAACTTTTAGATATAAATACTCAAATTCACTCATTCTGATAACTCAACCTAAAAGGTGACATAGCTTTGTACTTTCACCTCTTAAGTTTGATATTCCCACTTTTTAGAGAAATCTCAACCTAGAGGAATTGATCAATTGGATCGATGAAGTAGAAAAGTACTTTGAATATGAAGATATTAAAGATCTAGATAAGGTCAAGTTTCTGAAGGCCAAACTTCTGGGTCATGCAATAATCTGATGGCAAGAGATCTAGTTGGATTGAAATAAAAAAAGGAAAGGAAAAAATCACCAGATCAGATTGGATGGTAGCTAAAATACAATTTGGATTATGAGCTAGATCTATTTAAGAAAATTTAAGGGTTGAAGCAAGTGGGAAAATCTGTTCAAGAGTATATTGAAGAGTTTTACTGAGTCCTGATTAGAAGCGACCATGCAAAAGCTAATAAGGAGAAAGTGGGCCATTATCTTAATGGGTTAAGGCCAAGAATTCATTGTGAGCTAAATTTGGTTCAAATGAATAGTATTGAGGAGGCATACCAATTTTCCCTAAGAGTTGAGGAAAAATTGAGCAAAAATTTTAACAACAAGAATAGTAGTCAAAACCACAAGGGAAATAATTCCAATTGTTTCCATGATAACAAAAATAGAGATTAGAGAAGAAGAGTCAAATAACAAGGATCTAGAAGAGGAGGATTCTATGGGAAATTTCTTTATTATGGAGAAGAAGGGCATAGATCATTTGAATGTTCCTAGTGCTAAGGAAGGATAGATCAAAGAACAAAAGGCTAGGCCAGAGTTTCACATGTTGACGAAGATGTCAAATCATCACATTTTGAAGATGCTGAAAGAAGAGATGTCTTAGTTAATAAAAGAGTCTTGCTGAGTGGTGAGAATGAACTTGATCAAAGAAGGATCTTGTTTCACACAAGGTGTAGATGGGAATATTAGTGTTGTAATGTGATCATTGATGGTTGAAGTACTAACAATCTAGTGTTAGAAATGATGGTCACAAATTTGAAGCTGAAGAGATAGAAACACCTACATCCATATTGTATTGCTTGGGTGCAAGATGACCACAAGGTCATGGTCAATGAGAAATGCTTAGTGAAGTTCAAGATTGGAAGCTACCAAGATGAGGTACTTTGTGATATCATACATATTCTCATATGTCATATGTTGTTGAGTAGACCGTGGTAGTTTGACATGCATGTTGTACACTATGAGTGAGAAAATACCTACACTCTGACCAAGGATGGATTGAAACATAAGTTGAAGCCATTGAACGAGAACAAAGAATAGATATGTAGTGTTTCCAAAATTCATTTTATTGATGAAAAGGAGTTTTTCCAAGGTATGAAGAGTGAGCATATGTGTTTTTCTATAATTCAAAAAGATGGTAAAGAAGTAGAGGAGCTATGTGTAGAAGTTACAGATATGTTGGGAGAGTTTGCTAATCTACTGTCTTGGATAATGTACTTGATGGATTTCCTCGAATGAGGAAGATCAGTCACAAGATAGATTTGATTCCAAGAGCTAGTTTACCAAACAAGGTAGCACATAGAATGAGACTAGTAGAAAGTGAAGAATTGAATAGAAAAGTTCATGAGATTTTGAAGAAAGGGTTAATTTGAGAGAGTCTGAGTCCATGTGATATACTAGTAGTACTAGTACAAAATAAGAATGGAGGATATGTATAGATTCTTGTGCTATTAACAAGTTCAAAATCAAGTACAGATTTCCATTGCCAAGGATGGATGATATTATGGTTTGTTTGAGTGGGGAGCTAAATTTTCACAAAGATCCATTAGATTCGTAATAGAGAACATGATGAGTGGAAGACTGCTTTCAAGACAAGGGAAGGGTCATACAGGCAGTTATCATGGCTTTTGGGATAACCAATGCACCTAGAACTTTCATGAGGCTCATGAATGAGGTACTAAAGGAGTTTTTGGGTAAGTTTGTCATTATTTACCTAGATGATATTTTGATCTTAGTAAGACATTGGAGGAGCATTTGACGCATATCTAGAAGTTGTTTGATAAGTTGAGGGGAAGAAAAGTTGTTGACAATCCTAAAGAAGTGTGGTTTTGTGAAGAAAGATTTGGTGTACCTATGATTTGTAGTCTCGGTAGAAGGTCTAAAAATGGACCCAAAGAAAGTGAAGGTTATCCTTGAATGGCCTACTCCAAAGAGTTCTATTGAGGTAAGATATTTTCATGGACTAGCTAGTGTTTGTAGAGAGTTCATAAGAGGTTTTAGCAATATTTGTGGACCCTTATCTGAAATAATGAGAGGGGATAAGAAAGAATTTAAGTGGAATGTAAGAGCAGATAAGAGTTTTAATCTGTTGAAACTAGAAAGTTATAGAGTGGCCTATTTTAGCACTTCCATATTTTAACAAGGTATTTCAAGTAGATTGTGATGCTAGTGGTATTGCAATAGGATTTATTTTGAGCCAAGAAGGTAGACCTATTGGTTAGTGAGAAATTAAATAATGCCAAAATAAAATATTATTTTTATGATCAAGAATTTTATGCTATAGGTCAAGCATTAAAGAAGTGGAGATAGTATCTTCTTCCTAAGGAGTTTTTTTTGTATACTGAACATCAAGCTTTGCAATGTTTGAATATTCAAGGAAAATTAAACCAAAGGCATTTGAAGTGGGTTGATTTTTTATAAAGTTATGCATTTTTTTAAAACACAAGAGTGGAAAGTCTAATAGAGCTGTAGATGCTCTTAGTAGAAGATAATTTTTGTTGATAGAAATGTAGATTGAGGTGGTTGGGTTCAAGGAAATCAACAATTTCTATCTAGAGGATCCTGATTTTGGTGAAGCGTGGAAGGCTTGTATAGAACATGTTACTCTTGACATGAAAAAGTGGTTGGATTTCATAATCCAAGATGGTATTCTGTTCAAAGGAACTTAGTTGTGTACTCCAAGAAGTTTGATAAGAGAGAATCTCATCTAGGAGAAGCATTTTGGAGGATTGGCTGGACACTTTGGTAGAGATAAAACCATAGCTTTGGTTGCTAAGAATTATTATTTGCCACAATTGTAGCGAGATGTGAAGAATTTTGTATAGAGTTGCAAAGTGTGTCAGATGATGAAAGGAGTGAAGGAGAATATAGGGATCTATTAGCCATTACCTGTACCAAAGAAGTTGTGAGAGAATATAAGCATGGATTTTGTTCTTAGATTACCAAAGAATCAACAAGGGCATGATTCTATTTTTTGGTGGTTGAAAAGTTGTCAAAGATGACACATTTTATTCCTTGCAAGAAGACTAGTGATGTTGTTCATGTGGTAGAGTTATTTTTTAGAGAAGTGGTGAGAGTACATGGTCTACCAAAGAGTATATTTTCATAACAAGATACCAAATTTGTTGTGTATTTTTGGCATAGATCGTGGAAGAAATTGAAGACAAATTTAAATTTTATCTCATCACATCATCCATAGATTGATGGAGAGACAGAAGTTGTGAATCTTAGTTTGGAAAATTTGTTGAGATTTTTGGTTGGAGACAAGCCAAAAGTCTAGGATCTAATTTTACCATAGGAAACATTTGCATATAATAGTTCTCCTCATAGGAGTACTTGTAAATCACCATTTCATATTGTATATGGGACAAGTCCCATAAATTTTTGTGAATTGTGACAAGTGGATAAAGGAGAGATAAGTTGTGCTAAAGAAGAAGAATTTGTTGAGCATTTGAAGAACGTCCATGAGGAGCTAAGGAAGTACATTATAAAGATGAATACACAGTATAAAGTTAAGACAGATGTAAAAAGGAGGTATAAGGAATTTCCTATTGGAGATGAACTCATGGTTCATTTGAAAAAGGAGAATTTTCCAGTGGGTACATATAATAAGATGAAGATGAAGAAGTTTGGACCATGTAAGATAGTGAAAAGGCACAATTCTAGAAATTCCTATGAAGTGTAGTTGCCTATTGAATTGAATATTTCACTAGTATTTAACATTTAAGGTTTAATAGCCTATTATGAAGGAGGTGATGGAGAGGAAATTGTAAAAGCATAGTGGAGTATTCCAATAGCTAGTTTAGCTACAAAGGAGATTGAGGAGATAATGGATAACTTCGTGTTGGCCAAAGTATAAGGAAAAAAGCTTATGAAGAATACCTAGTCAAATAGAAAGGGAGGCTAGTAGAGGATTCATCATGGCTAGCAAGGGAGGAGATTAACCATCTTGGTTTTCCCTTGAACACCTAAGATGTGCCAGAGTCACTTCTCAAATTAACCCAGGTGTCCGATCCAAGAGCATCTTGGGTGTGAGGGCAATCTTGCATCACCAAAAAATATTTTTATTTTCAGCCTTTTCTATTTTAATTAGGACTAGTAGACAAGGGGTTACTATTTCTGGGAACTTGCTATTTTTAGTAAGTTTTTCATACAAGCTTAGAATGTCCTAATTTAAGAGGTGGATATTCATCTTGGATATATTAGCCTACAAGTTGAGGCTTAGTGCTATATCATGTGTATTCATGGATTTATTGCAGATTTTTGGTTTGCAATTTTGGTATATAAACTTCAAGTTCATCATTGGAGGCCTTAAAGTGATCATATGAGGCCTAGAAACTCAACAGATGGGTGGTTGTGTAGATATGGGTTGTAGATCAGGAGCTAGGGTTTCTAAAAAGTGGTTATAATAGCTAATCAGAGCAATGGTTTGAGAGCTATGGTCTTCCAAAGTTAGGCCAACCAAAACACCCAAAATAAATGTCAAAAATGTATTTGGCTGACTTTATATGTATTGTTAGCATCTCTTGGCCCTAGGTATTAAGTTTGAGAGTCTAAAACCTTCCTAGGTGGCATAGAATTGCCTATTTAAGAAATGCTCAAACATTGTCTAGGATAGTTATGAGTGATAGTTTGCAACTTTGTCTTGTAGATTACTATGATGAAGGTGTCCATGTGGGTTAGCATATTGTAATTATGAATTCTATAATTTTGCATTTACGATGATAATAAGAAGCCCATATTTTATTCTCCTAATTACTATTGTTTCTTTGTTTCTATTATGTGTTTATGTTATTAAGGGGAGTACCCTTAATCAATATCCAAAGAGAGATTACTCAAGCTATTAGGTCTTCTCTGAGTAATTTTTGCCTGATACTAATTGTTAGAAATAGGGGGCAAGGGAAGGGGTGTGTTGTGGGGGTGAATTAGTATTTCACAAAAACTTTCCCAACTATGGATATATTTTATAACTTTAAAATGTGCATTTTTAATTATAAGAAAAAAAATAAACATAACAATAGCACAGCACAACTCATAACACCACTATTTTTTAACTAGGAAAACCTTGGCCAAAGGAAAACCAAGGTGGGGATGGTACCCACAAAATGATCCACTAATCAAAAGTATCTTTTGAAATATATTGACCTTGTTAGGAATCTATTACATTTGTATAATGTCTACATGTCCTTGTTAGAGGAATAGGCCTTGTTCCAAGCCTCAACACTATTAGGACTTGGTATTACAATTACAATATATATGCAAGATGGGCCTACTTGTCATACATGCTATTACAATAAAAAAGTTTGTACACAAAGGTATAGATACAAAAACCTTTGACAATGTTGATATTTTTCTATATCTAAATTATCCTTTCTAGAGCCTATTATCCTTTGTAGAGCATAACTATACATAACTTCACATAATCTTCCTTTACACTACTCTATCATCAAGTTCACATCAGAATACAACAACATTTAAATGTCAAAGAAATCACAACACTTCGCATACAAAACTCTATCCTTTATACCAAGTTATATTATCTTGTCAACCTTCATATCTTCACACATGCTTGAATATACAAAACTATACTTTTCTCACTTAAAGTTAACATCTAGGATGTCATACCTAATTTGTTAATTAATTGTTAGGCTCAATTAAAAAAATTCTTCACATAAAATACCTCTTTTATTAATTCTATCATGTTCTTCCTGAGTATACAAGTTAGTGCTAAATCATCCAAAACTCTATCTATACTATCCATGTTGGTGTAAATAAGAATTTACTATTTACACTTTAATTAAGTTTACTTAGGTTAATGCATTATTTTATTATTTATTAATTAGTCACCTAGGAGTATGCATACTCTTGTGAGTTGTCATGTTGACAACATAGGAGTTAGCACTCTAATTATGCACATGGTGTCTACAACATTTCTACACATGAGAAATCTCATCATGCTTATCCTCTCACTAATGCACATATATTCATGTACAATCAAGGACATGTGCTTAGTTTTCATGCTTATCTCCTAGTTCTATCTAGAACCATTCTAGATGCATCTTAGAGGCATGTTTATATACAGGCACTCTTAGTGTGTATGTACATGCTTTGAGATATTTATTCTCATATTGATCATACTCTTTTGGTCTACTATTATGCTTGTGCTTGAGTTCCTTGATTTTGGATGATCTTTCCATATGGAAAATTCTTACATGGTATCAAAGCTCTTGGGGACATTCTCTTCACATAGCCATTCGAGACCATTCTTGCTTCAGCACCTTGACCCAGATCTGGAGAATCTACAAAAATTGGGAGTGTCTAGAGCCAAAATAGACCTCACCATTGTGTCGAGAATGTCAATTCAATGATAATCAGCTATAAATTTGCCTATGCTAGGCTAAATTCAATTTTGAGGCAAAATACTTTTTGTAAACTAGCACCCGAAGGCCTAATTTGTAAATTGGGTATGGTCATTTATTCAATTTGTTGATTTATTTTCAAATCTAAATTCTATATTTCTCTATTATAATTTTTGAATATGTATTTTTTAGAATTTTTTCACCTACTAGGTCCTATAGAGAATTTTTTTAGTAGGAAGTAATGACACCTTGGCCTTTGCAGAGAATATTTGTAGATTATTCTTAATTTGGTGCTTCAATTTATAGCAGCCATAATACATTTTCCAGCATTAGGCTAGTTATACCGTTGGGCACAATATTCCAAACCTGGGGAGCAAACCAGAAACTAGCCAATGAATTAACACACTCACAGTCACTTACGCTTTGATATAAGATTGGTGCTTTGTGTTATTTAAAACACATTGACATTCATAACCTTGCGAATGTGGGACTAATTGTCTTGTTGGATTCTCATTTATGACCCTTCAGCTCTTTGTTGTTTACTGCATTAAAGATTTTGATAGCTCTCTGCAGCATGAACCCTCTCGGTTGTGGCACAAACTCCCACCGTCTATGTGTCAACATCTGCATCAATAGTAGTTTTCCATGTGGAAAAACAACAATAAACCTCCACATTATAGGGCCCCATCAAACTCCAGCCTTGCTATGTTAGAGACACATAGACTTGCACACTCAGAAAGTGACATCAGATCTATACGATGTACGACTGTAGCGTATCATTTTCTATATGTTGATTTAGTCAAAAATGTCATTTTTTTTTGTACAATCTATACATAGGGACATCATCATCCATACAAGACATGTCAACTTGACATCACTAGAGGGGCACAAGTATGCTATCGTCAGCATTCTACTATTCTAAAATTTATGGTCATTTGACCATCATCTGGAGGTAATTTTGAATTGTTGCAATGGTCATTTGACAATCAAATTTAACGTCATCTTTTGCTGATCCAACCCCTTTCCAAATTAATTTTTTATTTGATAGTCTGGCTTTGGGAGGTCATATCTCAGTCATCTGGACTCCAAATCAAGTGCAATTTTTTATATTTTGACTAGAATTTTCTAAACTTTTTAGTGGTGTAGTTTTTTTCTAGTTTTGGTGCATGAATTTGTCAAAGATTGCATCTTTTTGTGACTGTACCTATCCAATCCTCCATTTTTCCACTTTAATTGCTCCATATGGGCTCATCTGGACCCAAAAATAGGTTCTATTCTTTTTTAAGGTGTGTTTGTTTTTATCTACTTTCTAGATCTACAATTAGATTATAGGATTGTGTGGACAAAAGTATCACTTTCAAAAATAGGACCTTTCTTTTCTTTCCATTGCTTCAAATTGTTGTACATTGTAAAGTTTCAAATTTGTATTCCATAAAGAGGTTGTAAAAAAAAAAATCAATAGACCACTAAGGCCAAAATTGGCAAGAGTCTATTGTAAACGCACTACACATAAAGTGCCAAAAGCATCTTTTTTGGGGGTTTTCTTGATTGAGTGAATTGGGGGCTGTTTCTGGTGTTGTGTTCCTCCTTTCCTACTATTTTCTTTCATTTTCTACATCATGGGAAATTTTAAATCTCCATAATTAACACCACATAACTATGCTACATGGTTAATTAAAATGTGGTGTCATTTAATGCATAATGGAGTTTCTTAATATGTAGATGGTACCCTTCCTAAACCAATGGGTGATCAAGAATTTACAAGTGACATCACTGCTTGGGAAATAGTAGATAGAAAATCCCAAGGTGATAATTGTTTGGGGGTTGAAGACAAGATCATATATCAGATTTGAAAATCTTCTACATCCAAGGAAGCTTGGGATACCCTCAAAAACCTATATGGTAAAGTCTCTAATGAAGATGTTTACAAAATTGAAGATGAGATTATCTCCTTAGATCTTAAGACATTTTATTCCATACAAGATTTTATCATAAAGGTGAATGAATTAAGAACAAAGCTTGATGATTGTGGTAGTCCTATTAAAGATGATAGGTTGATCTATCTCATACATAATAAGCTGCCATCTAAGTACTCCACATTTGTTTCTTCTTATAACACCTCTAAGACTACATTAGGGTTTGCCTATCAGAAAGTCACTTTTGATCGTTATGCTGAACTATTGGATGAAGAAGAAAATAAGTTGAAATCAATGGGAATTCTCCAGACATCTAAGTCTAAGGCATTGGTGGCCAATAATGAGGGTTCTCAAAATTCAGCTGGTCAATCTTCAAATAAAGGAAAGGGCAAGAATAAGAAGTAGAAGAATAACAAACAAGAGGATGCAAAAAAGAAAACACCACCATCAAATCAACAAGGAAAGTCTTCCTTGAATTCAAACAAAAAGGGAGACACTAATAAGGAGAAGAAAAAGTATGTCTATTGCAAGAAGTTGGGTGATGAAGAACATGAGTGTTATCTTAAAAAGATTGATGAGTTGACAAATATCATGAAGAAACACAATGTTCCATTACCTAATGCTTATAAGGAGAAAGGATCTTCTTCATATTCAAAGGGAAAATGGCATGCACTCATGGAAAATTCAAGTTCTTCAATGGAACAGACTCTTGACTTAGGTGCCTCATATCATATGGGTTCTTTAAAAGGAGAGTTTTCTTCATTGAAACAATCCAAGTATTGCACATCTTTGTAGGAGATGATAAAAAAATGGAAGTTGAAGGGAAAGGAAATATGGAGATGGAAAATGGAGAGTTTAAAGATGTTCTCTATGTTCCTAACCTAAGTTCTAATCTCCTCTCAACTTACCAAATCACTTATTTTGGAGATGGCCACAAAGTTGAGTTCCTTCCTAACTTAGTAAAGGTGTGTAGTCTAAAAGATGATTCAGTGGTTGTAGTGGGGAAAGTTAATTGTGACAAAAGTTTGTATTTTTTCTTCCAGTTTTTGCCTAAGTCTCCTTCACATTCCTTGTTAACTCAATCCAATTCACAAACCAAATTAAGGCATGAGCAGTATGGACACCTTGACTTTTGCTATCCTCAACAACTTTTCTCAAACAATATGGTCAAAGGTCTACCTACAATCAAATTTTCTCATAGTGAATGTTCAACATGTTCAATGGATATGCATCTATAGGAGAAGTTACATAAAGGGAAGTATTCAAGAGCACAAGTTGTTCTTCAATTTGTTCACATGGTACTAGTATGTCCTTTTGCAGTGACATCAGTTAGCCAAGGTTGCTACATACTCACTTTCATTGATGACTTTTCATGCTACACTTGGATCTACTTTCTTCATCACAAGAATGAAGTGTTGGAAAAATTTCTAGCCTTCAAGGCTCATGTTGAAAAGCAATCAAGGAAAGCCATCAAAGTTCTAAGGATGGAAAATGAAAGCAGATATGTGAACAAAAGACTTAAAGACTTTTGCAAACTTGAGAGTATTGATCTTTAGAATAGACCAACATTTAGTCTGCACATGACAGATGTTGCAACATTGAGGATCCAAACTCTTTAAGTCAATGACAAGTTGCATGATACAAGACAAGTCTTTGGATCCATCACTTGAATTCTAAGAAATTAGAAATGCCAATCACATACTTAACAAGTCTCCTCATAATGCCTTAGATGGAAAGATTCCTCTTGAAGCATGGTGTGGCAAAAAACCAGTTGCATCACACTTCAAAGTCTTCGATTATCCAACATGGGCAAACCTATCTTCCAAGGGATGCAAGGAACCACCACCCAGGCCTTGTACTTTCATCAGATATGAATATAGTGTTAATTTATACAGACTTATGGATCCTGAGACACATGAGATATTTGTGGAGAAGGATGTACACTTTGAGGAAAGTTCACCAAGCTTATCCTCTAATCTTCTCTGCACTTCATACATTGTGGAAACTAATAATGACACTAGTGATAGTGGTTCAAAAAATTTAAAAATGTGGATTTTTGTTGACAATTGTAGTGAGAGGTCACAATATCAACATACTCCACATGCATATATAGCCATAGTGATAGGTTTAGCACAATAGGGTACACAAAGTCTTCCAACTCTAGTATTAGTGGATGACTTCTTGGTAGACATTTTAAGTCTATTTGTGGAGTCACACATAAAATATTTGGGAGATGATATTGATGATATACATCTTCTCTTTGATTAAGAAAATACTTCTTCAGTTGTCACGAGGGCTCACTTTGACCTGTTGTGACCGCCAGTCACCATCGCCCCAGCCGGGGGACCCCTTTCTATTTTTTTTTTAAACTTTTGCCAGCTTTTGCAGAGTGCAAGACTGAAGGAGACAAGGATTTAATCCCATTTAGGAAATATGCTAGCTATTCCTAAAAATGTGGAGCACAGTTTTCAGGAAATGAAGGAAAGAAATGAAGGATTTTATCCTTCATTCCTTAAAAAGCTCCCTCTCTAAAATTTTGGAGTCCAATTTTCAGGAAATGAAGGAAAGAAATGAAGGATTTTATCTTTCATTCTTTAAAAAGCTCGCTCCCTAAAATTTCAGAGCATAGTTTTCAAGAAATGGAGGAATGTTTTGATGAAGGATTCTATCCTTCATTCCTTGAAAATTCCGCTTTCAAAAAACAAGCGCAAGTTAGTAGGAGTGAAGGAAATATTATGCAAAGGAAAAATCCTCAATTCTGAAAAATCTTACTCTTGTAAATTGGTTAAAAATTTGTGAAAAGTGGAAAATTAAAAATTTTTCAAAAAAATCAGAAAATTTAGAGGAAGGACGAATTTTCTTATGAAGTGAAAGTTGGATTCAGAGAGGAAAAGCGAAAAAATGATTTTCCTTCAAAAGATTTTTTTTTGGATTTACATTAAAAAATTAAATATTAGTTTTACTAATATTTAATTTGATTTTTTTTAATAGTAACCCAAAAAATAAAAATCGAGAAAAAGTTGCAAATAAATTTGATTTTTCATTGAAAAATGGAAGTTAATTAAATATTGATTTTTTTAAAATTATATTAAATTAATAAAAAAAAAAATCAAAATAGAAATACTTAGCTTCATCATGAAGTTAAGAGCATTAAAGATAGCAACTATTTGAATCAAGCAGCAAAAGGGTGACAAGTGGCACAAAAAATGGAAACCTTAATGGTTAAGTAAAGTAGCTGCCTAATTTTAGTCTACAGCTTTAAAGGCATCTTTTTTGAAGGTTGATTTCTAGAAGAAACCCTCTCATTCATTCAGGTTCACACAGAAATTTGAAGAGCAGATCAAGAATAGGAGTAAGATTTGAGGAGTTCTAGGAAGCAGATTTTTTGAGAAATTTTTTGAAATTGTTGAGGAGTTTTCTGGGAATTCACGTCAGAAGATTTTAAATCCTATCAGAAAGGATTTTTTCTTTGCAGTGAGTTGTGGAATTTCATATTTCTCGTGGAAGTGTTAAAAAGTGAATCTTCAAAGGAGTATGGAAATTTTGGCGAAAATCCAAAATCTTTGTCTTATGGACAAGTCATATCTGTTGTTTTTAATGCTTTCTTTGCATAGTCTTATGTATGTACATTTTCTATTTTGTAGGAAAGGAAAATGGCAGAGCCTAGGGGAACAAAAGAAATGCGAGGACAATTGATAAAGAATGAAAGGAGAGGATTCTATCCTAAATCCAAAATCGTGTCAAAGTGGACAGAAATTGGAGATACAAGTCTTGGCGGCCATGATTTGAAAGATTTTAACTGGAGAATTCTTGGATAGAATGACTATCACCCAACACACCTAGCTACAATAATTGTGAAAACTGAAATTTTTGTTGTAGCTGGTTTCCCTCCTTTTTAGCATCCAAAGTTAATTGTGGAATGTACCAAGCATTACAGTCCTAGAGACAGAACCATCCGAGATTTTGAACGAAATATTCTGGCAAATTTTTCTCTGACATCCATTTCTGAAGCATTTGGAATTCCTTCAAATCCAAGGATGGTCACAAAAAAACAAGAGCAAGCATTGAGAATATATACATTTGGAATCAATTTTTGTGAAGAAATAATCAACAAAAGATGGTTTAAAAAGAATAGACCACATCATTCCAAGATTTGTAAAGAAATAGTTTTGCTCGACTTGTAGAGGGAATATAGTGATATGGTCATTATGTTGAGTCGCATATTTGGCATGCCTTATTCTTATAGGTTTGAATCTTGGATGTGGTATTTTGTTGAGCAAGTAATGGAGGAAGGTGATAGAATAGATTGGGCTGAGCTCATAAGTGATAACCTAAATGAGTAGATGATGAATCTAGAGCATACAAGGAAATTTTACATGAGCTCCTATGTCATCTACATGCTAGCACAGAGGACAAATTATGATGGGCTATGATGCAAAGGACCAACTGGAAGCGAAAGCCAACACCTCAAAGTCCACGAATGTTACCCGTAGTTGCATTTGTATTCAAATGATGATTACATGAGGGTTAATGATATATTTTCCATCCACATAGTAAGAACACTACAAAAGAGGCCACATATAAGAATGTCAATGGGTGCAATGAAGTTGGTTGAAGAATATGTTGCCTGGTTCATTCAATTTCCTACCTTTTCATACATTCGAGTTCAAGGATTCTCTACGGAACCATACAAACTTCCTAGGTATCCAACGGATAAGATGGTCTTGTTAGAGCTTACTCAAAAACTTACTACCTATGACAAGATTCAGAAAGGGAAGAAGAAGTTGGGATTGCAGTTTCCAATTTCCATAGGAGAAGGGAAAACTGAGGTATGCCCATGTCTAAAAGCTACAGAGAAATCATCAGATGAGCTCCACTTCTTTCGCCTTCCGCTTTATCCAAAGAGGAATGATTTTGATCCTCTCAACAAGATCTCATCAGTAGGAGGGTCAAAGTACCAACACAAGGTTCACCTTGAAGACTTTTGGGAAAATGCAATAGACGAGAACGAGATTAGAAAAAGATTACATTCAAGACTACCATTGAACATTATTAGAAAATGCAACATATTCAAGGTTCCTGATCAAATGGAGGAGGACCCAAATGTGATGAGAAAGGGGTTCAATCTAGAAATGATAGCTCAAACATTTAATTGGAAGAAGAAAGAAATTACAGATCTCAAAACCCTTTCAAAACCAGTCTTAGATTTTAAAAGTGGTGGATCGAGCGTAAGCCGAAAAAATTAGTTGCACCAGCTAATGGATTCACGTATAGGTTGCTTGGCCATAGACCACTCAGGGATGAAAGATCAAGACAAATATCTAAAGGGACTATTGAAGAAAGGGGAACCCCATCCGAAGATGTAGGAACCAAGAAAGGGAAGTGTTCGGTGATGCGACGTGCTCCCCTGCCCACAGGTGGTTAATTATGTGGTGTTCCATGTTCACTAACAGTCGTGTCTTTTGGTGCAATGGCAAATGGGCCCTACAATTGGTATCAAAGCTTGGTTTTGGCCTAGTCATGGGTTCAAATCTCACTGGTGCCTTCTTGATCCGTGTAAGCACCTGGTATGCGCGTCGAGGGGGAGATTGTTGGGTGATGCGATGCGCTCCCCTTCCCACAGGTGGTTAATTATGTGGTGTTCCATGTTCACTAACAGTCATGGCTTTTGGTGTAATGGAAAATGGGCCCTACAGGAAGGAGATACCTCGAGAAAAGCATCCTAGGATTGAGGAAGTCATCCAAGAATCTCAAAATAAGAAGCAAAAACACAGAGATGCTCCCTCTTCTCCAAGTCGAATTCCAAGTGTCCAAGAGATAGAAACTTTTGAAAGGCATGATGTAGGGACAAGTATAAGGAGATTTGAGAAAGAAGAAAATTTGGATAGGCCAATTCATGATAGGTTCAATATAAATGCTTATGAAAAATCCATGCAAGAAAGAGGGAGAGATCAAGATATTGCTATAGAAGAAAGTCTTGCTATGATCTTAGAGTGAGAAATGATTAATGATGGAGATGGTCCACTAGAGGAAGAAACTCCAGGGGTAGCAATATATCTTCCAAGTGCCGAAGCTATAGTTCCTGAGGTTACAATGGATAGTCCAGGAGGTGACAAAGAGATTGACATTCGAGCGGTCCAAAGGAAAGAACAATTGGTTATTTCGGGGGACCAAAGTATACCCATTCTGGAATGGTTGAGGCAACGAATTCAATTGCATCAACAAAAGGAGGTTGATCCAGCAATTGAATTATAGGAAATTTTGGACTGATCAAACTGATCAGAAGAACAAGGGAAAGCAAAAAGATATACTAAATTCATCATAGGAGAATCAGGATCTAG
This sequence comes from Cupressus sempervirens, assembly GCA_028749045.1. NCBI lineage: Eukaryota > Viridiplantae > Streptophyta > Pinopsida > Cupressales > Cupressaceae > Cupressus > Cupressus sempervirens. The sequence continues at coordinate 107,623,882 of CM053789.1, read as the reverse complement.
AATCTTGCACATTGTAACTCCCAGAGTTGACAAAGGGAAAAATCAGATTGCTCCGAATGAATATCAGGTTACAGAAGTAAATCTTGGTCGGGCCTCCCGAGAGCAAATATTGGAAGAATTTGATGACTCCACATAGGCTTTGAAGGATAGGCTGAAGAAAGTAGAAGAAGGGTATGGAAAGCAGAAAAGAGAAATTCGGGCCTTATGTCAGTACATCAATAACTTGCCTCATCTAGTAAGAGAGGAAGGTCCATCATTTTTCCCTCCAACAGGTGTTTCCAGTGAAGTGGTAGGTGATATTGACAAAATCAAGTGGATTTCTCAGGGTGCAAAGATTTGGATCGAAGGAATTCAGGAGGTAGCCTTCAAACATGCAGAAGAATTAGTGCAAGTGCACAATAGGGCATTGGCTGCAGTCTCTAGGATTCAGTGCATGGAGGAATCATGGGTGGATGAGCATATTTACCAAGAAGAGGTGATTGTCGACATTTAGAGTCTGATGAATACCACAAAGCAAGAATTGATTGATGGTTGAGTTATCAGCGAGGGGGATTTCTATGATTTTATTTGATGGTATAGTGCAGTGATCATGGCTAAGGAAATGTTTGAGAGCTTTACCAAGGAATCCAGTTGATGGAAAAAGATTGTTGATAACATCAAGCAAGGAATATCAAATGCAGTTGCATCCTTGTTATCACAAAGATTAGGGGAAGAGGAAATAACAACTGATAATATAAAAGTCAAGTTAGAGGAATTAATTCAGCTAAATGTATATGGAAGAGATGATTTTGAAAACTTCTCCATCTTCTCAAATACAATGCACACTACTAAGGACTTACTACCAGATTGGGATGAAAGCTTGGAAAAAGCAGAAAGAGCAATTGAAGTTCTAGAATTCAAGCAAGAATCTGCACCAAGCATCAGTGCAGAGGAGTTGGAAATAGTATTAGATCAATTTTGATCTTTTAGGAAAAGAAATCAAGGATAGATGCATTAAATGCAAAGTGCGTGTGCATAGGGATCATTTATTACACCCCACTCCTTAAATTAGCATGCATGGTGGGGATTTATTACCCACTACAATAGTAGATTCCTTATGGCATTAATGTAGATTCCTTTCCATTGCCCTAACCCTAATTAGGGCTGATGTGGCATGATCTCGACCATCGATTATTGTGATCATCCAAGCCACCCGTTGTAATGGAGGACCTATATAAAGGCCTCATTTCTCATTTGTAAAAGCCAAATTTTTATGAGATTGTTACTATGACCTACTGAGATAATTGTTACTATGAGTTACTGAGATAATAAAGTTTTCATTGGAGTTTGGTGAATACTTGACATGTCTTAGTGCTTGCTTGTTCTCCTAAATCTCTTCAAGTAGATTAAGTTTAGCATAGTCAATGTGTGGTGATTACAATGGAGAATATGATGGTGTACTGATGAATTCCTTTGGTTCATACTTTTGAAGTTTTAGTGATTCTAATTCATTGTGTAAAGTTAGCCTGAGCCTCTTCATGCATATGCTCAACTTCTATCATTTGTATACATTGTTCTTTATGATGGTGTATGCGGTGATATGAAAATCTTTGGCATAACCCTTGAAGATTGCAATGGTTCATGCTTAGTTGTAGTATAACTTGGCGAAGCGAAATTCAGTAAATTGAGGAATTTGTCCACTAGAATACTATTTGATGTTATCACTACCCTTAGGATTAGAATAGAATTCCTGAACCCCATATTATTTAATTTCTGCATATTCTGTGAAAAATCAAAAAAAAAGAAGTGCTTCATTGCAAAACCTTAAGATAGCTCCCTCATCCAGTATGGCTTGAAATGAATGTGAATAAACACATAAGGTCCCTTGTGATCATCAGAAAATCACATCAACCACTGATCTTATCCACAGTCAAGACCTAGCATTAAAGGAACCTTGAAGTCATTGTATGATCTTCTAGCAATCTTAGCATACACAAGACTTTATTTAAGAGAGGATAAGATATTTCAGTATTTTTTTCTACTATTTGGTGAGTCATAAAACACACATCAACAAAAACTGGCACTAGAAGGTGGGCTTGACTAAAAGATTTCATAGCAGTTTCACATACTGGGGAACATTAATTCATCCTCGCTCGAGGTACATCGAAGATCCTTGAGATTCACCCTAGGAGCACACAAATTACAAGAGTTGAGTTTTTATCCAAAGTCTAGGTGAGGAAATAAAGAAGCATCTACGAGTTAGAATTCACCAAGTGTAGCTGATCTCACAAGGATATTCCAAACTCCACCACCTCAACATCAAGCACAAGGATCAATCCAAGGAGGAGCTCCACCAGGAGCTACACAAATTCAACAATTATTTGTGCAAATACCTATACAAGTTTTTTCACCTGCAACTGTCCAACAACAAGTTCCAGCAATGGCCCAACAATGGCGTCCGCAGAATGCATCACCCCTTGTAACGTTTTTCGCATACAATAATATGCCAAAGAATCTTGAACACTTTTGTTCTAAATTCTTTGTGAATGATGTGAATTGCACTGCTGATGAACACATTAAAATTTTTGAGGATGTCCTCTAGAATAGAAACATGCAAGATGAGGATGTTGCATGTAGACTATTCCCTTATTCATTGGGTGAGGAAGCATTTCACTGGTATATCAACCTACCTTCAAATTCAATACAGACTTGGCAACAATTGAAGGATGCATTCCTCAAGAAGTTCAGATTGCCTATCACCCCTGCAGAATTGTATAGATAGTTTATCGAGATAAGGAGACAAGAATGTGAATCAATTGGTGCCTTCAATAACAAATTTCAAAGGGCTTATTAAAGATTGCATGATCCATATCGCACAGGAGATGATCCAGCATGACCTATCTACTATGCAGCCCTAGACTGTTTCACATCTATGTTTGTTCAAAAACCTCATCTGACTCTTGCAAGTTTGATCCAAGCATATGCTGAGGCGGAGAAAGTTAGTTTACAATCACTGGCAACTATGAATGAAGCACCTAGCTATTTTGGAAATACAAATACATTGAATCAAAGAGCTTTGAATTATGCTCCGACTATCAATCCAGTTCTTGCCCCTCCGAGCTAGTTGGTGTTGCACCCTAGAGCACCTATGTCACAGGCAATGCCCACACAGCCAATTTATCTCTAGAACCCGAAAAATCCTAATAGGACCCAAGAGGAAAAAGATGAGATGAGAGATTTCATTGAACAAGTGAAAAATTTGTCCACTGAGGTCACTTACCTCAGAAATCAAAATAATCAGTTGCAAAATGCACAAAGGAATTATCAGTCATATCAAGGTAGCAACCGAGGTTATTGTTATCTTTTGTCACCCACCAAAAAATTCAAAATTCAAACATTTAGCTCATCCAATGGCTAGTCCCAGAAGTAATATTATTTTAATGCCTAAGAGACATAAAAAATTCTAAATGATCAAACCTTATAAAAGTTTCCATGGCCCGCAAGTTTTTTGGCCATCAAATCTAAGGAAGATCTACGGAGGGCGCAATCTTGCTATGGCAAAGTTGTGCGAGAGTTACATTAGTGACATTGTGCCCAGATGACGCGTGTCTGGTGAGTCCAATGGTAGGCAATCAGTTCACGGGCCGAGCACCAGGTTTCATGGTGTGCCGGAAAAGGGTTCACGATGGGCAGTTAGTTGCTGGCAAGGTTCACAATAGGCAGTCAATTTTGTTGGCCAGAAAATCCAAAAGGCAGAAAGGTACCATCTCGCCATCGAAAAACTCACAAGTTTTTCGATAGCAACATAGTGCCCAGCCGGCTAGCAGATGTTTTATGGCAAGTCTCTGTATTGGCGGCAAGGTTCGCGACAACAGAAAATATCAGTACCAGGAACTTCAAGAAAGCGGTTGGGTCCCATTTGTACTTCACCTACATAGTCAAAAAGCTCGGTGCCATGGTGGTGAATCAGAGGGAGCCACGTGCAAATAAAAGACATATCATCAGTTGGGCGCTATGGCGCTATGGGAATTTGACCTCGATTCTCTCATAGTGACATGGCGCCTAGTCAACACGTGGTCACTCCGTGGGGTCAGGTATTGTAATCTGCCAGGTTGGCGCTTCAAATGGCCAATAAGAAATTGCCACATATACCAAGTTAGAACACAGTCAGTGCATGGGACTAGATCATCAGCATTGTCGGTGCCTTCAGAGGTTAAGATCTCCACCGTCGGATCAGCTCAGATCAACGGCAGGTGCCATCACGCTATAGAAGAGTTGCATGAGAATTATAATGGTGACATAGGGCCTGGAGGACACATGTCCTCGTGGGTCCAGGGATGTCAGCGAGGACCCATTAGACCGTTGGTATGTGGCTAGTTCTTATTCATTGATGCGCTAAGGAGAATGATCTACTTTACTCACCGTCAGATCAATTTGGATCAACAGATGGTGCCATCTCGCTATGGTGAAGATGTGTGAATTTTACCATGGCAACATAACACCCATCCACCATGTGGATCAGTAGGGCCAAGTCTCATTTGGGGTGGCACAGTCACTGAGGTGGCACCAGATAGGATGGGCTCGGGGTAAGGACAGCACGGAGTACAATGAGTCTTCGCGATTGTCAGATCAAGACAGATCGATGGCAGGCACCATCGTGCTATGGAGAAGCTACACAATGTATATGTTGGTGACATAGTGATTTGTCGACATGTGGCTCACTGGCAGACTAGGTTTGACTGTTGACAGTTGATGATTAGCGACTGGCGGTTACAGTGAATAATAACAGTCTGAAAGGTGGCACGGTTAGTCCGATAAAGGTGGTCAACCGCGGAAGGACTCCCCAGGTGGCAGAATAAAGAGAGATGATTGGCCCAGCTAGTTTATATAGCCTGGTTGACTTTTTGACTTCAAAGGATTCATGAACTAGGAAGCAAAGATGATCAATGTTATCTTGCGATCTGATCTTCGTGATCAATTCTGACCTACCAGAAATGAATGCCAGGCATAGGGAAACACTCCACTGTCTCATTTGATCCATCTACTATGTCAGGATCATTCATTGGCGCTACTTCTGTCTACTCGAGGTGTTCCTTTAGTCAAATATCTAATTTTGTACTTCAAAACCATGCTCGAGTGTGATCTTTGATTGGATATTTTTGGGGTTCGACAATAGTAGTTGAGCAGTTAATGCAAAGCCAATTTCCTCAATTATGCCTGAACTATAAAGGCAATTTTATGATCTTTTCTTAAGGTGGACCCTTCTCTGTTATTCTTTGCTACTGCTCGCAGGTTTGCAGTGTAAAATTCCCTGTGTCTTTGAACTGTATAACATTCTGTATCATCTCCTTCAGCCATCGATGTGCATGTGCATTCATCTTCCCTCTCATTGGTGTACTGTTGAGATCTGTGACTGGCATATTGTATCTATTCTTGGCCCACTGGATAATGTATAAGTGAAACCCTTTTCCTTGTGTTATTCAGTCGGTTCTCTGATCTGTATGTGGTTACTGATTGACATAAGTCTGAGTGTGTATGCCTTTGAATGTTATCTTGATTTTGTAGTGCATATATGGGCAGAAATGGGTCTGAACACTCTATTTTTGTGCATCACCTCCTTAGAATAGACTACGTAGATTTTCTTTCGTGCTCCTTTTTCTTCGTTTTCCTCTCCAAGAGTAGATAGGTGCACCCTGATAGTAAGAGAAAGTTGGCCTTCTCTAGAGACTCAACCTCATAGTTCAAGTCCCATAGCTTGGAGGTTTTTTCCATGTTTCACTAGGTTGTCCTTGCACATAGGCCTTGGACAAGGGTGCAAACCTAAGTGAAAACAATTTTTGGCATGCCTGGTGGGACCACAATAACAAGATCAAGCAAAGATTTAAAGTCTACTGGTGTCAAAAAGGAAAGAGTTTCAGATATTAATGCTAAAGAGGTAGTGCTAGCTTCAGTATTCAAGCCTTCAAGAGGCTGGTTCTTCAAAGTACTTGGCGACTCTGAACATCAACAGATCTGGTTCTAGGCCAAAGTTGCAATGATTCATGCCCAGGGCTGAACCAAGGGCATCTTGTAGAGGTAAATTTCAATATCAAGAGCTTTTTTCTTTCAAATCCTAGAAGAAGGAGGACTAGAACTTCATTATCACCAGCTAGGGGTGCAATAACAGTTAATATACCTGTAAGGTCTGTCTCTACTCCTCCTACTACTCGAACTCAGCCTAGATTGCCATCAACACTCATCAATAGAACACTTGTTTACATGGCGCAGCCAAGAGTTCATGCTTTTTCCACCTTTAATGGTGGGATTCCTCTATTGTTAGCCCAAAGACATGATATACCAGTATCTGCACTAAAAAGTATACTGGATTTTATTGGTGAAACTTCCATCTCCCCTTTAGAACATATCCAAGAAGTAGCAAATGTCTGTAATATTCATGGTATTATAGAGGATGATGTTGTTGTCAGACTTCTAGCCTCGTCTTTAAAAGGAAAAGCATTACAGTGGTATAGAGGCTTAGCTCATGGTTCTATAACTAATTGGGATGAACTAGGAGCAGGATTATGCAAACATTTTGAGGATAGAAGTGACCATCTGTCACTTTTAGAGCAGTTGACTACAATAAAAAGAGCCCCCATGAGTGTATGACTGATTTTAATTATAGATTTCAAAAGACATGGGATAGAATACCTACTACAGTGAAACCTACCCCTGGTAATACCTTCTTGCATTACCTTAGAGCTTTTAACAGTGATATTTCCACTACAATCCAAACTATGGGAGGAGATGCCTTGCCTAATGCCTATGAGATAGCCGTAAAAGCTGAGAACATCCTAATACAAGGAGGAAAGTTGGCTCCAAGGCCCCCTATGCCTTTCTTTCCTGATGTTCCTAACCACCAACCAGCAATGGCCCCTCTTCCTACAACTTCTACATCACAAACCCTTACTCCAATCCCTCAAGCTTCTACATCCTCAAATGGGATAGATGAGCTCAAAGAAATGCTCCAAGGTCTAGTGCTAAATACAGATAAAAGAGAGAAGACCCTGGATAAAAATTTGCAAGAGTAGGGGAGGGATATGAAGGACTAGGGGAAGAGATTAGAGGATAGTCTCTCTATGATACAAAAAATGAGTAACAAGGTGGTGGCCTTAGAAAAGTAGCAAGCTCAAAGTGGCAAGCCTCCCCAACTGCAATATCAAGCTCCAAGTGGTGGTAGGCTTCCTAATCAGTGGAATAGCTCCTTTGATCAGGGTAGGAAAAATAGTCATGCTTCTGCTTCAAGCTCAAATTAGAACAGAGCTATAGTGCCTCAAAATAACTTGGTCCAAGATCAAGATTTCTGTCCTTCTTGCTATTATTCTTATACCTATTGCATGTGCCAGAAGGCAGAATCTTATATGACCCTAACTATCCAAGAACCTGCAACAAAGCAATCATACAAGGAGGATCATCCCAAGGAGGCCTCATATATTCAAGGATGTGATGATTGCTCTTTCATGAATCATCAGGTTGGGGAGCATTGTAATGTAAACCAGGATTTCATTGCTCATAACACAAGAAGTAGGAAGAGAGCTATGGAACATGCTGCCCCTCCTTCTCCTAAGCAGGCCTCAACTTCAAGTGCTACACCTCATATACAAGTAGCAAATGAACAAACAAGTACTTCACAACAGCAAAAGCAATATTCTAGAAAGAAAGATGCAAGTGATCCTTATGTTGCCCCATCTCAACCTCTTATAAGTGCAGCTCCCAAAGTTTCTACCAAAGTTCCTAATGCACCTTTCAGTGTGGTAGAGAAAATGAAGAAGACCAATATGAATATCTCCATGTGGGATGTTGTTTCTACCATACCAATGCAGAAGAGGATGCTGCAGCAAGAATTAGAGAAGATTAAACTCAAGGATCAGCCATCTATCATGGAGAATGCCACGAGTCTAGTACAACTAGCAGGGGATGTGGAGACAAATAAAAAGGTTAGACCTCCTCCATTCTATGTTTCTCTGATTATAGGAGGCAAATTAGTCCACAATTGCATGATAGATTTAGGGGCTAGTAACTCAGTAATGCCTAGGTGTGTTGCTGGTGCTTTAGGAATGAAATATGAGCCCATTGTTAGGGATGTGTTACAATTAGATGGTAGTACTATCAAAACTGTAGGTATCATTAGGAATGTGGAGATGGCCCTACATGCATGCCCTGGTTGCACTGTGATTCAGGATATATCTATTGCTGAAGTCAAGCCCTATTTTTCCATCTATCTTTCAAAAGACTTCACAACTCAAATTGGTGGATTCATATCTACTGATTGATCATATATGTCATTTAGGACCAGATATGGAGCCAATGCCTCAATTAGACTAGAACCTCAAGCCCTTCATCACACTGAACCCTATACCCCCAACTTCATCAATATGAATTGCCCTATTCTAGAGATGGATGAAAATGACATAGTAAATGAGCCTATCACTTCCATAGCAGAGATTCCTGATTTCTTCTTGGATGAGTGGGCAAATGCATATCAGTTTGAGCCTATGTCAGAGACTCTTGAGATAGGCCTTAGTACATATTGCATAATAAAGAAAGATGCCCAAGTTCCTGATCTTTTTGGGACTAATGATGATATAAATGGAATATGGAGTATGTACTTTGATGGCTCAAAGAATAGAAATGGATCAGGGGTCGGTGTTATGTTGGTCTCTCCTGCACAAATAAGATACTACTTCTCCTTTAGGATCCAATTCAGTTGCACCAATAATGTAGCCGAGTATGAATCCTTGATTCAAGGTCTCCTACTTGCCCAAAAGAGAGGAATTCAAGCCTTGAAAGTATATGGAGCTAGTGAGTTGGTAGTCAATTAGGTGAGGAATCAGAACATCACCAAAAATGGCCTGCTCAAGTCTTACAAACACAGAGTCTGGGATTTTCTTGAGGGTTTCAATGCATTCAATATTCAGAGCATTCCTAGGAAAGAAAATAAACATGTTGATAGACTTGCAGCAGTGGGTGAAGCTTATGATGTACTAGGGAATCTTGAGGAGGAGAAGAAGCAACAAATTAGGGTGGTAGTGAGGCCTGCCATCCTTAACAACAACACTCATTGGCAAGTGTTTGACTCTGATGAACAAATTGTGAGTTTCTTGTAGAATGAGGCAGAATTCTCAGATAGAAACCAATCAAGGCTGCAAGATCAGTATGGTGATCAGATCATTCGCCTTAGTTCTAAAAAGTTGCCCAAGGGTCTCATTACCTTGGAGAGTGTCTTTAATCATGATGATCAAAAAAAAGGCAAAGGGATGAATCTAGCTACAGAGAAAGATGATTATGCCCCAGTTACAATTGATGATGGAAAATCTCTGAATATGGGGAAGGTATGTTCTGAAACTAAGCAAGAAAACTTCATTCATTTATGTCAAGAATTTAATGATGTATTTTCTTGGACATATGATGACTTAAAAGGGTTTGACCCTTGTTTGTTTTAGCATACCATAGATTTAGTTGATAAGGCCAAACTAGTAAGGCAAAAACAGAGACCAGTGAATCCTAAGATTGAGCCCCTAATGAGAAAAGAACTATCCAAGTTGATAGAGGCTAATATAATATTTCCTATCAAACACTCATCATGGGTAGCTAACCTTGTCCCTGTAAGGAAGAAGAATGGGGAAATCAGATTGTGTGTGGACTTTAGGGATCTTAATCAGGCTTCTCTTAAAGATCACCATCCTCTCCCTTCCATGGAGCAAATTCTATCCAAGGTCAGTGGGTCAAGGAGATTCTCTTTTCTTGATGGATTCTCTGGTTACAACCAAGTGCTGGTTAAAGAATTTGATAGACATAAAACAACATTTACTACTAAATGGGGCACCTATGCTTATTGGAAGATGCCATTTGGACTAGCAAATGTAGGTGCCACATTTCAGAAGGCAATGGAGATGGCCTTCAAAAAATTAATTGATAAGTTTGTCTTAGTATACCTTGATGATATAATTGTATACTCAAAAAATGTAGAAGATCATTTTGATCACTTAAGGTAGGTATTTCTAAGATGTAGAGAGTTTGGGGTTTCCCACAACCCAGCCAAGTGTGTCTTTGCTATAAGCCAAGGAAAGTTATTAGGATACATTGTATCTGAGGATGGGCTGACCATTGATCCAAAAAGAACAAAGGCAATACTCGCCCTTCCTCTTCCTAAACACAAGAAGGGGCTGCAAAGTTTCCTTGGTAGAATAAATTTTGTAAGGAGGTTTATTCCTAATCTTGCTACCATGGTGAAACCTCTTACAACCATGCTTAAGAAAGATGTGGTCTTCTCATGGACCAAGGAGGGGAAGGAGAGTTTTGAAGAGATCAAGGTAGCCATAGCCTCAGCCCCTACTCTCATGAACCCAAATTTTGAGAAAGATTTCATCCTCTACACTTTAGGTGGTGAGTCAAGTATCTCTACTGTCTTGACTCAAACAAATGGCAAGGATGAGGAGCAACCCATATCCTTCTTTAGTGAAGGGCTCAAGGAATATGAAGATAAGTATAGCTTTGTTGAGAAGCAAGCCCTTGCAGTCATCAGAGCCTTGAAGAAATTCAAGCACCTCTTATCCCAAAATAGGATCCATTTGTTGGTGCCCCATGGCAGTGTAAAAGATTTTCTGTTAAGCAAGGATATCAGTGAAAAGAGAGCTAGATGGATCACTAGGGTAATAGAATATGATGTTGATATTCAGATTACCAAGCTAGTAAGAGGGAGAGGATTTTGCAAAGAAATGTTATCAAGTCAAGATTCTAATGAAGAGGCTGCTATGGTATTAACAGAGCAGCAGGAGGAAGGAAATGTTAATGGCCCAAAGAGCTGGATAAATAATATGAAGAGCTTCTTATCAGGGGATGGATACCCTCAGGGATTGGACAGAGCTAAAAGAAGACAATATAGACTACAGTCCATTCCCTATGTTGTAATTGATGGTATCCTATTTAGGAGGGATTTTAATGGGACCCTATTGAGATGCATTGAAGAGGATCAGGCTGAAAGGATGATTAAAGAACTTCATGATGGCCCTGATGGCGGCCATTTCTCTGCAAGAACAACTGCCATGAGGATCATGAGGGCTGGTTATTATTGGCCATCTCTGTTCCATGATTTTTATGGATATGTAAAAAAATGTGAGAAATGTTCCTTCTTTTCAGGCAAACAAAGGCTTGCAACTCTCCCCCTTCATCCTATTCAGGCGGATCAGCCATTTACCCAGTGGGGGTTGGATTTTATAGGCCCCATTAATCCTCCATCTAGTGCAGGTCATAAATGGATTTTGGCTAATACTGATTATTTCATTAGGTGGACAGAAGCAGTTTCCTTGAAGGATGCCACAAAACCATCAGTTGTTGAATTCCTTGATGGGATTGTGTCTAGGTTTGGTGCTCCTTCTACTATCATCTGAGATAATGCTAAATCTTTTGTTGGAACCCAAATTTGTGCATGGGCAATGAATCACAATATCTACCTGAGTGCATCATCAAATTATTATCCCCGGGGCAATGGTTTGGCTAAGTATTCCAACAAGAATCTGATCAGAATCATGAAGAGGACAATAGAAGACAATCAGAGGGTCTGGCATAAGAAATTAAGAACTGCTCTGTGGGCTGATAGGATAACACCCAAGAGATCTATTGGAAATTCACCTTTTGTGTTGGTATATGGTAGGGAGGCTAGACTCCCAAGTTCATTGGAATTCCCTTCCTTGGAGTTGGCTCATCAGCTGGAATTGATTGAAGATAATGCCATGTCAGTAAGAATGGCAGAGCTGATTGAACTAGAAGAAAAGAGAAACAAAGCCATGCAAACCCTGGAAATGCATCAATAGTAGATGAAAGAGAATTTTGATAAGAAGGCTAGGGTCAAAACCTTCAGAGAGGGAGATTTAGTCTTCAAGTGGGATTCAGACAGAGCAAAACCAGGAAGACATTCTAAGTTTGACCCACTATGGAGTGGCCCCTATCTAATTGCCAATTGCAAACAGGCTAATGCATTCCAACTGAGCAGACCCAATGGTGAAGTTCTGCCCATCCCAGTCAATGGGATTTATCTTAAAGCTTACTTCTGATGAAGATTTTGAATCCATGTACATAGTTAGTCTAGTTTCTTTTCTGTTATTTCCTGCTTTTCAAGAAGTGTGCGTGCACAAGGTTCTCTTTTTGAGTTGCCATCTTTCGAAGTTTTGACAGTCTCAGGTTGCAGAGGAAGTTCTATTTCTGTTTCTAGTTACAGAAATAGAGCTAGGGTTTTCAAGGTTTTAATTGTCCCAACAGGCAGGTTAGGGTTTTTCAGTTCTCAGATTCACACTTTTTGACCTTGTAGCCCAATGGAGTTTTTTGCAGGCACTGGTCTTATGCATCGAGCAGGCTCATGCCCCCTGTGAGTCGCCAAAAATGTTATCTTTTGTCACCCGCCAAAACATTCAAAATCCAAACATTTGGCTCGTCCAACGGCTAGTCCCAGAAGTAATATTATTTTAATGCCTAAGAGACATAAAAAATTCTAAACGATCAAACCTTATAAAAGTTTCCACAGCCTGCAAGTTTTCTGGCCGTCAGATCTAAGGAAGATCTACGGAGGGCACCATCTTGCTATGGAAAATTTGTGCAAGAGTTACATTAGTGACATCGCGCCAAGTTGAAGCGTGTCCGGTGGGTCTAGCGACAGGCAATCAGTTTACGAGAGGGGCACCAGGTTTTGTGGTGTGCCAAAAAAGGGTTCACGATGGGCGGTCAGTTGCCGGCAAGGTTCACGATGGGCGGTCAGTTTTGTTGGCCAAAAAATTTGAAAGGCTACAAGGTGCCATATCACCATCAGAAAACTCACAAGTTTTTCGATAGCGACATAGCGCCTGGCCGGCCGAAAGATGTTTTACGGCAAGTCTTTGTATCGACGGCAAGGTTTGCAGTGACAAAAAATATTAGCGGTAGGAACTTCAGGCAAGCGTTTGGGTCCCATTTGTACTTCACCTGCATAGTCAAAAAGCTCGGCACCATGCTGGTGAATCAGAGGGAGCCACATGCAGATAAAAGACATGTCATTAGTTGGGCACTATGGCGCTATGGGAATTTGACCTTGATTCTCTCATAGCGACATGGCACCTAGTCGACACGTGGCCACTCTGTGGGGTCAGGTCTTGTAATATGCCAGGTCAGCGCTTCAAATGGCCAAAAAGAAATTGCCACATATACCAATTCAAAACACAGTTAGTGCATGGGACTAGATCATCAGTTTTGTCAGTACCGTCAGAGGTTAAGATCTCCACCGTCGGATCAGCTCAGATCAACGATAGGTGCCATTGTGCTATAGAAGAGCTACATGAGAATTATGATGGCAACATAGCGCTTGGAGGACATGTGTCCTCATGGGTCCAGGGATGTCAGCGAGGACCCATCAGACCGTTGGTACGTGGCCAGATCTTATTCATTGATGCGCTGAGGAGAATGATCTACTTTGCTCACCGTCAGATCAATTCGGATCAATGGATGGCACCATCTCACTATGGTGAAGATGTGCGAATTTTACTATGGCAACATAACGCCCATTTTCCACGTGGATCAGCAGGGCCAAGTCTCACCAAATATCACCAAGTGTCATTTGGGGGTGGCGCAGCTGCTGAGGTGGTGCCAGATAGGATGGGCTTGGGGTAAGGACAGTACGAAGTATGACGAGTCTTCACAATCGTCAAATTGAGAGAGATTGACGGTAGGTGCCATCGTGCTATGGAGAAGTTGCGCGATGTATATGTTGGTGACATAGTGATTTGTCGACATGTGGCTCACTGCCAGACTAGGTTTGGTTGTTGATGGTTGACGATTAGCGGCTAGTAGTTATAGTGATAATAATAGTCTGAAAGGTGGCACAGTTAGTCCGATAAAGGTGGTCAACCATAGAAGGACTCCCCAGGTGGTAGAATAAAGAGAGATGATTGGCCCAGCTGGTTTATATAGCTTGGTTGACTTTTTGACTTTGATGGATTCATGAACCAAGAAGCAAAGATGATTGATGCTATCTTGCGATCTGATCTTCGCGATCAATTCTGACCTACCAAAAATGAATGCAAGGCATAGGGAAACACTCTACCGTCTCAGTCAATCCATATACTATGTTAGGATAATTCATTGGCACCGCTTTTGTCTACTTGAGGCATTCCTTCAGTCAAATATCTGAGTTTGTACTTCAGAACCATGCTCGAGTGTGATCTTTGATTGGATATTTTTGGGGTTCGATGGTAGTAGTTGAGCAGTTAATGCAGAGCTAGTTTCCTCAGTTATGCCTGAACTATAAAGGCAATTTTGTGATCTTTTCTTAAGGTGGACCCTTCTTTTTTATTCTCTGCTACTGCTCACAGGTTTGCAGTGTGAAATTCCATGTGTCTCTGAACTGTATAACATTCTGTATCATCTCCTTCAGCCATCGATGTGCATGTGTGTTCATCTTGCTTCTCATTGGTGTACTGTTGAGATCTGTGACTGGCATATTGTATCTATTCTTGGCCCACTGGATAATGTATAAGTGAAACCCTTTTCCTTGTGTTATTTAGCTGGTTCTCTAATCTATATGTGGTTACTGATTGACATAAGTCTGAGTGTGTATGTCTTTGAATGTTATCTTGGTTTTGTAGTGCATATATGGGCAGAAATGGGTCTGAACACTCTATTTTGGTGCATCACCTCCTTAGAATAGACTAGGTAGATTTTCTTTCGTGCTCCTTTTTCTCCCTTTTCCTCTCCAAGAGTAGATAGGTGCACCCTAATAGTAAGAGGAAGCCAGCCTTCTTCAGAGACTCAACCTCACAGTTCAAGTCCCACAACTTGGAGGTTGTTTCCATGTTTCACTAGGTTGTTCTCGCGCATAGACCTTGGACAAGGGTGCAAACCTAAGTGACAACAATTATCAAGGGAATACCCCTCAACATCATGATAGTAATCAAGGACACAACCAAGGATTCAATGAAGGTAATCAAGGATATCGTAATAATAACCAAGGTCATCAAAGATCATGGAACACTAATCCAAATAATGGAGGTGTACCATCACCATTGGATAATCCTCCATCTGAGAATCGCCCAGCTGATAAAGTTTACTTAGCAGAAGCTGCACTATCTGGATGGTGTAGATTACATGAGACTAGTCAACATTCTGAATTACAGTGTCACAAATTTCAAAGAGCAGTGGATATTTTCAAGGGAGAAGTGAGGAACACTACCACATTTGAGAATCCTCCTCCTATGGGATATGAGATGGTACCCTCACCAAGATATGACCAAATATTGGTTTTTGATGATTTTAAGTTTCCTCCTCCTGATTCTCAAGATTACATGCCAATACAAGCTAATCAGAAATTCCCACTAGCTTCAGCAAATGGTCCTATAGAGATGCCGCATTATCAAGTCCGACCAAAAAATCAACCTCCATCAGTATCCCCAAATGAATCATTACATAAGGATAGATTTTTATTTCCTCCTCTATATAATAGTGTCTTGGTGGAAGGGACAAGTGAAGTGCGAGCTTATCAACAAACATCTGGTAATACTCCAATAAAGACGTATCAGAGGAATTATAGGAACCATGAGCCATTAACATCATCAGTTCCTCCAAATAACTTTTCAACTCCCCCGCATCCAAATGTGAACAATAATCCTGAGCCTCTCAGAGACTCCCCTGAATATCGACAACTCACAAGCTCTCAAGGAGATATAGGCCAATCTCCCATGACAAATTCTTCATAAAGTGATTAAGGAAAGAATAATCTTCAATCCTCTGCTCAACAAGGAGAACAAAGGCAATGTGAAAATCTAGGACAAAAATAGAAAGGAAGTCCTTCTAGAGAGGAATTGAAAAGGTTGAGTTCTTATGTACTAGAGGAATTCAAGAAAATTAAAGTGAGTCTTCCACTATATGAATTGATGAAGATCTCAAAAATTAGAGATACATTATTGGAAAGTTTCAATGATGCCCCCACAAAGATTGTTTCTCAAAATGTATCACATCCTCCAAGAGGGGTATCCAATGTCCAACAATATAATTTTGCGCAAAATACCAATGTTGTAGAGGATGTATCACCATATGCATCTAAGCTTGCTGAGAATCCTTCAAGTTTCATTGGAATGGTGCAAAACTCTCAGGATGTTCAGAAGGTTACATCAAATGGACAAGTATCTTCAAAGGATCCATCACTAGAAATAATCAAAGATAATTCTCCTATAGTGGAAAGTTCCATGACAACTCAAAATGGGAGAAATTATATACATAACAATGAGACATTTGATTCAAAAGGGCAAAAGCCAGTGGTTTTTGACCAAGGGAAGGAGGAACCTGCACCTTTCCTAGTATCTATTAGAATTTTGGAGAAATGTTACATAATTGTTTAATTGACTCTGGTGGATCAAGTAATGTAATTCCATTGGACATATGTAGAAAGTTGGGATTGATTCCACTTCAGACTAACAAGAAAGTCACACAATTGGATAAAACTGAAGTCCTAGTCGTGGGAGAGTTGAATAATATTCACATGCAATTGGCCTCTGATCCATGTGTTAAAAGTTGTATTGACATATCTGTTGTGGATATTCCTGAAGGGTATGGCATGCTTCTTAGTAGAGATTGGGCAAGGAAATTGAATGGTTATATTGCAATGGACTTTTCACACAAGTGGCTCCCATGGAAGGGAATTCCCAATCGGATAAGGATAGAGAGCACTCCAAGGCTCTGGTTGTTGATCACTGAGTATGGTGAACACAATGAGATCTTGTTTATGGAAACCACTTTGGGATCATATATTCCAAAAACTGGAGAGGTTTTAATGTTGCAAGGTTACAATCAAGGGGGATGTCCTGATGTGACTCCAACTTTCACTAAGCTACCAATTATGGATAATTCAAAACCATCGCTAAATGAAGGAATATTTAAGAATTTTAGGAATTTTGTCCTAAAAAGCATTAAGCAGGAAGTTGAACTAGGAAAAGGTGCAACCATTCAAAATTTGTTTTTACCCAACTGGTGTAGAATACATGATGCTTTTCATTCTGAGATATCATGCACCATGTGCAAAGAAGCAATTGCACAAGTTTCCAAAATGGTTCCACAAGCATGGATAGCAGAAAATGTGATCAAAATGAACTCATCCTATATGAAAATTTTAGACCCACAACAAGAAAGAATTTGAGAAGGTGAAATAGGACAAGAAGAACATCAAAAAGAATCCAAGGATTCAAAGATAAAATCACCCATGAAATATGAAAATGATCAAGTATGGACTCTATCCTTTGATGGATCCAAATCAAAGAAAGGTAGTGGAGCTAGTGTTGAACTCATCAGCCCAATTGGAGAAACATATTTGGCATCACATAGGTTGTAGTTCCCTTGTACTAATAATGTGGCTGAGTATGAATCATTGGTCATTGGATTGCTCCTCGCTATCCAAAAGGGTGCCAAAATCCTACATGTACGTGGAGATTTAGACATAGTCATTGGACAGGTATGCAAGAAATATACATGTCATGATAAAAGATTGGGTCAGTATCATAATAGAGTTTGGGACTTAATCGAAAGCTTTGATGCTTTCAATATTAAAAGGATAAGTCGAACAAGCAATCTAGTAGCAAACTCTTTGGCTCAATCTGCAAGTTTATTAGAACCATTAGCCATGGATTGTGCGAAGAAATTTATAGTTGAGTTGACTTTAGTATAATCAGTTCCTAACAACATCAAAAATTTTCAAGTGTTTGAAGATGACAAGCATATTCTGGATTTTTTGACAAGCTTGAGGGTATTTGAAGCACAAGTCATAGATGAAGGAGAACAACAACAAGCTCAATTTGAAATCGATGAGATTATGAATTTAAGGAAAAATACCATTCGAAAAGGAATGATTGAACTAGAGAGAATTTTTTATGCCGACAGACTAAGTTCCCTCAAGTACCAAAGTACTGAAGGAGGGGAATGTGAAAAGGTGAACTTGGGAACGAGAGAAAATGTCAAGAATGTATTTATTAGGAAAGTTTGTACCCCCATAGAAAAGGAGGAAATATTGAATCTTATGAAGGAATTCCTTGATGTGATTGCTTGGGGATATGAAGATCTGAAGACATATGATATGTCTCTGATTACACATACTATTCCGCTAAAGCCAAATAGTAAACCATTTAGACAAAGGTAGAGACCAATGAATCCATTGTTAGAACCACTAATACATCAAGAAGTGAAGAAGTTATTGTCAGCAAGGATTATATTCCTAGTTTGACACTCAACGTGGTTCACCAACCTTGTACCTATTAGAAAGAAGAATGGAGAGATAAGGTTGTGCATGGACTTTAGAAATCTCAAATGAGCTTTAGAGAAGGATAATTATCCAGTGCCATCATTAGATGAAGTGATACAAGTTGTTAACGGTTCTCAAATGATGTCATTTTTAGATGGTTATTCTGGATATAACCAAGTGATGGTAAAAGAAGAAGATAGACTAAAGACGACATTCACAAAAAAATGGGGTACATTTTCTTATAGAAGAATGCCTTTTGGTTTGATCAACGCAGGAGCCACTTTTCAAAGGGCCATGGATTATGCTTTTAGAGACTTGGTAAAGAAGTGCATCATCATTTACATGGATGATCTCATAGTATTCTCTCGACGTAGGGAAGATCACATGAGTGATTTGAGGAGAATCTTCCAAAGATGTAGAAGATATGGGATTTCCTTGAATCCAAAGAAATGTATGTTTGATTTCACTAAAGGAAAATTGTTAGGACATGTAATATTAGAAAGAGGAATCTCAATTGATCTTGAGTGCATTGAGGCAATATCAAAGATAAGATTGCCAGCTAGTCAGAAAGAACTAAAGTCATTCTTTGGCAAAATTAACTTCGTAATAAAGTTCATAACTGGATTTACAAAGATAGTAAGGCCATTAAATGATATGTTAAAAAAGGGAGCAAGAATAGATTGGACACCTACAGCAAAAAAGGCATTTGAAGAAATCAAGCAAGCAATTTTGGATGTTCCTGTTTTGTTGAGTCCTGACTACACCAAGCCTTTTTATATATATTCTTTTGCCTCAGAACACACTTGTGCAACTATCCTCACCCAGAAGTCAGATGATCAGGATGAACATCCTATTGCATTCATGAGTTCACCCATGAAAGATGCAGAGTTGAGATATCCAAACATTGAAAAAAAAACCTATGCTTTGGTGAAAGCAATAAAGAAATTTTGACACTACATCCTAAGAAGAAAGGTTTATGCAATAGTTCCTGATGCAGCAGTAAAGACTTTGCTAATGTAGAATGAATTGGGAGGAATAAGAGGAAAGTGGATGGCAATTATTCAAGAATATGACATGGAGATACAACCAATGAAGTTGGTACGAGGACAAGCTCTAGCTCAAACCCTGTCTACAACTAGTCTCGGGTTAGTATGACAAGTATATGTGTTAGAAGAAGTATCCCTAGATGAATGGTATGATGACATTGTTCATTATTTGCTAAACCATAAGTCTCCATCACACTTGAATTTTGTTCAAAAGCGTTCATTGAGAATGAAGAGTCAACATTTTATGCTTCAAGGATCTGTGCTATATAGAAAGAATCATGATGGGGTTTATTTGAGATGTGTTGGAAAGGAAGAGGCTGGACACATCATTGAGCATTTTCATAGTAAATATGGAACCAGCCATGGAAGTGGTTTGGCTATGGCTCATCAAATATCAAGAGCAGGGTATTATTGGCCAACCTTGTTTAAAGACACTTATGAACACCTGAAGACTTGTCACACATGTCAGATAGCTACGACATGTGAAAGAAATCTTGCTATGCCATTACAACCTATTATTGAAGTAAAACCGTTCGCAAAATGGGGGTTAGATTCCATCGGTCCCATCAATCCACCATCATCAGGACACCACCAGTATATCCTAACTACTATAGACTATTGCACCAGATGGACCAAGGCTCAATCACTGAAAAATTGTACAATAGAGGTTGTTATCAAATTTCTTGAAGAAAATATCGTTACCAGGTTTGGATGTCCCCATGCATTTGTATGTGATAATGGGACAGCATTTAGATCGTTGAAGTTCTCAAACTGGGCATTTGACTATGGGATCACACTATACTTTTCATCAAACTGCTATCCGCAAGGGAATGGATTGGCAAAATCAACAAACAAAAATCTATTGAGTGCAATGAAGAAGTTATTAGACAATAACCCTAGAGATTGGCATACACAACTAAGATTTGTACTTTGGGCGGATAGGATCAAAATAAAGAGTTCTTTGGGGACATCTCCATATCATTTGGTCTACGGACAAGATCCAGTTTTTCCTATCCAATTGAGGATTCCAACACTACAATTCATGCAAGATTTTATGGAAGGAGAAGATAGAGTGCAAACACATTTCACCCAATTATTGCACTTGGAAGAGAAGAGGGACGAAGCATTGGAAAAGTTTGCTAAACATCAAGGAGTTGTTAAGAGATGGTTTGACAAAATGGCAAAGGTTAAAGAATTTTGAATTTTAGATCTGGTACTTCGCTGGGATAAGGCACATGAAAAGAAAGGTGGACATGACAAGTTTGATAATCTATGGAAAGGTCCTTATTAGATTTCAAAAATTTTGGGAGATAATGCATTCCAGCTTAAGACTCTAACAGGAAAGGAAGTCAAATTGCCTATCAATGGGCAATTCCTCAAGCATTATTTTTGCCCTTAGGTTTTCTTTGTGAAGCCTAACTTGTACATAGTTAGTTTAGGTTTTCCTTTGTGGTGTGTTTTTATTTTTGTTTTTCCTTTTTTTTAATTAGGTGGGCGTTTTGGTTTGTCTCCCCTCTCTTGGTTAGGAGTTTTGGCTTTGCATAGTTTAGGTTTCTTTCCCTTGTTTGTTTTGTTTTCTTTTTCCCTAGGTTGTCTTCCTTGGGTGGTTCAATTTTCTCTCTTCTTTTGGTTTGGCTTCGGTTTTGGCTTTTGCTAGGTGGATCATAGCTATGAGAATCTCCTTTTTGCAAGTGCAGTGGTGTCATGATTTGGTTACTTCATCTGAAGACTTCACCGAGTTTTGTTTATTTCATTTCTTGGATAATTATTATGAAGAGCATTAAAATCTTGGCTATCCTTCATATATTTTCAATAGGTTAGAAAACATACTTGACTCCGAAGGTTAATCATACATTGTGTCTTGACACATGAACTCTGAGGTTGCCACATATTTCACACTCTTAACTATTGCTCTAAGTCCATTTATGTGTCTTTGGAAAGGTCATGACTTGTGAAAATTTTAAAATCTTGCTTCAGCGCCACTATAACTCCTAAACCCATGGTAAGCTTCTTTTCTTACAAGCTAAGAGAAAAGAAAGAAATGAAATACAAATTCAAAAGGAATTAAAAATAAAAAGAGAGAGAAAAATGATGAAATAATGAGATTGGCTTTGGGGGTACGCGAAAATCTCCATAGGTGTTCTAAAGAAAAATTTGTCGGAAGTGGAGCAATCTTCGTTGGTTTTACAACGACAACTCTGTCAGGGCTATGGATGCCTGACTGGCAGTGAGGCAATGTCCAGGATGCTTTTGAAGTCAAGAGGAATCAATAACTTGTCATGATTAATCCTAGGATTTCTGAGTGGTCTTGTTGAGATGGAATTAATATAAATTGCACACACTCAGGTTGTCATAGAGTAAATGTGTTTTTGATCCAATATATGATTATTCTCCCCTTTTGAGCTTGTTTTCTCTCTTATTGATGACATAAGATAGAGAAACTAGAGATTCTGACTTCACATTAAGTCTTATCCTTGAAATGCTTGTAACATTTCACTCGTGGAGTCGCCAGATGTTGTGACCGCCAGTCACCATTGCCCCGATTGGGGGACCCCTTTCTATTTTTTTTAAAAACTTTTGCCAGCTTTTATAGAGCGCAAGACTAAAGGAGACAAGGATTTAATCCCATTTAGGAAATATGCCAGCTGTTCCTGAAAATGTGGAGCGCAGTTTTTAGGAAATGAAGGAAAGAAATGAAGGATTTTATCCTTCATTCCTTAAAAAGCTTGCTCCCTAAAATTTCGGAGCGCAATTTTTAGGAAATGAAGAAAG